>JAEMOT010003413.1:190261-221890 GCA_019297695.1 Apostasia ramifera
TGAGCCATAATTTTGGCTCATTAGTCGGCTCGTTTAAATCGACTCAATTTCGATTCGATCCAAAATCGATTCGATTTTCGATCGATTTTCGATCTTCGATCCAAATTAACAGCCTTAATAGTACTATTAGCTAATGCTAATATTCAAATATCTTAAAATCTTTGGGGGATAATTTTGGGTGCTTCATATCCTTTTCAATACACAAAAGATCACAATAAAAAAAATATATTATACATAATAACAAAAATATATTATACTCTCACATTATATGTAAATAATAATTATTTAAAGCTCAAATTTTATCTTTTTTAATATAAAAAATTTACTTTATTTCACTTCCACCTTTCATACGAAAGCACAATTAAGATTCCAGTTTTTTTTAAAAAAAGCATATTTAGGGTTCTATTGATTAGGCGTTCGTTCTTCAATAATGCATAATCATAAAGATAAATAAATTTAATTTTTTATATAACATTATAAGCAACATAGCCGATCGGACTATTTGTTCAGCCATAAAACAATTAAATATTAAATAGACATTTATCTAAAAAAATAGATATAACTTTAAATCAATTAGATATTAATTCAAAAAGATGTGATTATATGTGATATTTATTATTGCAGACAAATAACTACTTAATTTTAAGTTATTTTTACTTTTTTAAACAAATATCTACTTAATCAGATAGCCAATGGATCATTCTGTAAGAGCGAAGGATGATCTGATCGGCTACTAAACCTTTCAGTCGCTTGGTAATTTAATATTGTTTGCGGCGTTATATATGAAGCGGAGTTTACTTATTTGTATGACTATGTTATTGATGGATAGACGACTGATATGATCCAATATTCGAGAAAATTTTTTGCCAAACATAAATTTCAACTATAAAAATTAATTTTATTTCACATCTAATGAAAATACAAATATTAAAATTTAAAGTATTTTATATTTTTCATATTGTTTAATATTAAAATATTTTTTTTAATTAAATTTATAAAATAAAAATATTTTTGTTAAAAAAATTCAAATCAAATGAGCTCTTAGGTCCTGTTTGGCAATGGGTTAAAAATCATGGCTAAAATCTTAAATTTATTTAAAAAAAAATTAAAAAATTATTTTATATCTTATCTCACGTAAATTTCAACATTAAACAATCACTTTATTTCACATTCAACATAATTCTCAATAAATCAATCAACTTTATTTCACATCTTACATAATTTTTAATATAACTAGCTTACTTTATTTTACATCATGCATATTTTTAAAAAATAATTAAAAATTTTAATCATTTTTTTTATTATTATCAAACAGAACCTTAAAGAGTACGTGAGCTCCAGTTCTGATAGGGTTTTCCATTAAATACACATTCATTAAATGATGCTACAGAGAGGGGAAAAAATAAGAACATTCGAAAGAGAGAGGAAATACTCATTTTAAATGGAACTTTTTTCTCACGTCTTCCTCCCTAGCGGGTCTCGCCTCTAGAGACAGCGATACTGGTCGAGCTGATCGCGACAAGCCTTGAGAATATCGCGGAACACGACAATCCCGACGAGGCCGTAGTCCTCCTCCACCACCCATACGTAGCCGACGCGGTGAGCCAGCGCCTGCACCATTACTGCAACCAGCGAGCTCCCCGGGTGGCAGACAATGGCCTCCTCCGCCTTCCTCCCCATCCTCGCCGAATAGCTCCCCGACCGGCCCATCGACCTCGTCCTCCTCCGGCCGCTAAGCCCATCGACCTCATCTTCAGAGGAAGACGAAGTTGAAGAAGAAGAAGAAAACAGGGGAGGGGAAAGCTCCTCGTCGATGAGCGCCACCATCCCCTGCAGGCCCTTCTCCTTCAGTATGGATTTAATCGCCCGGACAACGGCCTCCGGTGGAGGCACGCACCAGTCGATGTAGGCCATGAGGTCGCCGGCAGAGAGCGCTGCCAGAGCGGCGGCGACGGACTCATCACATCCGGCAAGGGTGAAGGGGGAGATCTCGCCAATAAGCTTGCGGTCGTCAGTGACGACGGCGACGGAGGTCTGGTCCATGAGGGCGCGCCGAATGAGGGGAAGAGCCGATAAAGCGGGGTCGTGGTAGTGGACGGCGAGGACTCCGTCGGAGCGGACGAGGCCAAGTTGGGTCACAGAGAGGGTAGCGATCGGGGAGAAAGACGAGATCGAGTTGAAAAAGAAACGGGCGAAGCCCTCTTGCGTCAGCCAGCAGAAGTCCCCGGCCACTACGCTGCCGCCATGGTGGAGGTGGTGGAGCTTCTTGCGGCTGCTGGCGGCCGAGCGGATCGGAACCAAGAGGATGTGCGCACCATCCAGGATCACATTCAAAGCCTCAAGAACGCTGCACACAAGCGAAATGGGAAAAAAAAATTTCAACTATCAGAACTAGGTGAGTTTTTAGGATTATTCCTATTTTGAAGCAGAACGGCGACTGAAAAGTGAAAACCCATCTCTAATGCATTTTCAGCTCAATTGAATAGCGAATTCGAGAGATGCAAACAGAGTAGAAAGAACTAATGGCGATTTTCCGAAAAATATCCAGGAACGAACCCTAAAAAAAATTGGGGGAAATCCACGAAGGCCGGGGACAAGCACATAATTGTGGCGAATCAACGAAAAAAATGAAGTCAGAGTACCTCCAATGCTTCTCGACGCGGCGGACGAGGGCCGGGGCCTCCTTGGAAAGGAGAACGGAGACAGGATTTTTCAGAGCGGAGAGCGGCGAAGCAACGCACTCCTCGGAGCAGAGGTAGCAGAGGATGTCGACCATGCAGATTTTTCCAGCGCAGGTCTTTTTCTCCGGCGTCGATCTGTCGGGATTCCACACGCTGAGGTTGGTATCACCGGATCGCCGGAGGGCGAGCACGGCTTCGCCGACGGTAGCGGAGATCGGTAGCGCTCTCAGCGCCGGCTTGCCGATGCAGAGGTCGGATACCTCATGAGAAAGAAGGCTCACTGCCATGCACCCGCGAGCAACCCAAGAGAGATGAGAGGACGAAACCCTAGAAAGGAAAGCGAGAAGACGGAGGGGAGAGAGAAGGAAGCAAGAGAAAACGCTGAGTTGGGCGCAGGAACCAAGGCGCCTATAAATAGGTAAACATCCACTGTATTACAGTAAAGTCCAGGTAAAATTTTAACTGAACAAATAATAATAATAACAATAATGTTTATCAAAATAATAATAATAATAATAATAATAATAATTAAATATCAAAAATAAAACATATTATTTTGATAGACATTTCAATTTGTTATATGTTTGATAAAAAAAATAATTATGATGTGTTAGAACCATTTCTAACACCCCTTACCGAACAGCAGCTTAAGTCGGACAGCTCAAGTCGGACAGCCCAAGTCTGACAGCAGCTCAAGCCGAGCAGCTGAAGCAGAACAACAGCTCAAGTCGGACAGCCTAAGTCGAACAGCAGCTCAAGTCGGACAGTCAAAGTCGAACAGCAGCCCAAGTCGGACAGCTCAAGCCGAACAACAACTCAAGTCGAACAGTTCAAGCCGAACAGCAGCTCAAAGAGATATCACCAGATCGTACTCTCCGTACTACTACGAGATATCACCAGATCGTACTCTCCAGCTCAAGTCGAACAGCAGCTCAAGCCGGACAGCCCAAATCGAACAACAGCTCAAATCGAGTAGCTCAAGCTGAACAGTAGCTCAAAGAGATATCACCAGATTGTACTCTCCGTATTACTATGAGATATTATCAGATCGTACTCTTCGTATTACTATGTCAACTCAATATTTAAGACAGCATGGGGGTTCACTCCCTAATCGTCTTTTACAGGAATAGGTGTCAGATGTCGCAAACTGTATCTATTATGTCCCCTCCTTTTCAAGCTATAAATAAGGGGAATGAGGATGCGCTAAGGAGGAGGTCTCTCTCTCTCTCTATGGTCGAGCTGCCCTTCTCTCTCTATCTCTCTCTTGTACTTATTCAGTCTCCATTTAGAGACCCTTAAGCTTTGTAAGAGACGGGATTCGATTAGTGGATTTAAATCGCCTAGACGGTGTCGTGGTTTTCTCTCCGGACACTCGGGTTTTCACATAAAAATTATCGTCTCATTTTATTTTGTTTTGGCATATTTTTTTCATCAACATGATGTCTTGAGTTTAATTCACACATTCGTCCATCAATCTCCTTAATTATTAGCCTCTACTTATGTAACGCTCGTGGCCAAAGAGGGCGGGGAGTGATCGCCGGGTGATGTCCAAAGAGAAAGGAATCACTGAGGTAAAGTGCGGCTCCTAGCAGCCTTCTAGGCTGAATAATGAGTGATGAGAGGGGCACAAGACTGAATCATCCTACATCAGAAAGTGAGGGAGATCCTGAGCTATATAAGTAGATAACGTGATCTCAAATAATAGAGACGCTTTTGGGGACAAAATTGTTAGGCTAGTGATGGAAAACTCTATAGTTGAGCGTGCTTGGACTGGAGTAGCACTAGGATGGGTGACCTCCTAGGAAGTGCTTAAGTCATGCAGTTTTCCTAAAGCCAAAGCAAACAATGCCTCTACAATAAGATCACGGGATGTTACAATACGGTATTAGAGTCGACCTCCTGCAGTACGATGTGGTTCGAGGACGAACCAGTTTTCATCAACATGATGTCTAGAGTTTAATTCACAGATTCGTTCATCAATCTCCTTAATTATTTACATTGATCACCCGTACTACTGTGTCAACTCAGCATTTAAGACAGCATGGGAGTCCACTCCCTAATCGTCCTTTGCAGGAGTAGGTGTCAGATGTGGCAGACTAAACCTACTATGTCCCCTCCTCTCCAAGTTATAAATAAGGGGGGATTGCTCTCTCTAAGGACCTTTCCTTTCTCTCTCTCTCTCTCGGGCTGAGCTGCCCCTCTCTTTCTATCCCTCTTGTACTCATTCGGTCTCCATTTAGAGATCAAGCTTTGTAAGAGGAGATTCGATTAGTGGATTCAACTCGCCGAGACGGCGTCGTGGTTTTTCCCCCGGACACTCGGGTTTCCACGTAAAAATTATCGTCTCATTTCTCTCTGTTGTGGTGCATTTTTTGCATCAACACTTACAATGAGTTTCAGTGGAGTGGAGTTTCAACTGAAATAGTTAAATTTCGAACCTATAAATAGTAAATACTCGTGTAGCTCAATTCTTTGGACATCCCACGTCCAAGAGCTAACAACACAATTATAACTAAAGCAATGCAATAATGAATCTTATCAAACTTTGTTCATTGATTTAGTATTAGATACTATCATTTTTATTTTTATTCATAAAATTTTTCACATAAAATTTTAATCTTTGTTTTTTCTATTTATGTATATTTTTATCTTGATTTCTCTCAATCTCATAGCATTCTAAAAGAACAGAAAATCATGATTTTTTTAATGACATATTCATATGATAATTTTTTTTTGATAAATATATTCATATGACAGTGATTTGAGAATATATGGTTGCCAAATTTGACTTTATTAGGACCAGCTTTCACAATAAAAGATTAACCTGGTCCAAGAAATTAATTCTGGTAAATTTAATTAAACTAGATTTTTTTTTATTCAACTCCAATTTAAAAATTAATATTCCCTACTAAAATTTTTATTAAAAACAAAAAGGCTAAAAGGATAATAAATAAAGAGAAATATTTTGTAATTTTCATAAATTATTTTAAACTTTGAATTCAATTTATGAAATGACCATAATTTTAACGTGTTAGCTATGCAGGAAAATAATTTAAAAAAAATGAATTTTTTTTTTGACTGATTTCAGTTTAGTTAAATAATATAAGGCCATTAAATAAGAGTTAATAATATTTTTTTTTTTTAAATCAAACGTCCGGTTTCATGAAAAATTTTTGAAGCCCAACTAAAATTTCATTAACAAAATATATAATTCTCGTAATATGTACATTCTCAAACAAGTTTTTAAAATTCGGTTGAAATTACCAAAATTAACTGCTGAATTTCAGTAATTAGAGCTACCGAGTTTCAGTTTCAGCTGAAATTTTATAGTTATGGCAATTTCAGTCGAGTTTTGATTAAAACTATCGAATCCCATCTCTATCTAAAAATAATATTCAATAATTATTATTATTAAATTTAATTTTAAATTTATAAAATTTTAATAATTTATAAAAAAAATCAAAACTGACGATACTGAAATTATCAAAACTGTTAAAACTGATACGTTTATATTGTGATCAAAGAAGAAACCACTTTTAAAACCTAGTTCTGAGAACAACCTTATTGCGGTGATTTTTTAAATTTAAGTATTTTTAATTAATTAATTAATAATATAAGTATAATTAAAAAAAAATTAATAAAGAGAGTATATTTTAAATGGCATAGTATTACAGAAGTCTCCTGGCTCCAGGGTGACTTTATTTTTTTAAAATATTTAATTATAAAAAATCGTGTCGGGCGACTTTATTTTTTAAAATAAAATAAAATAAAATAAAATAAATTTAATTTAATTATATAAAAATATGAATATCGGTAGAATTTGCTGATTAAATGAAATAAATCATACTTATTTATGTTAATAGCTCCACTTCACTTAACCAAAAAGACTATGCGCATGACCATATAGACTTATAAGTGAGCATTTAGATTTTTTTTTTTCAAGCTCATATGTGTACAGCATATTATAAACAATATTGCTGCTAATTTTTTAATGTAATATTATATATGCTATATTAAAAAATTTTAATGTAAAAGAGGTCCGTCAGTTTCTATTAATTTTTGTAAAATAGTTAACTATTTTTTACACATTTTATACTATTTTAAGCTTTATTTGCCACTATTTTAGCTTTTTAAAAAATATTATATTTATAACTGTATAAATACTATTATTTTAATTAGTATTTTTTCTATTTAACAAAATGATGCGAAAAGTTGGTCTTAAAAAGAATATTGTTTGATAAAACCTATCATACTGCATGTTACCTCGTGATCCGCAAGCGGCATTTAGAGTGTACACGTGGAGAGCAGCCCAAGTAATCAGACGAACGGTCAAAGACGAAAGGCAGATAATCTCCACGAAGGCGAAAAGCATCAAGACGAAAAATCTTTAAGTCGAACGTCCGTACCGGTATGAACTGCTCCAGAGGACTCGGAATGGCCCCCCGCGCGTCATTGAAAGAGGTATGATCTGCGGTAGGCGTCGTATATCCGTACCAGTATGGCCGACGGCTTACAGGATAGGGGGACGGGCTCCTTAGGTCATCCCACCCGTCAGAGTTATAAAAAATTCAGATTATAAATTGTGATCCAACAGAGGAAATACGACCCCCTTTTTTTTGTTCTTGGTCTGTTTCAAACTCCCTTCTAATTAACTTTGTAATACACTTTTTGACTAGTGGAACTCTCTTTGAAGTCACACAGAGAGCGGCGCTGTCGTTTTTCGTCCAACCGGTTTTCACGTCTAAAAGCATTATCTATTTTAATTATCAACACTGCATCACCAAATTATATTTTTTGATCAAATAAAATATACATATATATTTGATATTTTTAATTATATCTATATTTAATTAAATAACTGTATGTAAGTTTCTTATAAAATTTATTTTTAATTTTAAATATTATTTTTGAATGCATATTTGATTTATAAATAATAATTATATTTATATTATTAATAAATATTTAAAATATATACAACCGTTAAAAAAGGAATAGATGTTAAATAATTTGTATATATATTACATTGATTATATTAATTTTATTTCATTTAATATCACAATTATTAACTGATATTATATAAAATAATTAAGAATAATTTTATCTTTAGATTTATAAAAACTTATAAAACAACTTTTCTTAGCTTATAATTACAGTTTTTTTATTTTTTAAAATTTAAAAGCTATTTTACCAAATGCACTGCTTAAATTTTAGTTGTATCAAAAATATTATTATTATTTATATAAAAAAGTATTTTTTATTGAAAAACTTTTCCAAATGCAATCTGAGTATAATAGTATAATTATGCCTTTTTTCACAAAAAATAATAATATTAACTCAAACTACTTGCTACATTCATTCAAATATTCTATTTACTTTTATATAATTTAGGACTAATTTAAAATTAATTTTACGTGAGTTAGGCTTAATTTAAAATTGTTCTTTTAATTTTGAATCTTATTCAATTTGGAAGATACTTTTTCAAATAAAAGTTAATTGTTGAGTCAAATTCAGCATAATTATAAGATATATATATAATTAAAATATTTATTATACAAATATATATATATATATATATGTACGTTAGTTATATATGTAATAAATAAATAATTTAAATATATTAAAAAAATCATTATATGTATGCTTGTCTATTTATTAAAATAACTACAGATTAACTTTATTTTATTTCAATTTAATTAAATTTAGTTTAGAAGAAAAATAAATTAATTTTGATATTTGAGTAATATATCAACAAATTTTGGACGTGTTTCAAGTTTTGTACACATTTTTTTATATTTCAATTTTTAATATTAAAATGTTTGACATTTTGAATATAAAAATTTCTACTTTTTTTATATTTAATTCTGTGCTAAGCTGAGTTTCTTTTCACTGAGTGAGTGGCCGACCGCACATTTTCGTACAACTCACCAAATGGTTGGCGCATGTGAGCTGGGCATGCATGTGTACATCCTATGAGAGGAGAGTCATAAAATGTTTGTCCTTCGTCATCTACGCCGTAAAGTTCTTCCTTGACAAAATCTCAATGCTGATGAACGGCCCTATTGTCAGAGACACGTGGCCACAGCGCGTGTGGATCCCGGCTCATCATTTTTTTTCGGTGAATTTGGGTCAGGTTTTGGGTGATAAATGGGTGTGAGTTGACCGGTTTGAATGTAATAATTGGGTCTACGATTAAATCGGCAAAGTTCTGACACATCATCATACTGAAAAAAAATCTAATGATTTATTAATATAAAAAAAAATTTATAATTATATATTAAAATTATACGATGTAAATATCTAATTATTTTTAAAACTTAAAAACTGGTAAAAAATCTCGCTTTAGAAATGACACGCGTAATTCATTCATATATTACGAATAGAAAGAACCCTATAATTTACCTTGAATTATATTTTAATTTTATTTTTGAAAATTTTCCCTTAATTCTCTAATTAAAATTGCATGAGCCTATTAAGTTTATGTTTTAAATTTTAAAAAATACTTAAAGTTTAAGTGAAAAATTTCTGGATATATAAATTAAAGTATAATTATAGGTAAATTATAGCAACATATGTGTTGATGAAGAAGATGAAGTTCTGATAATTAGCGGCACACAATATTTCTTGCCTAAAATACTAGCAAAAAGGGACCCAAAATTATTCAGAAAGCAAACAAAAATGTAAGATGGTTCAGGAATAATTTTCGCTACGTTCACCTGGAAGCTAGAGAAAAGCCTTCACTAAAACTTAAAATGGTTAGACTTAAAAACCAATACAAGAAAAGAAAATAATATAGAATTTGAGATTTTCTCTCTTCACATGATACTTCTAATGTCCTGCTAAAGGGTATTTAAGCAAACTATGGCGGTGCTCTGTAGGTTTTATGTTAAAACAGATTGTAACTGTCGATTTCAGGAAGACTGCTGTTAGTATCATGAAGAAGGCACGTGGACTTTTATTCTGTTAGGCCATTAGAAACCGGATGACCGACTATTAATTATTGGAAACCTACAGCTCCCTGTTAAATAAAAATGAGAAGGATTCTACAGGAATAGCGGGTAAAAGATGCTGACGTGGCAATCTCCATATGGCCATACGACAACGATTTGTTATAGATGACCAAATATCATGGTTGGTATTAGCGAAGTGACCTATATTGTTTTTGATGATTGGGAATTTCTGTAAAAGCAAAAATAAGCATGATTAGGCCAACATCGAAGCTGGTAATTTCAAACATTGTGAATGACGATAAGCAAAAAGAATTTCAAAAAGCTTTTAGGTACCACACGTGCGGTAGAGGTAGAACACTAAATCTAAGTATAAATAATATGAGTAATTTATTCTTTTATATAAGATACTAGTATTTTCTCTGTGCAGAAATAACATAAAATTTTTTATATTTCTTTAAAATAAATATATTTATCATAAATTAGAAATACTATTTTTAATTATTTGAACATTTTTGTAATATAGCCATTTGCTACAAACTTTTAAATTTCAATATTAAAATTAAAGTTTCAAAAAATTTTACCATGAATTATCAAAGCATTGATCGAATATGAAAAATCATTGAGTTTCAGATCAATTGTGATCGAAACTTAAAAGAATACTCTAAACAATAGTTTTTAATTTTACCTAAAGATTGACTATTTTGATGATTTTAGATCGAATATGATTAGCACTAATCCCAAAAAAATTAAAAAATTTTATTGATTTTAAAAATTTATGTAATATAAATATGATTTATTACGATCATAATGATAATATAATCAGAAATTAGAGGAGGAAGACGTATCTCTCTCAACTTGCTTTATTATGATTGCGGTCAATTAGATCTGTCACTTATAAAACAAGTGCGGTTTACTGGATATACGATGGGCTATGATTGACCGTAGAAATGAACGTTCAGGTGGACGAACGTAATAAAATTTCTCTAGAGAGAGTCCCCTTATCATTCCAACTGGCCAATTATGCAAACAGTACTGATACGTACGAAAACGCCAGAGGCGGCCACGGCTCGTCCACGTGGTGGAGCCCCACTGTTTTGCCAGCTGTTCTCAGTCGTACATTTGGCGACTTGCCGGCCGTTGATTTAATTTTTCATAAAGCGACAAAAATTTAAAAGGCTTGGCTCACCGTTCTGCCACCAAACGACAGATCGGATAAGAACAACGACTTATCTTCTCATTTTTTTTTTTAAAGTAATCTTAATCCAATTCACCTGTGAAAACTGACTGAGGATAAGGATTGTAGAAAGTTCGTCTCTATTTGAGGCCTATTTGACGCAATGATCAAAATAAAATTAAAATAAAATAAAATTGTTATTAATTTAAAAAATATTAATAATAATTATAAATAAATTTTTTATATTATTCTACACAAATTTTAATATAAAAAAAATATTATTTTACTTTATATATTCAATAATTTAAAATAAAATTATCAATTTTATTTCACATTCCAGACTAAAATATTCGAATCGAGTATTTTAATCTAAAATATTAAATAACGTTTATATTTTTATTAAAAATTATCGAGTATGTGAAGTAAAATATTATTTTTTTATATTAAAATTTATATAGAATAATTAAAAATATTTATTTATTATTATTATTATTTTTTAAATTAGTACTATTTTAGTTCTGATTTTGGTCCTCGCACCAAACAGGCCCTAAGTCAAATTTAATTTGAGTATTCATAAAAAAAAATTAAAGTTGAGTTTAAAAAAAAACTTCGAGCTGATCCGAGATAAATTATCAGCCATCCTTTTTCTATTTTTTTTATTTTTCATTCAATTCCAATATATTCTTTACCTCTTAATTTTTTCTATTCTGTTAAAATATTATCTTTAATAATTTACAAATTTAAATTGACTAATTGTTCTTTAATAACAGTTGCAAGGCAACACCTATATAAACTTCTCGTTTTCAACATAAGAAATTACATTTAAAAAATTATAATCATCGAAATTAGTAATTTTATTAAAAGCTAAATGTAAATATATACATAAAAAACTTATATATGCATATTATTCACAGATCGAGAGACATAATAATCATAATTATCAATGTGGTAGCTTAGTGAAAGAGGTCAATGTCTTTAGAGGGCGTTTGACTTATTATTATCTTCGTGCTATATCAAGTAATTTAAATATTATAATATTTAAATATTATTTTTTAATTAATAATTCTATTGTCTTGTAAAAGAATATTATTTATAGATGTTCTCAAATAAAATAATTATTATTTTTAAATAATATAACATAACATCAAAATAATATTAAACCAAATACCCCTTTAGTCAAATATAACAATTGGGATAATCCAATTGCATCCAAATTTGAGAGGTCACCTATAATATCATGGTAAATTTTTAATTTTGGTTTATGATTAATTTATTTTATTGTGATAAAGATTGATTTTATTCATGTGAAATTATTTATTTAAAATTAAAATTTTGAAATGATAAATATTTGTTATGCAATTTAAAATTTAAAATAACTAAAATTAATATTTAATTTAATTTAAATTTGATTATTTAAAATTTAAATTTAATAAATTAAATTATAACTATTCTCATAACTAATCCGTTAATTTTAACTTAAAGAACGACTTAATTTTCCATAAAAAGAGTTAATAGGGAGAAATAGAGTTTCTTATCATAAAAATACCAATTCAACTTTCCCCTCCCATAACAGCCGCCAGCCTAGAGAGAGAAACTCATAGGAGAGAGGAATGGCCCTCGGATCTCTCCTAATTCATCGATTCCTCTCCAATATTTTCTTGCATTTTAGAACTGGATCTAGTAATTTAGAGTAATCATTTCTCTCTGAATCTCAAAAAATTAAACGCAAGATCACGGTGAATTTGAGGTAAGTTTTATCTAACTTGACTTAAATAAATTTAAATTTATTATCAAATCGAATATATTGAATGAAATTAATATTCCATATAATAAACCACGAATTTCTCTTCGAATCTATGTTCGTTTCTTATAAGATTATGTTTCGGCTCACTTTATGTTTGAATATTTATGAAATTTTATAATTAAACCAGCTATTAACTAATGTAAAATGGGTTTGTTAATAATCTTTAAAATTCCATGACTCTAGGCAAAAATAATGACTTAATTAATCAAGTAATATCACATGTTTCTCTTATATTTTCTCAGCTATTCAGTAGAATGCACAAATTTATATTTGTTTTATCTCACATTATTATTAAAATTAAAACAATGATGGCATGTGCAACCGTAATTTGAATAAGAGTTGAGAATAAACACAACTAGTTTTGATTTTCATCTTCGATCGGACCATTTGATCAATTAAATATATGCAAATCACTTATATGACTATTTAATTACATTTATACAGTTGATTTATTTTGATTGTGACTCCTACGAGAAGGACAAGTGTACAAACTTATCGTCACATTCGATAAGAATATACTGACTCGTGATTGTGACACTTACGAGAAGGTAAATATATAGACTCATCGTCATATTCAAAGAGATAATATGATATAGAGGCAAGTATATGGACTTATCATCACATTCAAAAAGATAATATGATATTGAGGCAAGTGTACGGACTTGTGATATAATTAAATTTGTAATTAAGATTTTTAAGATGATAATAGATTAAAAGTTAAATGTGATTTCTGTGTGATTACTACTTGCCTTAGCTCGAGTACTTTACGACATCAATTGCCATTTTGGGTTATTACTATTTTGAGTCAGAGAATGAAAATTTCTAAAACTGATTGAGAACCTTATATTTTAGTCATCATGGGTCATAACTTATAGGATCAGGGGGTGACGATCCTTAAAAGTGTAAAGTTAAGGCAACTGATGTATAGTTTGAGAAATCATAAATCCAAAAGATAAAAATATATAAAACACAATTGAATATTTTACGTACCTGTATCAAATAATTATTTTTTATTATGCTTATATCAATTGTACTATGCTATGCATGTTAAATTTGTTCAATTTATTTAATGATCATATTATACTTGTTATTACTCTATAACTATTATATTATTATTGTACAGTATTGTCATGCTTATATAATAATAATTATTAAATTTTTTTATTTAAATACTTTATTAGTGTATAACCTACAATTCTATTCTAATAGACTTTTATCACTAACATGATAGGTATTGGTGCACAAAATTATGAGAATGAGGAGAAAGCTGTTCAGGAGTCAAATTAATTTCTTTTACTTTTTACTTAGAGAGAGACATTTACTTATTACTTTAAAAACTTTAAAACTTGAATATTTCTTTATAGTTATCTATTTTAACTCTTGTTTATTATCATAAGAATTTATTATTTGCTTCAATTAAGTTATAATTTGTGAATATTTTAGTAGCTTAACTTAATTAATTTGTTTTCTTTCATTATTATTTTTTTTCTCTTCTTCCCACGAGTATAATTAATTCGAGATGACGAGTAGGGTCGTCATATCACCTGTAAGAAACAATCTCACCAACTATGTTCTCGAATAGAAGCCGTCTTTGAATATCCTCGAGTAAAATAGACGTTGCACGATGAAAATCATTACCTAGCATTTATCTTATATGAATTGGTATACGAAATAGTTTCCTACATTTTATTTTTTTATAGATCTATGTTTCTCAAAATAACCCCGAAGAATTTCTTAAGAATCATTATAAGATATCAGCTATCGTCATCATTCTATCACAAATATCCACTTCTATATAATGGTGAAAATGTAGCTAGAGAATAGTGTACGTGCTAACAACTTCTCGAAAGACCCTCAGCCACTATGTCGGGGCAATGATACATCTCTTTCTCAATAATGCAAGTCTTCATCTTTCTAATTGAGGGGGATAAAAAACAAATGAATGCAAAGAGGATAAAAAGAATGAGATAAATGTTTAACTAAGAGCTAGTCATCCTCTCTTTTTCTTCGAACCCATTTCCCTTATCCACTTTATAATGCTCCTGCGAAGGAGATACACTATAAAATTGTCTCTATCAAACTCTACTCTTATTAGTAAAATTTCTATATGATAAGCCTATAGATGTAGCAATTTTTCTTTGAATAATGTTTATGTTTGTGTCATTTGTCTTTCTTTTGTTCTTAATATTTTTTCTTTTTTCTAAATTGGTTAGACAGAGTAAATGAGTTCTTATTCGCGAAAACCTACCACATTTTCTTTAGACTCGATCTCTCAAAAGGTTTTCTCCACAACACGTATACATACACACAAAAATATGAATTTACAAATTTGAATCAAGTTTAAGTCGCATTAGCTCTATTTTAAATGAGCCAACTTCAAGTCACGAGAAAATCAAGTTTTGTTTTGAGTCAAGCCAAAGTCAAACGAATTTTAGGCGAGTTTCGAGTAAAATTATTGGTCATACTTAGTTTGTTCTGACTCATTTTTTATCAGAGATCAAATCCACACCTAACTAGGTTGGAACCAACACGGCTTTACCCAACCCGACTAATTCTCGGGTCGGTTTGCGTGCTATTGCAATTTGAACCCAAAATGTGATCTGAAAAATCAATAACTCGAGTTTTTTTCTATATATCCCTTCCCTTTCACCTGCCTCACGCCTTCATTAAATTCTTTTTTTATTATTTATTAAACCTAAATCTTTGTGTTCGGTTTATAATCATTTTATAGAAAATTGGGAATAAATTTCATGGGACCTTTTCAATCATAACTTTACAGAATTATATATTTATATACAAATTCGTTTTAATGATTTTATGATTTAGGACCTATTTATTTAACAATTTAAAATTAACCTAATTTAATTTTAAACTAGCATATCATATTACATATAAAATTTAATATTAAAATTTAATATTATTTCATATCCTATACACATTACTAAAATAATAACTAACATATATCCCAATAAAATAAATAACTTTATATTACATCTCTCATATATTTAACATAACATATAATTTTATTTCACATTATTCACAATTTTTAATAAAAAATATCTTTATTTAAATTTAAATTTAATTTTATTAAATTAAAACTTACCAACAAACAAAGAATTTTTTGGCTTGGATTTTAGAAATAATAAAAATTGCATTATTCTGATAAATTAAATATTAAAAAATTAACTCAAATCAAATTAATTATGCATAAAATTACTAATGTTATTCAATGGCTTATAGTAAATTCACCTAATATGAAATAAATTAAGATTCAACGTGTACATTTCAGTATTTGTTCTTAATTAAGATGTGAATCTTTTATTTTTTGTTCTTAGATTAATTACTTAATAGATATCCCATATTTACTGAATAATTATAATTCACTAAATATATGTATACTTTATAGTTAAATTATAATTATTTATTCAAATTAGAGACTACTAATATAAATATTCATCTTTGAAAATTAAATTAATAATAGAAACAACTTGTTTCACATGTAATATATACTTAAAATTTCTATATTATATATATATATATACTTTAAAAACTAATTTAAAAATTTTCCGTTTTAAAAAAAATTGACATTTTAAATGAAGGCTCACCAAAAGCCCATTAAATTTTGATTTGTTAAAAGCCCATTAAAGGCCCAACTTTAATGAATTAAATAAGGACCTTAATTAGTTGAAGGACATGTTATTTTTTATTTTATTTTATTTTATTTTTTGGACAGCTTAGTTGAAGGCGCACTAACACGTTATTAGAAAACGGATTAACGTGTGAGGTATAAGACCAAGGATATTACAGCTGGATAGGATATATCGTGTTATATTAGTATCATATTTTAAATAATAATTTTAAATTTTTTAATAAAATTATTTATACATATTATTAGATTAAATAATTATTTTTTTAAATAATATGTAAAATAATAAAATATGGAGGTAGCCTTGGACGTAACGCCTAGGCCTGCCAATGCATTGGGTCATGATCCGACCCGATCTAAGTTCCGATATAATTATTCTATTAAACAAAATAATTTCTTCACCTAAATTATTATTTCGTAATTCGACCCTCTTCGAGTAAATATTTAGCCGATCGGATTCGAGTCGACACTATTCCGATTAGAAAAAAAATTGATATTTTCTTTTAATAATATTATATATTTTTATTAATTTTTGTAATAATATTTGATCCTTATCAAAGTAAAAAAATATAAAATTTAAAGTTATTTTTTTTATATTTAGTAGTATAAAATTTTATTAATTGACTATATAGTTATTATTTTATGTTATATTTAAACTGCTTTTAATATATTTTATTAAAATTCTAATTTTATAGTTTTTTTAGTTTATAATATTATTTTAAAAATTACGTACTTTTTAATAACATTTTTATGCATATTGTCACTCTCTTATTTAAATTATATCAATCTTCTTAAATCATTTTATTTTTATAATTTTAATTTATATTTAATATTGATTAGTTGATAATATAGCAAATAACAGATTAATTAATATTATAATTATTATACATACAAATTCAAAAATGAATGAAAAATTCTTATTTATTTAAAGAAAAATAATGAGTTAAATAACAAAATTTTAATTAGTATAATTTTCGGGGGACTTAATTTGATTCGAAATCCCATTTATCACAAGTCATGAATCAAATTTGGGTCAACCTTGACTCGATCCGATGTTTGATCTGATCTGAAGTTTTTCTAGGTTGGATCTAAGTCAGCACCAAACCGATCTGAATCTGACTCGTTGATAAACCTAATAACACCCCATAAGAGTAAAACGGATAATTAATTATTGAAGAACCTACGACAAATGAAATTGGAACGTCCAACTCTTATTAATTAGACCAACCGACATTTGATTGGTTAGTATAATGTATTGATCAAACCGTCTAATATACAAATCAACTTATTTTCTAGAAATTATTTTCTCGCACATTCTATAAATAATTTTTGTGAAATCCCTAATCTATAGAAGTTATTCGATTTTCAATCTCATTTTTATTGTGACTTATGATAATTTAGTAATTTAATTTATTTAATTTTAAAAATATGAAATCGAACTTAAATCATGCAACAAAATAAATTCAATCATTAAATGGTTGACCAGAAGGACAAATTCTAAATTTAGATCTGATTAATCAGTTTAAGTCACATCCCAATCTCTATTTTTTTTGCTAATAAATAATTTATTTTTTATTAGTAATTCTTATGAAAATTTTATCTGAACTTATGTAGCGCCACGCCAGCACAGCGGCTGCATCAGAGCAATGACGTGGCGCCACATCTCAACGACTTGGAGTATGACCTGAAAATCGATAGGTTTTTAGTTTTTAAATTAATATTTAGTTGGAATGAAGCACAATTCAAATTTATTAAACCAAGCTACGAATTATAGTTAAATCAAATAAAGATTTTTTAAATATAAATAATATATTTATTAATTCAGCATTATTATTGTATCTGGATCCACGCTCAATTATTTAGACCGCACACGTGAAAACTTATGTGGCATCAACGACGCGAGCGCTCGACGTCGAACATGAGAAAGCATCACCTCGAACAACAGACGCCGAAGAGACCGAGACGAACAGCAGAAGGGGGAACTGACCAGCGCCTGGCGAAGTATCGGTGACCATACTGCTTTCAAGAGGTATGGGCTCTCCCGCCGTAAGACCGTACCACTCATACATCGTACAACAAAGGCTAGGGCGTGGCCGCCCCCCCCTTTGCGGACATCGATGATTTGACACTAGGGGCTGAAGCCCATTCTGTTGAAATGACCCTACAGAGCAAGCCCGGATATAAATGTCTCACTGTAACGGAAAAAGCGACTAGCAGGCTAAACTCAAGAAAAATATTTTTACCCCAAAATCTACTCAGCTCCCTGACTATAATCTCAAAAGAAGTGATTCTAGTGATTTTTAAAGTCTCCCCGAAAGGAGCCGTGTTTTTTTCCGCTTAGCCGGTTTTTCACATAAAAAATCTAATTGTTTCTCGTCTTAACAATTATTTTTTATTATTTACATGAATGTAAATTGCGAATAGAATATTTATTAGATTAGGCCAATTTCAAATCATTTGAGAGATAACTTATTTTTTTTTTAAAAAAAAAACTTAATTCTTTTGAGGGCTTAAATTAGTTTAATTATGGCTTGGGCCATATGAAAGTCAACATGAGCCAGCTCAAACTCGAATCAAATTGAAAAGAAAAGAACACTTCTTCGAAGATTTGTTTGAAAAGATTTGGTAGAAAAACCTATTTTGAATGGTATTTTCATTGGACTAGGGTTTACTCATCGTCAGAGGCAAAGTAGTAGTTTCTACGATTCTATATTTGATCTTTTTTTATTTAAAGTTGCCAATTCTTATATCGAATTGATCCTTAAAATCGGTTAATATTTTCAAGGAATTTTTTGTTGAACCCCAAGTTTAAAGTTTCAGCCTTCAACGAAGTATTAGTTGAAGCTCTATCTGATGGTTTACACTTGTTGAGATTTTTTTATAATAATTTATTTTAATGAACAATTTTCTTTTCTAGCTTTCTCCATGCATCAAAAAATAATCTCTAATGATTGAGCACATTTTTTGAAACTTACATTTGAACGTGTTTTGGGAATGTATTTTTTTTATATTAATAAATAAAAATAATATAATATTATAATGTGAAATAAAAATATTAATATTGTAAATTATGTTGAATGTAAAATAATATTATTTTCTTATTAATATTAATTTTTATAATTAGAATCTGAGAGTAATAAAATATAAATTTAATTTTTAATATTAAAACAACTGATAAGGTTTTTTTTTGGATAATTACGTATATATCATACTATTTAGTTTTATTTATGCCTTACCCATCCATTCTTAGTTAATTACGCTATGCACACTCATAACATTACAAAATTTTATATACACATATTTTAACTTATTTTTATTATAATGAGTAATTATAATTTTTCAATAACCTAACTATAGTTAGATTACAAAAAATTTGAGCCGTTCATCATATTATTTTAAAAATATTTAATATATTTTGAGTGAAAATCCTAAAACCTTAATGCTTAAGTGGCGACAAGAGAAGGAGACATCCGCGATGTGAATTAATTTTTAGAATAAATCAGTGCTTTAGTGTGGCATTAAGGAAGAAAAAAGTGTACCATTATAAGTAAAAATATAATTTTAATGATTTATTAATGAAATATTTTTTTTCAAATAGATTTTGACTGAGTTTTAACTCAAGTGTGTGAATGTCAGATTTTATAATATTTTGAGTATGCATAACGTAATTAACTAAGGATGAATGTATAACGTATAGATAAAATTAAATAATGTGGTATGTAGGTAATTATTTTTTTTTTTGGTATTTTGTTTTATTTCAACAACAGAAAAAGGATAAAAGGAAAAAAAGAAAAAAAAAAAAAATTAATAAGAGTTAAATGGTCATTATCGTAGCTGTAATTCATGTTTATCCTTTGCATCATCACCCTTGACGTGTCAGGCTAATCTTTTTTCTAATAATATTTTAAATATATATTTTAAAATGTTTCTATTTTTAGACTTTTTCTATATAAACTGTACAGTGCCGATCGCAGCGACATTCCTTTTCTTTATTCGTTATCTACACCATCTCCAATCTCGCGTTCAAAATGCTTGCGATCTTCCGCAAAACCCTCGCCCATCCGCCGGAGGAGCTCCACAGTCCGGTCCACGGCGTTTCCGACAAGGCCTCCAAACATCCGCACGAGATCCTACACGACTTCCACTCTTCCCATTCCTCTACCGCCTTCTCCGCCAGCTTCGTCCGCGGCGCAGCCATGGCGTTTGCCGGCGCCGGCGCCGGCGCGCCCTGCTCGTTTCTCCACCAACGACTGTTCTGCAGCGTCGACGATGTCTACTGCGTCTTCGTCGGGCGGCTCGACAACCTCAGCTCGCTGATCCGGCAGTACGGCCTCTGCGGCAAGTCCTCCGACGAGGCGATACTGGTGATCGAGGCCTACCGGACACTCCGCGACCGCGGGCCCTACCCCGCCGATCAGGTCCTCAAAGATCTGGCCGGCGATTTCGCTTTCGTGATTTATGACAACAGGACAGGATCCGTCTTCGTTGCTCTGGTGCGTTTCTACTTCTTTCTTCCTTCAATTCAATAGATCTGGATCCTTATCTTGTGGCTTCGCGTTTTTCAGAGCTCCGACGCTCAGATCCCGCTTTATTGGGGGATTGCGTCGGATGATTCCGTCGTCATCTCCGACGATCTGGAGGTGATTAAGCGCGGCTGCGGCAAGTCCTTCGCGCCATTTCCGGCAGGTCAGTAGTCAGATCTATGTTCGCTCTCTCTCTCTCTCTCTCTCTCTCGTGGAAAGTGTTTGTGGAAATGTCAAGCTGGAAATTCTGTGTGGTGCAGGCTGCATGTTCCACAGCGAAGGGGGATTGAAGAGCTTCGAGCGTCCCATGAACAAGATGAAGGCGGTGCCGAGGGTGGACAGCGAGGGGGCGATGTGCGGGGCGGTGTTCAAGGTGGATTCCTACGGGAAGATCACCTCGATGCCTCGAGTCGGAAGCGCTGCCAACTGGAGCTCGTGGGAGCAGTAATAGCTCGATCTGATCCGGGTCCTTCGGGTAATTGTGAATTAATTGCCTGTTTGTGTGTCTGTAAATGTGGGTTTTCCCGTTTTTATTTCCCTTCTTTTGAGTGGTAGCTTCAATGAAAATAAAGACTGAAATCTAACCTTCAGCAATTTGGTAAATAGTAAGGGATGATGTTTCTTTCCCTATTTTAACAAAAGGTGACATAGGAGAGAATTTGCAGTACAGTTCATGAGTTTAGTCGAGATTAAAACTGCCATAGTTTTTAACTCAGATCAAAATCATTGCAAGTATAGTTTGGTTTGGGTTAGCTAACTGTCGATATACCAACCTTATTAATAATTTATCTCAGCTGGGGTAAGGAATTAACCACTGTATTTGTAACTTGACAGTGAATGGAGTTAAGTTTTCCTACGTTAACAGGGTTGGGAGGTCGGTTGGGCTACTAAACTCAGTAGGAATGTGTTTTCTTTGAAGTGTTCGGCTGAGTTAGGTAGGAAGATATTTTCTCTTTGACTCTGAGAGGTCAAAAACTCATCAAAATTGAAACTGTGAAGACATGATAGACTAAGTTTCTTCAAATTGTAGTTTTATAGCTATGAGGTGCATTTAGATTTTAGTACCAAGAAAGTTCATTTAGTCTACATTATCTAATCAAATCTGCCTGAAATGATATGCCAAAGTGTAAAATAAGCAAGCGAACGTGCTGCTCATGCCCCCATTATCATTATATTGCAAAATCATTTCACATAGGAGAATGGAAGATGAAGAAAGGCCTCCCTCTATTTTCAACAACTTCCCTTTCGAGAAAAAAACTTCGTGAAACTACTACTCCTCTGAAACGTTCTTCTAAAGTATTTGATTTTGGCGTCACTTTCTACATAAAAGAGTTACGAAGGATCCAAGCTAATTCAGTTGATCGATACTGTTGTAATCAATTTTCTTCACTCTTCTCATTTGTGTAACAAATCTGTTTGTACTCGGAACATTTCTAACACTGTGCAGCATAAACTACCAACAAGAATTTGTTTCTCTCCTGACCAGTTGCATGCTAATATTTGTCTCATTCCCTTCTTTGTTCTTTCTCATATTCTTCTTTCCTCCTAATTATGCGCTTGCTTTAAGTTGGCTGAAACTTCGTGTTAAATCATGCAAGAAGATTGCCGAGTAAACCTCTTTTCTACCATCTGTATGGCTGAGAACAAAATAGCGGAAACTAATCCATCAATCCATTTTTGTTGATTTGAAAACCACAACTCTCTTTTCCACATGTACTTCACCTGCAACTACTCCACCTGCTCAACCATCAATTAATACACTAACTGTGAAAGAGAAATATAAACCAACTTTCTGCCAATATGAACCAAATGGAACTGATTGTCAAACCTAAGCTAATGAATGAATAAAACTAAACACTACTAATTCATCAATATCTCACTATGTTGATCATCCATGCATAACTTAATCAAGTCTGTCTAACAAATGAGAGTAGGGCTATTATGATCCAATTTCGAGCCGAGCCAATACCGGCTCGAAATCAGATCGATCACATTTCAATCGATTCAAAATCGGCTCGAAGTCGATTGGGTTCGACTTCGAGCCGGCTCGAGCTGATTTCAATTCATTTTCGAGTCGAATCTCAAATTTTTTTTGAGCCGATCTCGAGCCGGGTAAGCTCGACTCGATTCTGCTTGGTTTATAATATATATAATGTATTTTAATTTGAATCGATTTCGAGCTGAGCCTGCATCGGCTCAAAATCTGCTTGAAATACCAAGCTGAACTTTTGGCTCGTTAGTCGGCTCGTTTAGATCGTCTCAATTTTGATTCAATTTTTGATCGATTTTCGATCTTCGATCTATATTAACACCCTTAAATGAGGGAGGTCTTAAGACTATGGCTGTTAATGATTCGTTCTCAAGCTGATCTGTCATTCCCTTAATATTAAATGAAAGTTTTCGATTTGTTCGCGACCTGATTTAAGATTTGGATAAGGAGAGTTTGATGCATGGTCAGCCGAGCTCCTTAGTTGCAAATTTAAATTTGATCTAAGCTAGAGTCGATCTGACTTTCAATTAATTTTTGATATTTCAATTAATGTGATTTCATTGAACCATATTAATGATTATTTAAAAATAAATAAAAAAAAAGAAAACTGAGTTATAGGTTTGAAAAATATTTAAGAGAGCAAATTTTAAAATAGCCATAGAGCTCTGTCATTTTTCTATCGAGATTGATCAAAATTTTGAGTTATAAAAATAAATCTTTAGTCAACTCACTTAGATTAAGTCAATTTCAACCTGTCATCTTTCTATCGAGATTGATCAAAATTGAGTTATGAAAATAAATCTTTAATCAACTCACTTAGATTAAGTCAATTTATATACAAAATTCAATTCAGCTTTCGATAACGTGCACCAATTTTAATCTTAGATGGATGTTGTATTCAGTATATTAGTAATATTAATGAAGTTTGGAAATTTTTGATATTAATGATGGCTTCACTACTGATTAGTTTTCCTGTGAGTTTGAACAATTAGGCTCGGTGGCTTATCTGAAAATTTCTGATTTCAGATCAAATTTTGTGAGTCCCGATCAAGTTTGAACGATTAGGCTCGGCTTTCAATGCTCGTATTAAATTCATCTGAATGCGAAATGAATTTAAATTTTATTAAATTATATTTATACATATTTTAGTATTATTTTATATTCACTTTTTAGTTTATATTATATTAAATAAAGAAATTATTATTTCATAATTTTTATTTTCTTTAAAATAATAATTTATTTTCATTTCATTAAAATAAATATATTGTAAAAGTTTAAATTATTACAATTCTTAAAACCAGGCAGCCTAATAAGCCTCTGCAGGTCATTTATTAGTAATAATAATTCTATTTTGGTTTCAAAGAGTTCTATTTTTTTTTTCAAACTAAAAAGCATTGGATAAATTATTGCGAAAAAATGTAAACATGAAAAATGCCAATTCAGTTTCACAACATATAAAAATGAAGAAAATAAAATCCCACTATTATCCATAAATTAATCAAAATAGTATATTTATTTATTTATTTAAATCATATATAATCATGCTATGTACGAATTACTCATTATAGCAATTGAAACAATAAACTCAATACAATATAAACTTTGGTCTCAGAATTTTTGTCAATAATAAGCACAGAATACTTGATTCAACAGCATAAAAAAAAAATCTTAATTCAGTAAATGCAGCAGATAATATGGAAAATTAATATTGATAGCTTGCATTGCATTAATGATTGAAATATGGAAACCAATGAACCAATGGTTCAATTGTTAACTGAAGACGTAGTTCATCCTTCTCTTTCTGCTACTTCCCCTGTGGGTAAAAAAAAGAAAAACAAATCAGTTAAAATTAAGATAATATACAGCTACTTGCTGCAAGGTTTACTCGATAAAAACCATACAAAACAGAGAACTTTGATCAAAACTCGAACTGAATTATTTTACGGTATACCCAAACATGCTCGATCCCATTGTTCAGTTTAATCGTATTGGATGGACAAGTTAATCTGAACCCGAACGAATATAAATAAGGGTCTGTTAGTCCTAAAGAAACTCTTTTTATTCATTTAACTCACAAAATTAGATCTTTGAAATTTGAATGCATAATTATGATTCCCTTGCATTAATTCTATCAGTTTCCTTCATAAAATAAAATTTAGACAACCCTACTTTGTAATTATAAACTAACACATTTACAATGAAATTTATATATCCTCTACTTTGAATGTACAAACTAATCTATCAAACAACAAATTGATAAAGATAATGTTGTGGTATAGTTCGTAATTATACATTCAAATAGGAGGTGATATGAGATATCTAAATTTGGGGATGAAATGAATAAAAAGATATTTAGGGGTGGCTTATGTTATTAGGAAAGAGAGAATTAATTAATTTATAAGTTTAATTGGAAATAAAACTATTTCAATATTAAGAGGTATATAAAATGTAAAATAAAGTTAGTCTTAATATTAAAATTTATGTTAAATGTGAAATAAAATTAAAAATTTATGATAAATTTAAAATATTAACTTTGAGTCCAAAACTTACTATTACTTGAAAAGAGGCCTTCATCCACTTGCAATTGGAGATTCAATAAGCTGAAGCTCTAAGGCATCATCAGAAAGCCTTTGCCGCTGGGCCGAGGTGGGACCGTTCAGCAAATCTGAGTCGAGGGTTGAGAAACTCTTCCTCTTTTGAGTTTCATGCTTTGCTTGCTCAGCTGAATTCTCTAAGATGGGACTTAAAACTAAATGTTGGTTTTGCTGTGATATCACTTCTTCCATTACAGTATTGTTTTCTTCATCTGTTGAATATAATATCCTTTGAATGACTCTGACTATCTGTTTGATTCAAAATTTAAGCAAAGTGTTAGAGCATAAATGTATCAGTTTGATTTGATCTTTGAGTAAAATGTGAGTTTATTATCAGTAGGATTGAAGTTTTTTATTGATACGGGCCTTAAATGTGAAAACATCAATATCAATGTAGTCTTTAATATCGGATCAAGATTATAAAGCAAGTTGCGATTAATGTTTAGAATTGGATTGAAATGTTTATATTAGAACATAAATTTAACCATATCTGGTGTTTGGGAATTTGGCTTAAAACCTCAATTAAGACTCAGATTTAGGGGCGTAAATCCCCAAACGAATGCAGTAGAAATAATAAGAAAAATATGAAAAAATCAACATGCATAATGAGAAGACCTGGATCATACTATCTCGAGAATTACTCTCATGATAACTAATTGCAGTAGAGGATGATAATAAAGTTCAAATTCCACTAATAAAAGGAAAGAATGAATCGCTTTACCTTCCTTTATATAAAAAACTAGGAAGACAAACAAATTTGCCTAACTTGGGTTAGGCAGTACATATGATCTTGGGTTCAATCCAAAGTCATCATGATGACTTAGATTTCTCAAGTATAGTAACAACCATTATACTTTTTATCACTTATTTAATATTTATGTTTGCTTTATTTATTGCTTAACATGCTCTTTACATTGTAAAAAGAATAATGCTACACGTCTCTCAATAAATAACCTCAAACATTAAAATCAATCAGGATTTTCTATGTGGCACAGCAAAATCAACTTTTCTATTTATGTGGTAATTGCACATATTTCTAGTTGAATTCAAAGTTTGATGTTACTTATAGGAGCTACAAAGCATTTTTCTTGCAAAAAAACTCTTGAAAAGTTGTATAATTTAAACCAACAATTGTTAAGTTAGCTAATCCCAATGCTAAGAAGCTAAGAACCCCAAATAGAAAAATTAGGTTTGATGAACAATAACAACAGCAATAATAACAAAAGCAGTAACAACAGAACCTTACTTCCAAACTTCTTAGGGTCAATTAGCTTTGGCTAAAAGGAGAATGTTGTTTAAAAAAAGAAAAAAATTTGAGAAAATGGCACTTGTATTATCGGTCTTAGCTAACATCCCCATACCAAATGAGCCTCCTGATATTTTTTTGGCTGAATTAATTAGAATTAATTCCAAACTTGTTAGGGTCAATTAATTTTGGCTAAAAGGAAAATGTTGTTTAAAAAAAGAAAAAAACTTGAGAAAATGGCACTTGTATTATCGATCTTGTCTAACATCCCCATGCCAAATAAGCCTCCTAATAGTTTTTTGGGCAGAATTAATTAGAGAGTTAAAGATTTATTTTTAGTTTCACATTCATGAATTCATCAATCTCCTTGTGTTAACTGCATTTAAAGAATATTAGTTATTTAAAATATGTTATACAGTACAAGAGCCAACTCATTTCCAATGGGTTGGTTATGCTTAAACCCGAAGGTCATATTTGGTGCCTGCATATAGTCCAAAGTCTAAGTTGAGATAACAATTTAAAAATTCTTAAGTGAATTTAAACTACCGTACGAAATCTTTCGTATTAGCAAAAGTCTTTTTTTAATTTTGAAGATGTCTACTGGGCCAGTAAGATATCAATCTAACTTCTAATATAAAAAGATTTCTTCACAAATTAATAGAAATTCAACTTGTCTGATTAGCCAATAATCATAGGGAAAAAGAGAACTTTTCTACTAACCGGTAAATGCTCGACTTCTGGTCTCTGACACAGTATTTCAATGTCTCTCAGTTTAGTATAGTAGAAGTCCCTTTCCTTCTCAAGGTTATCCACAAATAACTTCATCTCTGTAATCTGCATTCAAATTTCTGTCAACCAATAGACTATATATCTCCCTCTTAAGCACAACAGCAACAAAACCATAATCATATACTAGTTGGGGCTTGCTATATAGATTTTCTCTTCATTCAGTTCTATGTAAGTGATTCAAGGTTTTGTTGAATGAAGGTCATTTTAAATCTTTCACTTCCTCGTTGTAACTTGAATTCCTCATATTTACATACAAAAACCTATATAGGTGCTACACCCGCCTTCTCTAATGTAACCACTCAGAGATCTCAACTACCCTGATTTTATATATATTTCACCGCTTAACTGTAGACCTTCCATAGAGCAACAAAGCTGGTCTGCTGTCCATCATATAAAACTTTCCTTTTGAATTGATAGCCAACTTCCAATGGAATAAAACTTTCTGGAACACCTCCTAAGCACAACAAAATAAAAAATCTTTGTTACCTGCTCATCATGAGCTTGTAGTTCAGCAGTTGAAGGAGTTTTCTGGAGTGTATTAGCAGAACTAGTATCATTCTTCCTGCTACAATGTGCAGAATTAGCTCTACTGCCAGCAGAGGAAGTCTTGGATGAAGCTTGTATGTTCATGGCTCTTTTGTTTGCTTCCTTGCCTCCTTTACAAGAATCTCTTCTTTCTATGGCGTTGTAACTGCATGCAGAAAGGAAAATGATTAGCTGCTCATCCATGGTGTCATATGGTCAGGGGAAAAATAAAAAGCAATCTCTCTCTCTCTTTTCAATATACTTAAACCATGCCTTTCTTTAGTATATAAGTTAATCCTGCATAGTGCATAGGGTTGGTAATTATTTTAGAAACTCAAAGCTAGATATTGAATTTTTCTCGAGGTTTAAAAAACTTGAGTTCCTTGTGATTCAAAGTCAATTCCCTTGAAACAAATGTGAGTCAACTGGAAGCTGATTCAATATATGCAGAAATGTAGTATTTTTACTATATTATACATAGGATTTAATTTGTTTATGTATATTATGGAGAGTGTTATATAGTGCTGAATGTTGATCTACAAACTAGAAACACAGAAATAAGATGAGTATCACAGAAATGAGAATCAGAGAATGCTAAGGTGAATGAGAGGATATATGCAAAAGGACAAAATAAGAAATGAGAATATCCGCGAGAAAGTTGAAGTACCCTCAATTGAGGATAAGCTTAAAGAGAATTGGTTTAGATGGTTTGGACATATAAATCATAAGCCGATAGAAGCTCCAATAAAAAAAATTGGATTATTAGATCTTGCTCATATACAAACAGGAAGAGGAAGGCCAAAAAAGATATAACAAGAAACTATAAAAAATAATTTTACATAATTAGAGCTAAAAGAGAATTTGTTATTTAATAGAGCGCAATAGAAATAAAGGATTCATGTGGCTGATCCTACCTAGTAGGATAAAGACTTGGTTTGTTGTTGTGGTTGTATATTATGGAGAGTGTATGTGATACGGATTGAGATATAGGTAATGTATAAAATCCAGATAGTAAAGTTGTTTCCAATATGCATTATGTATATAGTCTGCCTAATGATTTTCCAATTTAAGAGAACCAGTAAAATGATTTGAAATTGAATAGTTCCAATCAACTAAAATTAAATTCAACTTGGAAAAAGGAAAATTTCGAGTTCAAGTAGACTTGCTTTGAACCCAACATGATGCATGTTCTAATCACAGTTGATGTTAAGCAACAAAGAGATGAAGCTCAATCGGAATTTCATGGTCACTTTTTTGTAAACACTATTAGTTACTTTCAACAAAATTAGCAGCAAGTAACAGATAAGTCATGCCATTGATAATCGCTTACTTTGACTGAATGAGAGAGTTGAAATAATTACCTTTTCTGTGTACCACCGTTCACTGTATCGCAATATCTCTTCATCCATTGCATGAACTCGAGATTATCAAGAGGCCTTCCTTTCACAAGCTTATTAACTTCAATATGCTAAAATATAGAAAAGAAGAAAGAGAAATCAAGTGGGAAACCAGAAAGCTTGTTGATTGGAAATACATTCGATTCAATCCGTTTCTAATCAGTTCTCAGTAACTTGTCAAGAATGCACTTGAAAGGTTACATCACTGTTCAATGCCTTCTTTATATCCAAATTATCAAGCATCTTTTTTTGTAGCAATTGTTATATTTCTGATTTCTGGTCACTATTCCTTATCAACAAATGCAAATAGATGCTATAAAAAAATGCAAATAGATAAATTCAAAGAATCATGCATTTTCTGTCGACTACTGCTATTTTCATGGAGAAAATTTCTGAAAAACAAAAATCCATCACTGCACTTTCCCACCAGACTACTAGCTTGTCTGCCTCCCAAGATCAAGTCACAAATTAAACTTCAAAGCGGACAAAAAATTAAGAAAATTTACATTTCAGCACAGCAATGAAACTTCAATCACAAAAAATCTTGTGTATCTGAGAACTCCAACAACACGAAGCTAAATAGAACACTTTTTTCAGTTTTTTTTTTTCTGAAGAAAATGGTCTAAATAGCAATAATCCAAAAAAAAATTCTGATGCATCACATCTCTTATCAATAAAAAGAAAAGGAATTAAACGAAGAACATGTATGGCATATGGAGGCATTAGAAAGTTACTAGAACCATAAAAGCGTCAATTGAAAACAAGTTGAAAGAAAAAACCTGAACATAAACCGGGAATAATAAGTCGCTTGATATCTTCTGGGTTAGTGTAACATATAAAATGATAAATCTGCATTCATTATTTCCACAACACAATACAAAACTAATTACTTAGTAAAGACAAAAAGCTTTAAACCAAGAAATATCTTTTAAACCAACAACAGGAAAAGCAAAATCCAGGATTTAAAAAAAAATTGTTTATTCATTTAGTTGCGATCAAGGATATCGTTCATTCTAAATCTGAGACCTTGTCACCTTTTCGCATTGAAAAATAGCAAATGAAGAATGTCCTCAAGGAAAGAAGAAAACGGGACCGGAAACATGCGAGGGAAAACTGAAGGAAACCTTGGTGATCTTGAGCTTATTGAACACGTCCTGGAGCACCTTATAGTTCTGGATCATCTCGTACTCGTTCTTGGCATCAAAATTAACTTTGTGCATCGGAACCATCCCAGGGTGAACCGCGTCCATCAACTGGCACTGTATCGCTCCCGACGCCGCCTGCAAAACAGCAAATCTTTAACCATTCCACCAAAAATCTACCATGGATCGTACACCTGAGAAACTAAAATCAAAGAACCTCTTCTACTTTAGAGAGATTGAGTTGGAGGGTAGCGTTGATCCAGGCCAGGATCTCGTTCCTTCCAACAAAGTAGGCAGAGTCCATCGTCCCGATGTTGGTGGGCGCCATCCCTCTACGCAGAGGGTCTAGGGAAGGCGATATACACACGAACTAGGGTTTGGGTTTTGGTGTTGTCGTCGTGTCCCTCGTCGGAGATGAGAATGAGGCGGGATCTCGGAACTGTTCACTGGCAAAGAGAGAAGCGTTCAAAATTTCAAATAGACAAGATGGCAGTGTAATTAGGGTTTTCTGCCTCTGCCCGACAGGCGACAGGTAATGTAACGGTTCGAGGTTCAAAAGAATGGGCCGATCGGGGGACAGTTTGGTCATTTTAATGCTGATTTGAAATTTGAATTTATAGTACTGAATTCGCCCGTTTGCCTTTTGGTAAAAGACTTTAATAAATTTTATAAAAAAAAAGACTTTATTAAATTCCATAAATAAAGACTTTAACAAATTCAATAAACAATTAGTAATTTTAAAAATAAAAAAAATGAAAAAATTTATTTTATCATTAAGTTTGACCGAAAAAAATTAAAGAAGATCAGCGTAAAATCTTTAAGTAAACTTGGACCTAATTTGGAAATTTAATGAATTTAAGATATTGATATATTTTTTTTTAAAAAAAATGAAATTAATTAATATTACCTCTAATTTTAATAAACTAGACGTATTTATTCTTATAAAAATATGTATATGTTGGTGCATATCATTCACATATATTAAAATAAATTTGTTCATTAATGAGCCAAACATAATATTTTTATGGGATAATTACCTACGTGCCACACAATTTCACTTTATTTATGCGTTACTCATTCATTCATAGTTAATTACGCTATGTGCACTTAGGCATGGTAACCGGACCGGACCGGACCGGTTCCGGTCCGGTTCCACCGGTTCCAGGTCCGG
>JAEMOT010003413.1:237032-337872 GCA_019297695.1 Apostasia ramifera
ATATATATATAATATGTTAATATCAATTCTTAAAGTTTGAATAATTATTATTATGTAAATTTTGAGTTGATTATGAGTTAGATTTATTTTATTTTGAATGGATTGACATTGAATCATAATAAAATTAAATGAAATTCAAATGGGTTAAAATAGGAATCATTTTTGGAGTCAGATCCTAAAGTTTCTGGTATTTTGCTGACCTAATGACAGTTAGATTATTTGTGTCTAATAAATGAAAGCATGTGATGAGCGTTGAATATAAAAAATTAATTTATATACAAGTTTGGAGTTTGGTGCCAGTGTCCCAGAATGTAAAAACAAAAAATCCTTCTTATAAATATGACCAAGTACAGGGGCTTAAATGTTAAATTCCATTTGTAACGTCAGTGATGGTAACGGGTTGGTGTGCGATGAGCTGGATAGATCACTCGCATTCATTAAATTATTAATTTCGGTCCGGCCCTCCGCAATTTTTTTTATTTACATTTCCGGGCTCGGCCAAATTACGTTAATAGGGAACGAACCCTTCGCTCTACGATCGACGACCTCTCTAGGGTTTCCAGCTTCCTGACGGCTGCGCTCACTTGAGACTTGAGAGCCGCCGCCCAGAACCGGAAGCTCCTGAAACTCTCCGATCGTCAGTTGATTCCCAGCTAAAAACTCTTTAGAACTCCTCATCGCGGCATTCCTCGAATCAAATCGAATCCACCCTGTGAAACAAGAAAGACGGAACTTTTTTTTTTCTCACCGACAAAACCCATCGGGGGAGATATTTGACCTAGATTTCATCCCCTGATGAACCGAATGGTTTCTATGCATCAATCAAACCCTAATTAGGGCTTCTGGTTTGGATTTACGAAGGAAGATAACTGGGTCTTGATCTGGCTTGAAAAATGGTCAGATCTGTGGTTTATCATGGAAATTCTTTTGTTGGGGAAGTGGAGATCCATCCCAATAACCCGAATCAGGGATCATGGACCAGGGAGATCCGGATCTCCGACTTCTCCCCTCCCAGCGATCGCTGCCCGCCGCTGGCAGTTCTTCACACCATCGCCAAGCCTGGCGTCTGCTTCAGAATGGAATCCAAGCCATCATCACCTGATGATTCACCGCTTTTTTCAGTATATTCTGCATGTCTCAGAGAGAACAAGGTACAAACAGATTCAAAATGACACGAAAGGAAGTTTGATGATGAAATTATGGCGCCTCTTTTTCTGGAGAGAAAGCGATACTTAAACGCAATTCTTGTGGTTAAAATTTGCTGTTACTATCATCTGAGACATTATGTTGGAAAAAAACAGTAAAACTGAACTGATAGTACTTCTTTACTATCATCTGCTTGTTGTTTATTTCAAAAAATACAAACGGAATTTGAAACAAGATGGAAGTGTTGAGAATATGAATTGATACCACACTTCCGTTGTTAGTCATTTCATTTTCAGGTTCAAAAACTTGCTAATGAATGTTGTTAATTAAGAGTGCAATGCCAAATAGTATTTAGAACCCAAAATCTAGTTCTCAGCTCTCTGATTTCTCAGGGAGAGCTTTGATTTATATATAGCTGACCTGAGAAAATAAATCTACGTACCTGATCCCAATTAGTTTGGGTGAAGACTTTGTTGTTGTAACAATTTGCATGAGAAGTATCTCATTGCATTATAAACCTATCTATTTAACGTCTTAGTTTGTACCTTAAGAACTTGTTGTTGGTTGTTTTACTATTAGAATCATAGACCTTAAACGTATATCCAATTGACCAAAATGGCAACACATTTTTTGGCATAAAATGGTTATTTATTACTGTCTTCTGATTTTAGAGTAGTTGTAACACAACCGTAAATGGTTGTATGGCTCTCCGGGATGTTCCGACATGGAATGAAACTATAAATGCAATGAAAATCCATTTCTTCACATATATCTCCTTATGCCTTTGAAAATAGTGTTTGTTTTGTATGAGTCCCTTGTGAGGAAAGTGCCAGTACTTATCGTCTTGTAGAGTTTTTTTTTTATAAGTTTTTGCATTGCTTACTTTGACTGTGAATAAAATGAGTTCAGTTTATGCTTCTGAAAGCTGCATGAAGATTTATTAGGCAAATGGGCTAGCTTGATATTAATGGGTTTAGTTGTTTTAGCTTTGAGAAAATAAATGTTCCCTTGATTTTGAATCTATCATAATTTTGGTTCCCTACTCATCCTCTTGGCAGCGCTAATATAACTGGAATATGGGTTATTTCCTTGGGCCATTCAACTTATAACTTTGGGTGATGGTGTATTGTAGCCTGCACAAGAAAGTGAGAGTTGATATTTGTTTGTATAAAATTAGGAAAATTGATGTTTATTTGTTTCTTCTATTCATGCAGCATGCTCATTGTATCTTGCTTACAGTTAGGTGATAAGTGTACAACATTATTATTTCATATTGATCTTACTAAAATCAAGCTTTCTGGACATAAACACAAAAACACACACATACATACAACTTTGTTTCTGTTTTTCAATTTAATGCAATGTTACCTTTTCTAAATGTCTACAGACAGCAGTTGTCTCATCTGGGGAGGAAGAACTTCATTTGGTGGCAATGCCTTCTCGGAATAATGTTCCTCGACGTTCACTATTTTGGGGATATATTATTGCACGAGGACTGTACAATAATTGTCTTCTCATGCTGAATTTACGATGCTTAGGAATCGTGTTTGACCTCGATGAAACACTTATAGTTGCCAATACAATGCGTTCGTTTGAGGATAGGATTGATGCCTTACAACGAAAGATAAGCACTGAGGTGGATCAACAACGTGTCAATGGCATGCTTGCTGAGATCAAGCGGTATCAAGAAGACAAATTAATCTTGAAGCAGTATGTGGAGAATGATCAAGTCGTAGAAAATGGGAAGGTTTTTCGAGCACAATCTGAGATTGTTCCACCTCTGTCTGAAACTCATCAACTACTAAGTCGCCCTATTATAAGGTTACATGAGAGAAGCATTATATTAACACGGGTTAATCCAACAGTATGTATCTTTCTCTTGTGTTTTTTTTCTTTTTCTTGTGTCTTCATGTATTACTATATTTTTGGTGATTGTGGGTTTCTCTATGGTTGAGTTTAAATGCTCTCCAATATGGGCTAGTTTAATGACCAATTGAATGTTCTCAATACCAGTATGCTTCCATTATCAAAGCTACTTTGATAATTATATTGGCTATCGTTTACTGCTTGCATATTCATTTTACACATTAACATGCTCATATGCTACTATACCTTTACATGGTGGTATATTGCATTGGTTATGACGTAGGGGGGAAGTTATGGTCTACCAGTATGCTTCCATTATCAAAGCTACTTTGATAATTATATTGGCTATCGTTTGCTGCTTGCATATTCATTTTACACATTAACATGCTCATATTCTACTATACCTTTACATGGTGGTATATTGCATTGGTTATGATGTAGGGGGAAAGTTATGGTCTACTCTATGCAGTTTATTTTGTTTCTTCCCATATGCTTACTCATTGAGATTTGAATCTTTTGCCTGAATTGTAGTTACAGTAATTAGTAGTAGTTTGTAGCCTTTGCCTTAGAATCTCTTTAACTTGATTATATATGTAATAATGTTCACATATTCTTGTGCGAACTTGGTTTTTGTAAACAATTTTAAAGCAGTTGTCTTTTATTTATTTGAACTTTAATGGTACTGAAGAGTGAGCCTTGGTGCTACGGTAAAGTTGCCCTTTATTAGATATAAAGAGAAGACTGGTAATGGAATGTCACAGGTTTGAGTTTCGGAAGCAACCTTCTTATTAGATATAAAGAGAAGACTGCTTATAATGGACTACCTCCACCTGCCCTTGCAAATTTGGGAGCCTTTGGCATCAAGACTCACATTTTTTTAAAACTTAAATTATTCTAATCCTAGACAAGATATTGGTTTTCTATGTGAATTAACTGAACATGTTGCGATTTTTAAAAAAACATGAACAAGTTGCTTATCTTGTTTGGAGTGTAAAAATGTTTAGAGTTAAGGTTTGATATTTATCCAAACGAAAGTGGTGTTCTTTATTTTTTTGGTTGTGTACTTATATATCATTCATTCTTGTAGCTTGATTTTTTCATATCCAACTCATAACAACTTATGGTATGAATTATGTTCATATCACGCAATGGTTATGTTTCATTGTATGCATTTAAAGAGTTATATTTTTTATTGTTACTTATATGATCTCACTTATTTCATGGCATTGCATACTTTTTTCCTAATATGTATCTGTCACCTAGAGTTTTATTAAAAATATTATATCAGAGAAAAGGTGGGTGTGGGACCTATTGAGGATAAGGGAATGATATTTAATTTTAGTAACGTCTATCATCAATCTATAAAGGCACGCTTGTATGTAAATGCACGGGGATCCAAGTCAAAAAGATAAAACCAAGAAAGGGGTGAAAAAAATGATTTGTGATAGGCTAATAAACTATGATGTTGAACCACTTGCACTCACGGGGACATTTCTTTACATATAGCATGAACGGAGAAGAGAATATCATGTAGCCTCCTCCAAGTTGTTTGAGATTAAGGCTTTGTGTTGTTGTTGCCATTGTTTTAAGTAAAATCCTCCATTTGTCAAGCTGTTCAGGCAGGGCAGAGTGCTTTCTTGACGGATTACACCTTTCTAAAAGATGCAGATTTTTGTGTGTTGCACATTGGAGGCTGGAGGCTTTTTTATCTTGCTTTTTTTCTCAAAGTACTGAACTTTTTTTCATCCTATATATATTTATATATGTTAGACTTGTTTGCGAGAAAATATGTTCAAAGAAAGGTATAATTGGCATGGTATGTCAAACTCATTAGCTCGCATCTTCCTTTATACTGAAATATTATCTCTATTTGCAATTGGATCTTATACATACAAGTAGACGTGGAAATTCAACCTCTGCTGTTTATTTTGTAGATACGTGATACTAGTGTTCTTGTAAGATTGAGACCAGCATGGGAGGATCTTCGAAGCTATCTAACTGCAAAGGGTCGCAAGCGATTTGAGGTATACGTTTGCACAATGGCTGAAAGAGATTATGCTTTAGAAATGTGGAGGCTTCTTGATCCGGAATCTAGCTTAATTAACTCAAGGGAGCTCTTGGACCGAATAGTGTGTGTCAAGTCTGGTGTGTCATTCATGGATCTATGAAACAATTTGACATTGTGTCCTTGTTTATACATTTTACACTTACAAATTTTCTTACTGTTAGGCTCAAAAAAGTCTTTATTTGGTGTATTCCATGATGGAGTTTGCCATCCAAAGATGGCATTAGTTATTGATGACCGATTAAAAGTTTGGGATGAGAAGGATCAACCTCGAGTTCATGTTGTCCCTCCATTTTCCCCATATTTTGCACCTCAAGCTGAGGTAAGATGGATCCTTAATCATTTACTGATTTATCTAAAAATTTAACATAGTTAACTATTACCCAACTCCCATATATGCTTGCAGACATCTGGTGAATATCTCTAATCTCCTACTTCTCTCTTACTCTTTTCAATAGGCGAGCAACAATATCCCAGTTCTCTGTGTTGCGAGAAATGTCGCATGCAATGTTAGGGGCAGTTTTTTCAAGTATGTTTGATTTTAATCTTCTGTTATAATAATTCAATAATGTTAAGCAGTTGTTGAATGCCTAAAAAAGTGTTCTTGCCTTGTGTTAGTTAATTTATTTGAAAATTGTGCCTTGATTTCAGAGATTTCGATGAAGTTTTGTTGCCACGATTGTCTGAAGTGTTTTACGAAGATGAGATAATGGAGTGCCCGTGTGCTCCAGATGTAGGCAATTACTTGATTTCAGAGGTATTAGGCCTATGGAGATGTGTTTCTATTATTTTCATTTCATTTCTCTTTCTTTCCTTTAGGTACTCAAAAACCTCTAAATATTTTTTGATAAGGATGATGTCTCTACGTTGAATGGAAACAAGGACTCACTTGGTTTTGACGGAATGTCAGATTCTGAGGTTGAACGGAGATTGAAGGTCTGCAGCATACATTATTATTTACAATACAGTACATATTAATGACAATTTATAAATGTCTAAGCACCCTGATTACTATAGAATCCTTCCTAAATTTGTTGACAGATGCATTTCTATCGACCTCCATAGACTTGTATATACCTTGTTTGGGTTTTGATAGGTTTTGATAGTTATTCTGTCTCTTTTGCATCCTCTAACATTTGGTCATTGTTACAGGTTGCCAACTATATTGGTCAAACTGTTCCCCCTATTGCAAATAACTTTGATACTAGGGGTATTGCACCACCTGTAATGGCTCCTCCATCTACTTCAGTTCCATTGACAACGCAAGTGGTTATGCCTCTGTCCAGCACCCAGTTTCCTCATACTGCTGTGCCCGGGAAGCCCTTAGGTCAGTCTGTTCATTCGGAGCATAATCTGCAAGGTTCTGCTAGGGAAGAGGGTGAGGTACCCGAATCAGATCTAGATCCAAACACAAGAAGAAGACTTCTAATTTTGCAACATGGGCAAGACACACGAGAAGCCCCATTGCCACCACCACCTCCACCATTGCCTGCCAGACCTCTTCCGGTTTCAGTGCCTCAAGTTCAACCTCGAGGAAGTTGGTTTCCTTTAGAGGATGGTTTGAACCCAAGACAACTGAATATGGCATCCAGAGATTTTCCTATAGAGCATGAATCAATGCCTTTTGACAAGAATCGGACTCGCCATCGGTCAATGTACAGCACTCGCGATAAATTTATCCCTTCTGATAGAGTTTTTAAAGAAAGTCAAAGATTGCATATGCAGGTAACTGTCTTGGCTAATGTGGAACAAAATTATAATAATAACTGTTAGTTGTTATCTCAGTAAATTAGGGTTGTACTATTTATTTCACTAAATTTTAAGATTTTTTTAATGCATTGAGGATTGAATGCTTTAATCACATGACAAAGGTGTATCAAGGGAAAGGTCAAACTCGTGCAAGCAATGCAGCAGCAAACTGCAATTCTTTCCAAGGTATCTCTTTTAGTATCCTTAATATATGGTATAGATTTGAAAAGATTTGCCTATGTTGTTTTCTAGGGCGTGATAATTATAGAGTCGTTTGTTGCCTTATTTAAGTAGCAGCCTGATTTTCAACATGCAGAAATACTTATAGAATGTCCTTGCAAAAAGATGAAATGCCAATTTGTTTCAATAAATCTGTTTATATCTGTGTTTCTTCAATTGATGGGCTATCTTTAGGGATGGCAATGAATTGAGTTTGAGTTGCATCGAACCCAACTCTAAAAAATCAAATTCGGCTCCTGTTTGATTTTATGCCAGTATGATTCAACTAGACTCAAAATCAATTGGTTTTAAGTTGGCTGAGAATGAATCTCTATTTGACTTGAAATTTAAAATTTAAAAGTAAGGCTAAAATTATAGCTGTCGGTCTCTTTAGGTGGTTATTATGATTAGCTTATATTTAGGGAACCTAGGAACTATGGACTGAGATATAGAAATCATAGATGTTAGGGGAAGGTGGGGGAATAGAAGCTACCGGTTGAGCAAGAGAAACATTTGAAGAGAAGGTTTGAACTAGTGAGTTCACTGAGCTGTCACCTTTGAAAAATTGGTGAGGAGATTCTATGACCAATCAATAAATTCACAGAATAACATTTTGTCGTTGTTGTACATATGTATTTTGATTCAACTCCAAGTCATCGTTTAGCAGGTCAACCTTGACACTAAATTGACTTGTAATTGATTTTGAGTCACATATGTTACTCAAAATGTAAAATGTTATTTCAAATCAAGTCAAATAAGAGCGAGTTTTAAATTTCGATTGTTTTTCTTGCCTTAGTTATCTTGAATCTTGTTAGGCGACTTTTCTAAGGAAACTGTTGGTTGTCATTGAAGGGAAATTAATGTTATTCATTGCAATGCCTAGCTTCTTATTTATTTCAACTGTTGGTTGTCAAATAGAGATAACTAGATAATATTTGCGGATGAAAAAAGAGTTCTCTATAACCGTGTTGAGTATATATATGACAACATAGTTACAATAAGCTGTAGACCTGGGCACTATGATATCACTAAGCAATATGTTGTCAGTTTCCTTGAATTCAAGTTAGTTGATGGGATGCAAATTGATACTTGATATAGATAGCATTGAAATGAAAAGGACATGGTCTGCTCAATAGATTCTGAGCGCCAAATGCCCTTCCCTTTAATGTACTGAAACAGCATCTTCTTAAGTAGCATTTTCATATGTTATTTACTTTCTTTTTGGTGCTTGACGGATGCCTAATTGTTTAGTGGTTCCGCATTTTGAGAATAAAGAATGAAACAAGGGGGAGCAATGGCAGTTAGAAATCTTAAGAGAAGCTGAATAAACGCAAGGAGCAATTATTTCATTCGGTCGGAGGAGGGCACCACGTCGGTAGTGGGGCCCACCCATTGCTAACGCGGCATGCATCTGTTGGCAAGAGATCATTACTTTGCAAATAATGATGCAATGTGATAAATCGAATAGTTTTGGCTGCCTTTCCTTTTGAAGTGGCTATTCCCTATTTTCTTTTGAATTTGCTGTAGATGATTGTCAAGAAAATTCATGCTTTCTATGATGCCTCCTGTCAATGAAGTGAATACTCTTGAATGGATGCAATTGATGCTTAGATTATAACGCACATGACAAATGCTAAATCAAGTTTACATAATTCTAGCTATTTGAAAGTTTACCAAAAAGATTTTGAATTTATAGTAAGAAGAAGATATTCAAGTATTTACAAAATCAGGAACCCTTAGTGAAAGGGCCATGCTGCACGTCAGGTGCTCAGTATATGCCATTGTTGCATCAGAGAATCGGCATATTTGGAAGAACCTAGCTGTTGCTAAGTGAAAGCCTTTGATGGATTAGAATCATAGATGCTTTGACTAAGAACACCATTTACGAATGAAAACTGTCAAAATCATTTCTAAGGTAAATTTTGTTGAATCAAAACTAGGAAATTGGCGTAGAAAAGAGTAGAGATCTGATTTTTTGGAAATTGAACTGGAGTTTTTTGGTTTGGAAAGCTTAAATTAAAAATAAGAATATCCTTTATAGGTAAGTTGAGAAAATTTTGTTACACATTTATAATATGCATGATTTTTTTCAGATGATTGATATGATTTGGGTATATAATTTACATAAAATGTTACATTGATTTTGAAAAGTTTTACAGAGCTACAGCATGTTGCTTTCATCAGTCTCTTTCATATGAGTATTAATGAATAGTCTTCACTATTTCTTTAAAAATTAACTTGCTTTGAATGTTTTTTCTTGGAAAATTCCAAAGAGAGTTTCATTTGTAATGTTTTGGTTAATTAATAAAATGGTGCCTGATTATCACCTTGAAGGCAACGAGACATCTATGGGTAAAATGTCATCCAATCATTTCGATGCCCGTCTTAGTTCAAATCATAACTTTTCTCAGCAAGAAGATACTCCGATCAGTATTCTACGGGAAATTTCTAGGAAATGCGGTACTGAGGTAGAAAACCTGTGCTTCAATAAAATAAACAGTAATTTTTGTCATGTTTTTCCATAGTTGACTTGCATCTGTAATGTATGTAGGTTGAATTTCGTTCAACTTTACTCGACACTATTGATCTGCAATTTTCTGTTGAGGTATCTTAAAATGTTGAGACGTAAGATGAAAACGAAATATTTGTGCATCTTGGGAAGCCATTGTGAAAAAAAAGATTGTCATATTTTTCTAGGTTTGGTTTGTTGGGGAGAAAGTTGGTGAAGGTACTGGTGGAACAAGGAAGGAAGCTCAATATTGTGCTGCTGAGAAGTCGTTGCATAATTTGGCAAGTATGGAATTTTTTTTATTCCTTCCCAACGGTTATCAGAAAATTATTGCTTTACTTTCTTTTCATAAAGTTCCTTTTATTTAGTGGTGTGTTTTCACTTGCTTTTATCATTGGTTTATGTATATTTTCCACTAATTGGCATCATCTTAGAGCTATACCAGAAAATTGTGAAAGCTATTGTATTGTTTGGGATCACCTTGAAATGGTGCTGTTGGCATTGGTGTGTCTCAGCTTCTTCATGGTTGTGGTCTTATTATATTTATATATATCAAACAATTAGAGAAATAGAATCATTATTTCTTTAGTTATTTGATCAGATAAACCTATGCTAGAACCAGGTGTTTTTTATCTCTTATTCATCTCCCTTTCTTTTGATAGTTAATCTTCTCTTTTTGTGTCTCATGCCAAGGCATTTGAACTATTATATAAGGCGATAACCATTTCAAACTAGAACCAAAAGAAATGGAACTTTGCAGAATGATAGAGTACTTAATTTATCTATAACTCTGATACTCAAAACTTTTCCTAAATTAGTTATTAAGCCCATGTTCACTTTTCATTGAGTAAAGTCTAGGTTGTCAGATTATTCTGAAAATTATGTCAGACCTTAGTTGTGAAGGAACTAGCCTTATCAAAGGAACACCAAATGATATGAAACTTTCATTGTCTACAACTTTGGTATTTAAAGTTTGTTCTAAATAGGCCTATAAACTCATGTTTTAACTCTGCTACCTCATTCATGTAACTCATCTACTGATGAATTAACTCTTACATTCGACTATCATTGCATGCCATTTTTTATGTAGTGATTAGTGAATAGTGAGGGTAGTTATGTATAGTGAGTCTCAATGAATTTTTGCTTCTATCACAAGAGGTGTAAATATCAAAAGGTCTTGGTAGATTTTGCCCTGTCTCAATGTTAAAAAATTCTACCAAATTGTCTTCACCACAACTGTTCACTGTTGCAACACTCTAGGATGTTAATTTATGGGGTTCCTCCATATTTTACTTGTGTTTCTTCGGTATTTCTTGTATTTTATGATACTCATTAGCTGTGTAAGATAACTGTTGTTTGTTTTCTAGTTTTGAATATTGTTCCTTAATACTTTATTTTTAAAGACATAGTATCGGTTGCTATGAAGCACTGATATTTCGTGAAGTCTAACGTATTCATATCGTATCTGTATCAGATATCGATACTTTTCGATATTTCATTGATACATATTTGATACGCCACGTGGTGTATCAATTTTTTTTTTTTAAAAATCTAATGCTTGCCTGATATTTGTCTGATACTTTTCGATACTTTTAATTAAAATAATATTAGAACAATTAGTCCGGCCCACACGATAAATAATAACAAATATCTTATATATAAAATACAACTCATACATAGACTTGAACAATAAAATTGAATTAGAGATACAGGAGGTTATGCAATTGGGATCGCAAAAAGCGTCACACACACTAGTGTTTTGGCAGTAGAAAATGATTTGTTATTGACAAGCTGTTTCGTCTACTTCAACTTGCTGTTTTTCGCAGTCTTATAGATACTTATAATGTTTCTGCTGTTTTTATCTCAACTGATACTGTCTTTACTCCTGTTGGACATCGATTGCATTTTGTTTACCTTAATTAAGTCACATGATTTAGTCAGAGACTAGAAGAGAGAAGTGCATGTATTTACTTTAATCGGGTTAATATATCTAGGTTTATATCACAACATCTATATTAATATCAATTGTATGTCATTGATGTCGAACTAATTGATTTGGATCAAATTTAAATTAAAACTGAAACTAATTTACTGATTTATATTTAAACTCTACAACAATAACAACAACAACCAAGCCTTAATCCCACTAAATGGGATCGGCTAAATGAATTCTTTGTTTCTATTGTGCTTTATCACTTAATAAATTCTTATCTAAGTTTAAGTAACTAAGATTACTTCTTATAGTTTCATATCATGTTTTCTTTAGTTTTCCTCTTCCTCTTTGTACATGAGCAAAATTCAATAACTCAATTTTTCTAACTGGAGCTTCAATCGGCCTATGATTTATATGTTCAAATCATCTAAGTCAATTTTCTCCAAGTTTATCCTTAATTGGTGCAACACCAATTTTCCTTCAGATATACTCATTTTTCATTTTATTTTTTTATGTATATCCATACATTCACCTTAGCATCCTCATTTCTATAATATTTATTTTATTTGTATATTTTCTCTTTGCAGACCAGCATTTAGCACCATTTATCATAGCTGGTCTTACTACAGTTTTATAAAATTTACCCTTAACTCTGAATAGAATTTTTCTATCGCACAACACATCAGAAGTATTTTTTCATTTTACCCATCCTGCTTGAATCCTGTTAATAACGTCATTATCTATTTCACTATCATTTTGTATGATTGATTTAAGATATTTAAAACACTCACTCTTCCTGATAATTTGATCATCAATTGTCACATCACTAATATAAGTGTTTCTTTCTTAACTAAATGTGTACTCTATATATTCAATTTTTGATCTGCTGGAATAAAAATATTTAGATTATAGAGCATTTCTCTAAAGCTCGAGTTTCGTTTTAGATCCCTCTTTAGTTTTATCAATAAGGATAATATCATCTGCGAAAAGCATACACCAAGATACCTCATTTTGGATATGTTCAATTAGGACTTTCATAATCAAAGCAAAAGATACTGACTTAAAGCTGAGCCTTGGTGTAATACAACTGTAATAGAAAAATTTTTAGTCAAACCTCCTTGTATCAGAACACAGGTAACAACTCATTTATATATGTCTTTAATAACTTGAATATAAGCAGTGCAAATCCCTTTCTTTTTTAAAACTCTCTAAAGCACTTCTCTTGAGATTTTATCATTAATTTTTTTCAAATCAATAAAAATTAAATGTAGATTTTCCTTTTTCTCCTTAAATTTCTCTATTAAATTTCTCAATAAATGAATAGCTTTTATAATAAATCTACTTGGCATAAAATCAAACTGATTCTCTGATAACTTAGTATTATGGCGTAACTTATGTTCGTTCACTCTCTTTCAAAGTTTTAAAATATGATTCATTAATTTAATTTTTCTATAATTGACACAATTCTGTACAATACCTTTATTCTTCTAAATATGTACCAATATACTCTTTCTCTATTCGTTTCGCATCCTTTTGTCTTCAAAATCATATTAAATAATTTAGTGAGCTAAGAAACTCCATCTCCTCAGCACTCTAAAATGGATGTTATCCGATTTTATTGTTTTTTTATACTTCATTTTCTTTAAAAATTTTCAGACTTTAGCTTTACTGATATGTCAGATGTAAGAGTAATTTTTACTTTCTTTTTAGGGTGCTGAGTTCAGTAAGATCAATTGAATTTTCACAATCTTTATCGAAAAACTGTTAAAAGTAACTCATCCATCTACCTTTGATATCTTCTTCAATGAAAAGTACTTTTTGATTTTCATTTTTAATACATTTTACTTGAGTTAACTCTTTAGTTTTTCTATCTCTTATCTTGGTCATCCTATATAATTTTCTTTCTTCTTTAGTGTCTAGCTTCTTGTATAAATCCTCAAGAGCCATATACTTTGTATTGTCGACTGTTTTTTTAGATTCTCGTTAAGCCACTTTATATTTCTTATTTATCTTTATTTTTATTTTTAAACCAATCTTCATAACAAATCTTTTTCTCCTTAATTTTTTTTGTACATCATCTTTCCACCACCAAGCATCTTTATTATTTGGAATCATTCCTTTGAATTCTCGCAGCACATCCTTCGTCACCTTACAGATACAGTTAGCAACCGTCAGTCATATAAGATTAGTTTTTTCATTAATGTCTTATTGTCCAAGTTTTAGAACCTTCTTCTTAAATATACATTCATTCTCATTTTTTATATTTCATTATCGAGTCTGAGGATAGGGTTTTGGCTTATTATTTCTTCTTCAATACTTCATCTCAGAATTTAAAATCATTAATCGATGTTGGGTAGTCAAACATTCACTTGGAATAATTTTAGAATCTTTACAATCTAAGTGATTTTGTTTCCTTTTAAGAAAATAATTAATTTGAGTTTTTAAAGTTTCATTCTTGTACGCGATAATATACTTATCTCTCTTCTTGAATAAAGTATTAGCAATTACAAGATTATATGCTAAAGAAAACTCTAAAATAGTTTTACCCTCTTCATTTGTCTCTTCAAAATCATATCCACTATGGATGCTATTGAATTTCTCAGCAAGACTTTCAACATGTTTATTTAAAATTTTCTCCAATAAATAATCTTTACTCCTGAGGTATCTCTTGTATTAACTCTTCCAAATTATTCTAAGATTTTTTTTTTATACTCGCATCCAAACCTACTTGAGGGACACACACAATGTTAATAATCATTCTATTGATTATAATTTTTAAAGTTATAATTGTATCACAATTTCTCTTAACTTTAACTACGTGATCCTTCAAGCTCTTATCCAAAATTATTCCCACTCTATTTTTGTTTTTATTCTTACAAGAGTACTAAAGTTTAAAACTTAAGCCATTAATTTTCTTGGCTTTTTCTCCAACCTATTTTATTTCTTGCAGCACAAAATATTAATTTTTTTATGAATCATAATATCCACCAACTCTATTAGCTTGCTCGTCAGGCTGCTTATATTCCAAGTTCTTAATCTAATCCTACTGACTTGAGTTCTAGTATGATGGACTAGCTTCTTTACCGTCATTCGTCCATGATGTGGGGACCCTTGCTCACTTTTCACTACACCTGGGCTCCGATGTAGCAACCCTTGCCCATTTCTCATTATATTCAGGCAATACAGCGCGTCTCTTCCAGGGAACGCCCTAGCTTTCGCGTAATTTTCTAAAAGATTCATGTCATTATTGATTCAATAAGTTTTGCGCTGGCTGTCGACTGCCTAACGCAACCCTCTGTGTTTCTTGTCCGGGACTTGGTACCCGACAACAACGCGTTTATATTTAAACTCTTATTTTACTTAAATAATCTTTGACAAATTGGAAAGTAATTAAACAAATTTTATGATATCATTTTAAATTTAATTTTTTTTGAAATTCAATAGTTATTTAAGGATGCTTTTAATTTTTCAAATTGAGTTATCCATAATATTGCTTTTAGTGATACGAAGAATGTTTGAAAAAATGTAATTAATTTGAAAAAAATTTAAAGGATATTTTTGAAATTTATAGCAACAAGATATATAAGTCATTGATCTACCATAGAGCATACCTTAAATATGAGAATATGTTATATTATACGCATATTTATAATAGTTGTATCTTGATATATCTATATCTATATCGTATCGTATCCATATAGCCGCATCTTACTCACGCTTTATGCGTTGGTTGTTGTATAAAGTGCAAATACTATGCTCAGATCCCAATATAGAGCCTTGTCCAAGTTTTTTGATCTTTTGTTCTTCTTGCAGATAAGTACCTATCAAATGCTTTTCCTGATGCTACACCTTTTCATGGGACTTTAAATAAGCTATGCGAAGAAAAAGAAAATGGTTTTGTGAGTGATTTGAACTATATGGGCTACTCTGCATCCACCAGGGATGATTTCCTACCTGGAAATTCTCCACCTTCCCATCTTCACGGTTATGAGGAATCAAAAAGAACAGCAGCTCCTGTTGCTGCTCTGAAAGAACTTGTAAGATTTTTTTATTAGGCCTTTTTGGGATTTTTGTGTGGAAGCATGTTAAGTTGTTGCTTATACCGTACAATATTTTCTGTATTCTAGTGTATGATGGAGGGTTATGATCTGGTTTTTCAAGTCCCATCTTTGCCTCACACAGACTCAGTTAGCAACAGCGAAGTTTATGCACAGGTATGTGGATTATTTATGTAACCAATTTCAGTTTATACTTGTGGTAATGCTTGAAGCTGCTCCAACATAAATTTGAAGCGATTTAACAAATATTCTATTTTAAATGGTAACTGGAAACAAAGTGCTTCCCATCGTTTAATATAAAAAAAGAACTGTTACAAGTCACTTGCTGGTTCAAATCATGGTAAATGTTGGCTGGACTTGATTGTCTGAATTAGATCCTTAATACTCCATTTTATTTTGGCTTTTTAGTTGTAAGAGGTTATACACTAGATGCTATGCATCCAAGATGAAATTATCAATCAATATGATGATGAGTTCAGTAAATAGACAGGCATGACTTTTCAAAATGATGAAATTATAAGCCTAGTCCTAACCTAATCAGAGTTATCTACAACAATGAAACGGATTCAGAATTCTTGCTGGGGTGTTGAACTTTAACCACAAAGACACTCTGCATAGCACACATGTTCAAGGGGATTGAATAGGTCAACCAGCTAAATCAGAAGGGTTGTGACTCAAGGCAACTCGCTGCTAAATTTAACTTTCATAAGAAAATTTAACAAATTCAATTCTTCAATTTGCTTACAGCTGTTGATACTCACGTTTATGAAGTTAACGAAAGGATTAATGGAGGTACTACTAGTGGTGGAATTTCATCCAAGAGATCTCATGTGTTTATTCTTTTATGTAGCTGTGAGGTTGAAATCTAGTCAATCTATTGGCTCCTAATTTAATACCTATTGGAATTTGTCTGCTGTGCACACATCGTGCTGCTAAAAGATGTACACTTAGATGCTTGAGAGGTAGCTATTTGTTTGAGCCTGAAAATTATTCTTATGTGGAAGCAGATACTTGCTTTTTAATATTTTTTTCTTTCTGGAACTTGAGTGGGCTGCTTTAGGAATAATTATACTAAGGGATAGTGGCACATTCAAGTTAGTTTGGTCAGTCATTGATGTGTCGTGGCCTTTATATGTAAATGTCAGGTCCAATTCACGACAATAAAGAGGGAGGAGTAAGACCAAAATCTTAGCTTCTTAACCGAAATCTTAGCTTCTTAACCGAAATCTTAGCTCATTGCTGTTACATGGAGAATTGTTACAGAGAGGATCGTTTAGAAGAGCTGAATGGAGAACTTCATGTTACTGATAGTTTTTAGATCAAAAGGCTTGTTGTTGTTGTTGTTGTTGTTGTTATGATTTTATCTTTTGTACATTAAATTCAGCAAGGGGTTGATGATGCAGTATTGTGCATATGAATTTTCTGATTTTATCACATTATGGGAAATTCGTTCTTTGAAAATTGTGAAGTTTAAATCAATTTTGTATTTTATTCTTTCCAATTTATACTTGGTAGAAGATAATAATCAGGATATCATAGTCATAGTCTCATAGATACTCCTTTTGGTCATCATCTTGTGTCCTGAAGAAAATTATAAGATGGTTTCTTACTTCTTTACAGGTTGAAATCGCCGGACAGGTCCTAGGTAAAGGGATCGGAGTGACGTGGGAGGAAGCTAAGATTCAGGTGGCATGTTACTGTAATTTCACCCGTACATCATTGTCATCATTATTAGCCTTATTTCAACATGTTGTGGTTGGCTTCGCAAATCCTGTTTCTCCAATTAATCCTACCCAATGCAATCAGCTGTGTTAACTTTATCTTAATCTTTTCGTAGAACATCTGACCAAGTTATCGTTGGGTTTTGACCTACTCTTTCTCTCCTATTCCTTCAAGGATGATGAGCCTCTCTCATACTGTTCATTTGATAATGCTGTCATTTAGTATTTTTGATGGTCAAATATTTCTTCAAGGATTGAGAAACTACATGCGGAAAGTGGAATGCTATTTATTTGTGATATAAAATCCTGAAACCTTCAGTTCAGTTTAGTAAATCGTGGGAAAATAATGTTATTTCACACTCGCAGGCTGCTGAAGAGGCGCTTGAATCCTTGAAATACATGCTCGGGCAGGTTCCCCGAAAAGGCACAGGTTTCCCGAGGTTAGATATGTTCTAAGCTGGTAGTCAACATTCTAACTCTTTGATTTGCTTGTTCCTATCGCCTTTTTTTCATTGGAATCAGGTTGCAATCAACAACATCGAGCAAGAGATTGAAGCAAGATTTTTCGAGAACTCCGTCTAGTAATAATATACCCGCTGAGAATGAAACTCCAGTGTCCTGACACTATTTCATTGATGTCATCAAGTTTGTTGAACTCGATGCATCGTGTTCATTGTTCGTATGGCCATCTCGGAGTTTGAAGTGAAGAGATGACCTCGATGTTGATGAATGGCGACAATTTTGGCCATCTATCTCCAGTCCTTCGGATGCCAATACTGCTATATGAAAGAGTGCAAACAGCAAGCTGGAGGGACTGCCTCGTTCTTGTTCTCTCTCTACTTGTGAAGGGATAGATTGGCTTGGAGGATAAAATCTCCTTTTTTTTTTTTTTTTAATTTTATGAGTTAATTTTGTAAATGTAGGGTTTCAGTTAAATCAGTTGGTGGCTGCCAATTTTGTTGTGAGATGGCAGGAATCCTTGTCTGAGGGGCTTGTACATGGTTAGTTTTTTGTTTGCAGAAGTTTGGGCATCATCTTCTGTTTATGCTTTTAATTGGGTAATTAAGGTAGGAAAAATATACAATAAAAAAAGGCAGGAAGAATATAAAATTATTTTTTAATATTTTTTTCTAAACAATGTAATTATTATATAGTGTAAATGTAATGATATTTGTTTGTTATCCTGGTTTCATGTGGTGTGAATTTTGTTTTTTTGAAAAGGGTGCTATGTATTTATAATTATATTTGATGTGAAATAAAATTGATTTATTATATTTAAATTTATATAAAATATAAAATAAATTTAATGATTATATTGAAATATATGTATTTTTTTTTTTTTGGTGAGGCATTAAGAGCTTATGTGAAATGTAAAATAATATTGTTTTAATATTAAAAATAGTAAATTGCATTTGGGCTTTTGAGAAGAAAAATTATTACAGTCGGATAGCCTAATATGTAGATTTTACGGTAGTCATTTAGTGTGTGATATCTGCGTGCGGGTACCATTATTATGTAGTAATTTTTTTACATGTATCATAAAATATTTCATGCGTAGTAGATTTTATTATATATGTATTATAATATATTTTATATGTAATAAATTTGTTTATATATGTATTATAATATATCTTATATTAGTAATTTTTTCACATATGTATCATAAAATATCTCATATGTAGTAATTTTGGTGGACTATTATGATACATATGTAATAAAAATTGTTACGTATGAAATATATTATGGTACATATGTGAGCAAACTTACTACATATAAGATATATTATGATACATATATGATAAAATTTGCTATATATGAGATATTTTATAATGTATATGTAATAAAAATTGTTACGTATACTGAGCCGTGATGATAGGACCCGCACGCAGGTGTCGGTTTTAATTTTTTCAAATCTTCAATTTAGGTTCTTTAGGTAGCAGTTGTGTTGCTGTTGGTCTGTTAGGTCCCTAAGGTTGGTTCGCCCTTTCATTAGATTTTTTTGGGTGAAAATCATGTAATTAATAAAAAAATTGATAAAATAAATTTTTAGAACAAAATTATTCTTTTTTTCTTCTCTCTCCAATTTGTTACCAACTAATTGTTGGGAAATAATAATAATTTAACAAAAAAGATCATTTAAGGTCATTTTAATTATTCTACTGTTGTTGGGACCTCATAGCGAATATTTTAAAAAATTAATACCTATTTGCAATACTCATCCAACTTTAGAGGCCCAAATGCAATTTACTCTAAAAATTATATTAGATGTGGCAAAAAATTGGCTAAATTAGTCATGATATTTTTAACGTAAAAATAAAACGAGAACTTAAATACAAATTACACATGTTAAGAATACGTTGTACCTAAAGGAATGGTATATATTTAAAAAAAAAAAGAAATGACATCACATACACCATTAAAATACATATCAGGCCTGGGTCTGTTTGTTTGTAAGGTTAAATTTAACATGATTAAAATTAAACTTGAATAGAGATATTTTTTATTGAAAGTTATAAATAATGTGAAATAAAGTTAATTATTATATTGGAATATGTGAGGGATGTGATATAAAGTTATTTATTATTTTAGTAATATGTGTAGGATGTGAAATAAAATTAATTTTAATATTAAATTTTATGTATTATGTGATATGTCAGATAAAAAATTAAATTAGGTTAATTTTTAAGTTGAAAATAAACGGGGTATGTGAGAAAATCTAGGCTAGCGGTTTACACTTTATGGTAGAAGCAGTCGTACCGCTTTCTATTCTCTTACGGCCAAAACAGAGAGAATTTGATGGATAGCCTCTTCTTTTATATTTTGATCCTGATAAAAAGTTCAATTTTTATCTCAACTTTCATCAACTAAAGGGAACTGCTGGCATAAGCAACATTTTCATTTCAAACTTAACCCGACTATGCATGGTACTATGTTGATCTCTTAAAAATTATACTATAGAATGTCTTATTAAGAGATCGTAATGTCTTATACTATAGAATTAGGTCGTCGAAAAATGAAAATGATAGGAAATTGCAGTGGAGTATACAGCTCCCTAGAATTCATCTCCGTTTATGAAGATGGCATGGCCAAGGCCAAGTTCATACAAAGAAACATATAATACATACATCAAATTGATCACATTTCAGACAAGTTATTTCGAAGGCTGCAATTAGTTTTGTACTCAAATTTTGATTAAAATTTATTGGTTTTCCGAGAATAATATAGCGATGCCTAAAATGATGCCGTCATACTTTATTAATGCCTCAATGCCTAAAGTTCTAAGTTTCAAAAGCTACCATATATAACAAACAGATCAAATGGCAAAAGAAAAGGAACACACACAGACCCAAAGGGTTAGGCTAGCCCGACCATCTTCTCGCTCAGGTCCCATACCTTTCTGGCCTTTTGAGCATCGCTCGCCTCCTCCGAGAGCTGGTTCTCGAACGAGGCCGAGTGCTTGTTCCAGCTCCAGTAAACCCCCGACTTGGTCAAGCTCGGGTCGTCCACCACCTGATCGAGCCCAGTTGTAGTTTTTAAGTCAGATTCTAATTATGACTTCTTTCACATAATATACAGTTCTATCGTACTTAAAAAATTTCACTAAAAAAATTTTAAAAATTATATATATTACATATTTCACTTAAATTTATCTAAATTCACTCATCTTTTTAGCTTTATTATATTAAATATTTAATAAGATTAAATCCAGTATATATCTAATAAAAATTATTTAATGTGTATTTCATATAATATAATAAAAAATTACTTTAATGAAATTGAAAGGCTATTGAGATGGACTTTCAAAAAATAAAAACATTTTATCTAGGCCTCTCATGTCTATAAACTATTCTATGTAGGTTACTTTTGATAAATTTCATCAATTTTGATTATTAAATTGTATTTTTTAAAAAATATATTTAAATATTTATAATTACTATTAAAGAATTTGTAAATGGTTAAATATGTTTTTTTTAAATATAGATGCAAAGTAAAATTTAATAGAATCTATAAAGAAAACTTATATGAAATAATGTTTGAATGCCATGCCAGATAGAGAATTTTTGATCTGATTAAATTGTAAAGAATAAGAGAAATTATTAGGCTTAGATGATACATCACACCAACTGATAGCCCACCATACACAGAGCGCATTTAAAAATGAAAAAAAAAGTCATTTTCATTTTTTTTTTTATATTTTGATTAAAGGTATTTATTCAAATAAAAAATTTATACAAAGCAATAATACAGATATAAAATAAAATGTATGACTTACAAAATAAAAAATTATATGAAGTTAAAAAATTACGTGTATAAAATATAAAGAGTTTATTAAAATATTTATATCAAATCACATAATTACAATAACAGTGGCGTGATGCGGTGTCGGCGAGACGGCAGCAGCAATGAATAACACAGTTTGTAATGTCAAAAATATAAAAATTTGAAATATTAAAAGTAAAATTAAAAGTCTCTTAAATTTTATTGAGAATTTTTTTATATAATATTAGGTAAATTTTAGATGCTTTTTAGTAAATTTTTAAAAATTATAAAATAGAGAGTAATTATAAATTCATAGAATCTTTTTAGTAATTAATTTTTTTAATATCATATTTACTCTTGATTTTTAAATATTTCAAGCACACTCTTTAAATTTTTTGATCGTTTGAAATTAGTTTCTTGGTCAAGAGGTTTAGTTTTTTAGTCGTTCTCATTTTAATTAGAATTAAATTAACTTTAATGAATATTTATGATATTTAAAAAGATTTTGATGTGAAAATTAACTCAGTGAAAAAATTAGGGGTTTTTATCAAAAGAAAAAAAATTAGGGCACTCATACCTGTGCCAGCCTCTTGCCTGCTTCTTCCTCGGAGACGAAGCCCTTGGTGATGTATTTCTGGAACGGCGGGAAGAGGGTGCGGAAGAGGCCGATGTGCTCCCGGAAGAGGCCGGTGGTGGCGATGCAGCCGGGGTAGAGTGAGGCGAAGGTGATTCCTGTCTCCTCGTGGAATCGCCGGTGGAATTCCTGCATCATCAGCATATTGCAGACCTTACTGTCCTTGTACGCCTTCGCGCCGTCGAACTTCCCGCCGTCGATCATCGGCGATCCCGCCGTCTCTTTCAGACCTCCGCTGAGCCCCCGCAGGTCTCCCAGATTCGCCTTCGGCGGAATGTTCCCGGCCAAGGTGTTCGTGTTCCCTGGCCGCCATTAATGATTTCGCGGCGGATTAGAGGATGCTCTTTCTTCTTTGGGTAAATTATATGTAAGTTCTTACAATTAGTGTTTAATATCATATAGATATATATTTTTAAAGTTTAATGTTTGAGTATATTTATTTATTCATTCTGTAATTTTTATTATTATACTTCTACTAAAAATCTTTTCTTTTTGTCGGTGGATAAGTTAATTATAATTATTTTTTTAAAAAAATTTATAATTTATATAATTCTCACTGCATCAATTAATTTTATTTAATATTTTATAATTAATTAATTTTATTTTTTATTATATATATATTTATATAAAAAATTAAAAAATAATCGTATTTAATTTGACCACTAACAAAACAAAACAGAAGCTAAAATGCTATTTTATGTCATTCTCATCTCTCTTTTAAATTTTTTTTTCTTCTTTAAATTTTGTTTGGTAAATACTCAAAAATAAATAAAAAATATAATAATAATATTTTTAATTTATTATAAATTTTAATAACTTTATTTTATATTCAACACAAATTTCAACCTTAAAAATCAACTTTATTTCACATCCAACACAAATTCTAATTTTAAAATCAATTTTATTCCACATCCTACACACCTCTTAATATTAAAATAATTTTTTTTCTATTAATTTTATAAAATAAATTTTTTTTTTTATCTAAATTTATTTTCCAATTAAATAAGCCCTTAGGTTGTGAGGATGGGAAAATCAATGCATTAGACGATGGCGGGGTGTTCTTTATGAGCTTCCCTTCCCTTGCCAGGCCAGAGGGAGGGAGAGTAGGGGGGGGGAGAGAGAGAGAGAGAAGCAGATTTAGGTAATTAAAATTGAAAATATAAAACTAGATGTGAAGAAAAAACTAGAAAAAAATATGAGAAATATAATATATTATAGTAATTTTATTTATTAGGAATATTAAATACTCTAATTTCAGTTATTTTTTTATATAAAAAAATGTATTGAGAAAATCAATCTAAAGTTCTGTTTGGTTGAAAAAAAAAAATAATTTGAAAAAATTTTGAGAAAAATTATAGAAAAATATGTATGATGTAAAATAAAGTGAGTTAATTATATTAAAAATTATGTTAGATGTGAAATAAAGTGATTGCTTAATGTTGAAATTTGTGTAGGATGAAATATAAAATAATTTTTAAAAAAAAAATTAAGATTTTAATTATGACTAAAATAAGTTATTTTTTTAACCAATTGCTAAAATTTAAGGAACTTAAAAGATAAAAATAATTAAAAATATAAATTTATATTATATTATATCTTAACTTTAGTATTCTGTATGTAATTTGTCCCGTTGGTAGGATAAGTAAACCTAAGAAATTTAATCTCAATTTCTATTAGGCTATTAACTTGCAGTAACTTACTAACCTTTTTGGTAATATAATATTTTAACTTGGCCAAAGTAAAGAAAGATGATTGTAGATGTTTCATCGGAGAGGAGAAAAATGAAGCCATAGTGGTGGATGAAAGAAAGCCATGATTACTATTTCCCCAGCTTACCCTATCGACAGAAGCGAGGCAGATAAACTCGGGGTAAGCGAGTTAATATCGTGAACCCAGGGTAATTAACCTGCATTACCCTGGGTTGGGTTATTTATATTAAGAACCCATTTGGTGAGTTAACTTAGGGTAATTTGAGCTACCCCGGGTTAATCCCCCATCCAAACGCGACCCTAGGATTTGTAGTTGAGCTACTTCGTTTGGTTTGAGGCGAGTTTTTTGCCCAACATAAATTTCAATTATAAAAATCAATTTTATTTAACATTCAATACAAATAAGAATATTAGAATTGAAAGTATTTTATATTTTACATAATTTTTAATATTAAATTTTTTTTTTCATTAAATTTTAAAAATAAAATATTTTTTTTTCATGTCTACAAAAAAAACTCGAACTAAACTAGTTTTTATATTTCTTTACCTGTGATGGAGCCAACGATGATGAGGCGACGGGAGTGGTAGTCGGACCGTACCATGTCGTCAATGAGCTCTCGAGCAAGGAAGAAGTGGCCAAGGTGGTTAACCCCCACGCTCATCTCGAAGCCGTCGGCAGTGTAGGTCGGCTCGCTAGCGGTAGGGAAGTAGACGGCGGCATTGCAGACGAGGACATCGAGCGGCATGCCGGACCGCCGGAAGTTTCCGATGAACTGGCGGACGCTGTCGAGGGAGGCGAGGTCGAGGTGCATGATGGTGTAGTTCTCCTTCGGCATTCCGACGGATTTCGCCGCCTTTTCGGCCTTGAGGAAGTCACGGCAGGCCATCACGACATTCCACCTACCGGACTCCGCCAGCTCCTTAGCGGTGGCGAGGCCGAGGCCGGAGGAGGCGCCAGTGATCACGACGTTACCCTTTCGAAGCATCTTCTTCCCTTCATAAGGTGCTCTGCTGATGGCCGGAGATGCCGTCGCCGTCGTCTGAGCTCTGATTCCGATTACTCCGTTTGATCTCTACAATGTTGAAATTTGAAAAACAACAGTTGAGATTAGGATGGTGAATGAGCAGATTAATTTGACTAAAATTGATCAAAAATTGAATTATATTTTAGATCAGATGAAAGTAAATTCAATTCAAATAAGTTAACCATCATTCATTTTCTTGCTCAGTGTTCTTTTTAGGGTTGGCATAAGATTGGATCGATCCAACTCGAAATTTGCTTGAATTAAAAAAAATAAGCTTTATATATATAATGCAATGAGTTACATTATTTATTGTAGTTTAATGATTTGGCTCTTATTATTTTCTAAAATTGTGGTGCAGAATCTCTCTTACATGTAGATAGCAAATAGTAAGTTGTAATTTTTTTTTTAATGATTTCATTATGATCACCGACTTTTAAGATATTCTGGATGAATTGAGTTGTATGATCAGTTGAGCCACTTATAAATCTTTGACAAGCCTAATAACTTAAATTGTGCGACTAACTAAACAACTCAGTTTATCACAAAGTGAATGGATCATGTGGCAGTTGACTAGAATGATGCCGTAGTTTTTATAAATTACTCGGTTGAGCGCTTGGTCCCAAATCCTAATTTTAAATTTGTGGAAGTGATGAAAGAAAAATTCTACCTTGCTTTGGCGAAGCAGAGGCCAGACGTGGGGCTCGACATGGCCGGAGAGATGAAACCCCAAGTAGGCTGACTCCTTGAGTCCAACATTGGCTTTCCCCTGTACAGTGATGAGCAAAATCCTTCTGTTAGAAAAAGAAGAAGAAGAAAACTGGAGGAAGAAGAAGAAGAAGAAGAAGAAGAAGAAGAAGAAGAAGAAGAAGAAGAAGAAGAAGAAGAAGAAAAGTTTGGAACTTGTTTGTGTGAGGAGAGGGCGGAGGGGTGCAAGGAGAAAGCCTGGAGAGCCATGGAGGAGGAGATCATAAGAGGAGGAAGAAGAAGATCGGAACCGAGGAGATCATTAACTTCATTTGGGGAGAGTGGGAGGAGGAAGATTTATTGCTGAAGGGAGGATAAGGTGAGATAGATGAGGGCCCACATGTTGCCACGTAGGTGAAGAATCAGCCAATGGGATTTCCTCTTTTGGATTTCCCCGGTGATATTTTCACGGGCCGACCAGCATTTCTTCGCGCTGTGTCAACTGGAATTATGAGGCATGGAGGGTGAGCTGGTCCAATTGCTTTGGTCCCTCTTGTAATATAATAATTATGGGGGCATTGGTGTCAATATTATGCTGTTATTATGTAATATTATTTAATTTAATAAAATTTTTAGGTAATTTTTTAAACGAATAATTACCTACATAATATTTTATATTATCATAATTACGTGTATCATGCTCATTTTCAAAAAATTATACTACAATTTAAAAAAAAATATTTGGAGTGTAATTTTTAGGTGTGATGTGTAATTTTTAAAAAGAAATATTTTATATGTAAATATGTTGATATAAAGTGTTATGTATGTAAATATTAATTTTTTAAAAATATTATAAAATTATAACTTAAAAGATAATATTTAAATATCATAACATATAAGTAATATAAAATACATTAAGATAATATTTAACTAAATGTCTCTGTATAAATAAGATAAATTATTGATAAGTCTACACAGTATACTTATATTTATATTTTGATGCATAACTTTTTAAATTTTTACTTAAGTTCTTAATTAAAATTATAGAAATTTATTAAATTTTTATTTTAAATTCTAAAAATATAAGTAAAGAATTTTTAAAAAATATTAGAAATTTAAGTGAAAAATATATTGAAAATGTAAAACAAAGTATAATTTATAAGTAAGCTCTGAGGGCCAATTAATAACTATAGAGAATACATCTTTGTATTATAACTTTTGTCCTATTATTTTATCTATTTTAAGTAATCTCATTCTATTATACATCACGACATTATTTATTTAAATTATTGCTTGCTCTCAGAAATAATTTTGTATAACAGATAATTATATGAAGCTTGAATAACTTCAGCTAAAACGTTAGTCTTGAGATCGATTATTTTTTTCTACAATTGTTTTAAAATAAACGGTGAACATCGATTTTTTAATTTTTCTTTTTTTTTATCTAATTATATATATATATATATATTACGATAAATTACACCCAAATGTCTGAGTTTAAAGCTTAATAACATACAGTCCATTTTTTTTAAATTATAACATTGGAGTCCCTAAATTTTTAATAAATTATCAAATGAGTCTTTTTTTTTATTTTTTATTATTAAATTCTTTTTAAAATTACCATTATAGCCTCTCTCTCTCATCCCCTCTCTCTCTTGCCGATCCCTACACGCACGAGGGACGGCCACGGCCGTCGGCCGGTCGCACGTGCGAGGGCGCAGGAACGACCGCTGCTGGCAGCCCTCGCGCGCGCCGAGTCAAACCGTGAGGACAGTCGGCACGCACGAGGGCTGTCCCTCGTGCGCACTAGGGTTGCCGGCCACGGCCGTTCCTGCCCTCTCACACATGCGACCCGCCGACGGCAGCGGCCGTCCCTCGCTCGCGCAGGAATCGGCATGAGAGAGAGAGGGGGAGTATAATGATAATTTTGAAAAAAATTTAATAATAAAAAATAAAAAAGATCCAGTTGGTAATTTATTAAAAACTCAAGGACTTTGATGTTAAAAATATGTACTTGTGAGTTATTATGTTTTAAATTTAAGGACCTGATTGTAATTTAATAGGCGGGAAAACAGGGAGCAGTGTTTGTTTCTGAAAAAACGAGCATTACGAGTTTCAAAAACACGAAGCATTAATCGCCTACAAATGGCCCAAAGTTATCTTCTTCTTCCTCCTCTCAACCTCAACCTCAGACCACGAAGATCGAAGCGATGAAATTCAAAGCTTTCCTCACCCAAGACGGCGTCAATCTCCTCGACAAGCGTAAAGAGCGATCTGCTGATCTTCGTCCTTAAATTCTCTTCGGCATTTCATCAAACACCTAATTCGCATGTCTCCTTCCAGGATTCCTGCCTGCCTTGGACAAGATCGGGCGCGTCTGCCACCTCTATCTCACCCGCGACCACTCCATCTTCCTCCACAATCTTCTCGGCGGCGATGGCGTTCAGTCGGTCGCCCACTTCAAGAAGGATGTTCTCTTCCGAGACTACCGCATCTCCAGCCAGAACGAGGATCGGATCGCCTTCGCCATCGACGTCGCCCTCCTGCATCGAGCGCTCCGCAGCGCGCAGACCATTCAGCTTCAGTCCAACGACGACACTTCCGCCATCCAAATCAAGCTCGTCAAGAAGCTCCCGGCCGGATCCCGCAACCCCGCCCCTTTCCTTACGTTTGAGACCAAGGGCCTCAGATCCGCTGTCGTCCAGGATGTTCCGATCTCGAAACCTCTCTCTCGATCTGACATCGCTCAACTTCAGGCTGCGCTTGACGCTTCACAAGATCTTCCCCAGGTCGCCGTTCCTTGGCTCGTATGAAATTTTCAATTTGGAAATATCTTCGAGATCATGCTCTGACGCGTCTTTCTGTCTCTCTCTGTCCTGTGGTTAGACATTGGTCGAGGTCCCCGATCTCGTGCAGCTGCAGGGCTTGGTGGATCGGCTGAAGAACGTCGGCGAGCTGCTGAGGTTGTCGATAACACAGTACGGAGACCTCCATCTTCAGGTTTCTACTTCACTCATCACTGTTGGCTGCGAGTTTCGGAAGCTCAGGGTACTCGGGACACACTGTAAGTCTTGCCCATTACTTGTTCGATCTATTGCTGAAGAGGAATTCAGAAAACTTTTTAATTCTACAGCTGATGCCCCCTCTGCTGATCGAAACCTCAGCGCCCCTACGCGCATGGAAATGGCAATTCAGAGAGGGGAAGCGCTTTCAGTGGTGTGCAATCATCCTTTTCGCCATGACCCATGATCTTTCTCGTTGATTTTTTTCTTTTTCTTCTTCTTATCTGTGAATTTTTCAGCAAGTGAGCGTGAAACATCTAGCGAAGAGCTTGCAATGCCATCTTGCAAAACCTGATTGTGCCTTCTATGGTCCGCTGCTTCTTGTGATTAACTGTTTCATCTCCAATGGCAGACTGGGTTTCTGATTTTCTCAGTTGGTTTTCCATTGCAGGAATTGCTCCACAAGGTGCTTGCTTGACAGTGATTTTCCAGTTCTTCATCCCTGGCACAAGGTTGACGGACAAATCGATCAGCTTTCATTGCAGGCTTCCAGTTCTTGATGACGGCACAAACTGATAATGGTGAGCAGAAATCAATTGCTTCCTTTACCCTCTTCATCAACTCAATTGTTACTTTTGCTGCCAATGATCACATGCGTTTGTTTCTTGTGATTCATGAACTAGATTTCGGTATAGAGGAGGCAATTATGGAAATATAAATTATTTGTTTTTTGTTCTTCTGACGTGAAGTTAACTTGCTGAAATGAGGTAACTTCATTTGAATCAATTTGATATTTTTATACACCTGCGCATATACACTTGTGTAAATATAGGGAAGAGATATAGATTAAGTGCCATCATAAAGAGTATGTTGGTAGAGTTTTGGCTATAGACATACAAAAATTTATGCATGAAATAATTGATGTAATGCATGATAGGTTCCAGCTTGTTAGGTTTTGTGATTCATCCTCAATTGCCATGAGGCATCAAAAGTTTTTGAGTTTTAGCCCAAGGAACCTGGAGCTGAGATTGTTGGTGAAAGGTTTTTGGGTGGTTTGGCGATCCTCCTTTACTTTCCCCTCTCTGTCTTTCTCTATGTGTGTGTGTTCTGACACTAGTCGAAGGAAGAAGACAATAGAGAGACAATGAAGATGGAGAAAATAATAGATCACTAGCTTTAGTTAAGTTCTTGTTCCACTTAGTTCCTACTTCACAATAGTAATCTTTTTAGTCGTAGAGTTGTCCATTGTTACATTGTTAGAATGCATCACGAAAATTCTACTCTCTTTCAATGACTTCATAACCTCCTCCTAAACTGTATGCCACTATCATTTTACTAATTAATAATTCCAATAATAAGGTGAACATAGATACTATTACCAAATATATTAGACATATATGATTCTAATATATTATTCATCTTTGTGACACAATGTTGTGGTAGATGGCAATGTAGTGTATTAGTGCATTTGTATTCAGATAAATTATTTTTAGGGCCAGGGGATTTCTTATGATAGTTCACATTTTTTAAAATTTAGTCAAAATTTACATTTTTCATTAAGAAAAATCATGAAAAAGTAAATAAATGATAACATTTTTACAATTTTAAAGACATTGAAATTTTTCAAAAATTCAGATCAGTTTACAATACTCTTTTGATCAGAAAAATAGATGCAATTTACCCAAAAGAAAAACTGCAAAGATACTGTCATATACTTTTTGAAGATGATAAAAAATTTATTTAAGGATAATACAAAACTCTAAATTCTCATATTATTATTATTGATATTGATATTGTATATTTCTCATTATCACTTGTGAACTCTGCAAACCATCTAATTGTGAAGAATACATAGTTTGTCGTGTGAGAATGATCGGTTTGAGCCGATCTTGAACCAAGCTAGCCACAACTTAAGCTTAGCTCATTTCAATTTAATTGAACTTTAAGTAAACTTAAGCCTTAATCGAGCTTAAAGCCACCAAAATTTAAATTTTTTTAAAATGTTTTTACAAGAATTTTAAATTGAGTTAATCATACTAATAAGATCGGTTAATAAATATCCTAATTATAATTTTTTTTTATTTAATAAAATATCCTAATTACAATTAACATATACTATAATAACAAATTATAATAAATAAAGTTATTATTATATTTAAAGAAATAGAAAGCAAATCAAGTCGATTCAATCCGACTATAATATGGCTCAACTCAATAAACTAAAGCCAAATTCAATTCAAGCTAAATATCAATATAAACATGAGGCGACTATCGATTTTTGAGCCAAACTCTTACCCCCATTTTACAAATCAATCATATATAAATTTTAATATTAAATTAACTACAAAAAATCTTTCTACACTCATTTTAAAATAAAATTAACTATATTTCAAATTAATATCACATCAAATATTATTTTTAACCCTAATCAAAAAAATAATCTCACAAACAAAAACCCCATTTGTGCTAGTTTACAATTACATTTTTACAAATGGACCAAGGTAAAAAGATGTCTCTTCTCTTTTATGTTCTGCCAGCTCTTGTAGCCCTTGCTTCCTTCATCAATTTAGTCATGGAAGCAGACTCTGATTGATAAAAAAAAAAGATTTTTACATACAGTGTGAAATATGTGAAATGCGTAAAATTTAAATAAATATGATGTGATAGTGGTAATACTTACGAATTGATGGTGAAATGCGTAATTTCGTGTAAATTTCATATCCTGTATGTAAAAATTTCTAAAAAAATATATATTTTTCAAGTAAATATGCTTCAAATGAATATCAGGCATCATCAACTTTGCCTTCGTAATTGACCAAAAATATGCCAGCCACTGTCACCAATGCACCAACTAATTGTGAAGGAGAAAATGTCTCACCGAGATAGAGGAACCTGAAATTTAATTGAAGTGTTTAAATATGGCTATTTTTTAACAGTTTGGGAAAATTTTATATATGAATATTCATTGAATTTTTTATGCATGATGAATTGAATTCTATCGTACTTACCCAAAGAATGAAGCAAACACAGGAGTCAGAAATGTCAGGGAACTGAGCTTTGTCAAGCTACCTGCATGAGCTTGATACCAAACTACAAGATTAAAATTGATCCGGAGAAATTTAATCCATAGAAAATGAGAGACGAGCATATTTTGTAAAAGGACAATTTCAAAATGTCTTTATTTCTAATAAAGTTATTGATTCATCTGTAATTACAAAATGTGATTGTTTGGTGCGGACTGGGAGTCCATATTAGCAATTCAAGATGATTGTGCATAAACAAATTGTAATACTTAAGTTGCATACCCAACACGGCTTATTCCACTTGTGGTTCGGTATATAAGCCGTGTGGATCACATGACTCACAGCCTCCACAACATTAAGTCGTGTATTCCACGTGATTTTAACTGTTTATGTCCAATCATCAACAACTGATAATGTAAATATCCAATTAGCCCCAAATTAGGACATCCGCAATTACAGTTAATACAATGAATATCCATCCAGAATCAAGGGTAAATTTTATAAAACTGTAGTAAGATCAGCGATGATATATGATGTTAAATGCTGGCCTGTAAAGAGGAAACATACAAATAAAATAAATGTTACAGAAATGAGAATGCTAAGGTAGATGTGTGGATATACACGAAAGGATAGAATGAGAAATAGGTATATTCGAAAGAAAGTTGATGTTGTGCCAATTAAGGATAAAATTAGAGAAAGTCGGCTTAGATGGTTTGAATATATAAATCGGAAGCCGATTAAAGCTCCAATTAGAAAAATTGAGTTATTGGATCTTGCCCATGCACAAAGAGGAAGAGAGAAATCAAACAAGACATGACAAGAAATTATAAGGAGTGATTTTAGTTACTTAGACTTAGATAAGAATTTGGTAATTGATAAACGCAATGAAAATAAATGATTCATGTAGCCGACCCCACTTAGTGGGATTAAGGCTTAGTTGTTGTTGTTATTGTACAATGAATACTCTTATTTTTTATTAGGAAAAATGGAATTTTAAAAATTTAACCTTCTGCAAAATACAGAGGAAACATCGAGATTGAAGTTTCAAGTGACACAAGAGCAGAACAGCTAAAAGAAATTAAAGAAACTGTAATAAGGATATCTTAAACAACAACAAAAAAATCATATGGAGTGGGCTAGTTATGCATAAGGGGAAGAAGAAAGTGACCTCTTGTTGCATTGTAAAAGAATACACCGTAGCTGATGGCACTTCCAAATATCGAAGTGTATAGAAGTGCAAAAATTTCATCAGCTTTTAGCTCCTTGAGATTCCCATTAATAGCAGGATCATGATTGAGAACAGAAATCACCAGCAATGGTAGCCCACCTATAACCATGTGCTGTGAGAATGGAGTTCAATCAGATATCATGCGTATCAGGGGTGTAATACCAAAAGCTTAATTCTTCATTATATTGATGGTCATATCAAGAAAAAAAAGATCTTTAAAAGGGTATTTATTTCAATATTATCTTGATATTATGTCATGTTATAATATTGAATCAAATGCCTCCTAAGACAATATCGAACCAAACACCTCTTAAGAATTTCAACAAAAGCAGCTATACAAGGTGGAGCAACGGACCCATCCAGTTGCCATGACGGGATCAGAGTACTTTGAAACCCAGCGAACCATGACAGTTCCTATAGCCATGCTTTGAGCTGCCAGAAGCATCCACCATTCTCCATTACCCCATAAACTTAAATCTTTTCCTTGAAATGAGATTGCAGGAACCTGAAGACTAGAGCATCTTTAGTTCGAACTTGGGTTCCTCCTAGCAAAACTAGATGAAGAATATATGCTTGATGCTGAAAATCAGTGAGCTTAAAGTAAAAGAACGCTTGGATTTCACAAGAATTCCCTGAAAAATTAGCAATTTCGAAGAGCAGAGACTTAAATGAGAAGTTTTACAAGGAGAATGTGAAAATCACCTCAAGAAGAAGTAGTCCAACTATACCAAGTATAAGACCAGTAGCTCCTACTGTACCAATGGACTCCCCAAACAACAGAGCTGCAAGTACTGAAACTGTCAAGGGTTGAGAGTCTATGATGACCTACAATTTCCAAGGTGAGAAGAGAAATAAAACTGTTAAATGCATACCATCTAAATAGCATAGAAATCATATTTAACCTAATTGCTTTTCTTACCCAAAAGAATGGTTGAAATCGAATGTGATAAAGAGTTCTATGAGATGAAAAGATGTCCATCAATTCTGATGAAAGACTATATAGGATTGCTATCTAATGAGAGCGAGTGTTGAGCAATTAATGGATAAAATATCTACAATGTTAATGCAATAAAGCAGTGGACAAAGATGGATGAGTGATCGCGATAGGAAGAACATAAAAAACAGTTGTATTGTACATTTGTACAGAGGGTGGGCGGGTGAGCAACAAGCATTAAGATGGTTTAACAATAACACCAAGCATTGAAGACCCTTAAGTAAATGTCAAGTCATCCAAATCGAGGGAGTGGGAGACCAAAAATGATCAAAAATATGACTTCCGCACATAATCTGGACTTACTTTTGCTTACCATGATTGTTGTTTAAAGAATAGTTAGACGAAGAAAACAAATCCACATAACTTACTACAAGTAGTACAAAATTAAAATTAGTTGTGAAGACTCGTGATCAAAGAGAGCGGGGAGTGATCACCGAATGATGTCTCGAGATAAGCAAATTGGTAGTGCAAGAAGCGACTCTCAGCAAGCTTTTAGATCTTGTGAGGGGAAGCACAAAGATAAATTATCTTACATTGAAAAGGGATGGGATTCGTGGCTATATAAATAATAACGTGACCTTAAAATATATGGGTGTTTTTCAGAGAAAAATCGTGAAGCTAAGGGTGGGAACTGTATAATTAAAAGTTCATAAGCTGGAATAGTACCAAGATAGATGACCTTATGAAAAGCACCTCAAGTAATACAGTTCTTTAAAGCCAAAACAGATCACACCTCAAATCACTGACTCATGGGATATTACATTGGTTGTTGCTGTAAGCGAAGCTATGTTTTTGTACAAAGGTAACTGAAAGATGGTTGTAAACAAGAACTGATACAAGTGAATATGTAGAGCTGATGACAAATAGAGAAGAACGAGGTTCTGAACTTACACTGCCCAATCCGGCTGATGTTCTCTGCAATCCCTCCGCAAGAAACCCCTGCCAAGATGAGAAATTTTACCCACATATAGGAGCAAAGACGATCAAACAGCATAAGAAAAACCTAGTTTCTTTTTACGTCGCAGATCCTCCTTAAACCTTTTTTTTCTATATTATTGTTTTCAGCAGCAATTATACGGTGAAACAGCCCACCTGAAAGCAGGCGCCATCGACGACCCCAAACAGGAAAATAGATATCCAGGCGAGAAGCCCTGACGGCTGCCTCCGGCCACTCGCAGCCGCAAATCCGATCAAGATGGCGCCGGCAGGAATCAATCGGAACGCCGAGACGAAGAACGGCCCGGTCCTGGGAATCACCTCCTTCATAGCGACCATGGCTGTGCCCCAAAAGAAGAATGGGGATACGAGAAGCGCAAGGTCGAGAATCTTGCCGACCAATCCCTCATCAGCATCTGCCGCTTCGCCGGCAATCTCTAAGCTTGCGGGGCTCTTCTTGTCTGCAATCGGCGAAGGAAAAAGTCCGTCAGCGTCGGAGGCGAAGCACTCCACATCGCTGCCGTTGCCGACGATGTCGACGGAGCCGAGATCAGATTCAGGAGGAATCCCTCGGGTGCTGCAGCGGACGGGGGGCACTGAAACCCTATCCCCAATTCCATTTTTGGCCAGTGAGGCTGGAAGAAGGTAGGGTTTGGGTAGGCGACGGAAGAAATCATGATTGCTCGGCTGGGAGAATGCAAAAACTGGGATTTGGAAGACAGAGATGAACAAAGTGGATGGCATTCGCGCAATTTGAGTCTCTCTCTCTGTCTCCCTCCCCCGACGAGCTCCGAGCAGAAAGAGGAACTGAAGTGGAACACGTATCAGCGTGCAGTGACACAGAGAATGAAGAGTAAGAAGCACACGTTCTGAAAAAAATAAATGACTTTTTAGTTTTATATATTACTTTCAAAGTATTAAATTATACAAAAATTATTTTTAATTTTTAATATTATATATAATTCTAATTTATACTAAATATTACAGAAGTATACCACAACAAATATCCCCAAATTATATATATAATATTTAAAATTTATAAATTATATATAATAGAGTAAATTGCATTTGGGCACACAAGGTCAAAAAGGTATTATAAATTGGTCCTAATTAAAAAAAACTTTTATTGGAGCCCTGGTGGTTGTAAAATTGATACTGTTTAAATCTATCTTTCAAAAACCAATCATTTTTTATTAGTTGTTTGGATAAAAATATAAAATTTAATTAATTTTTAATTAATTTTAATTATTTATACATTTAAAAGATTATTATATCATTTTATTCTTACCATTCTTCAAAAGTTTAACAAAAAATTAAAATTAAATTTTTCTCATTTTTTTCGCACTAAAAATTTACAATTAAAAAATATAAATATTTTTATTTCAAAGTTATATTCTAAAAATAAATAAAAACAATCCTACTGCATATTAGGAAAAAAATTAATAATTATATTTTAATTATGACTAAAATTCTAAAATTTTTTCAATCTATGTACCCAAATTAAAATTTTTAAAATATTTGAACTAATTAACAATATAATTTCAACCTCAAGGGTCTGATACAATTTACCCTATATGATATCAAAAAATTAATAAATTTTAAATATAATATTTAAGTATAAAAATATAAACAATTTTTTTTATTAATTTTAATATTTTTTCATAATTTTTAAGTTTATATATAAAATGATAATTTAGCTCAATTAGAATTAATTATTATTTTGTTTATATCAAAATTTTGTATTTAAATTTTGTTAACTTTCAAATTATAAATATGTATTTTTTAAGTTTTAAATGCTCGTTAATTAGTTGAATTCATTGCAGCATATAAAAATCATATTTTTTTTCCAAGTTTCAAAAAATAAAATTATTTATGTATCGCTTTATTGATTAAAAAAATATACAAATAATATTTAAATTTTAAATGAAATACAAGTAATATTTAAATACAATTTGAAATTTAAAAGTGATATAAATAATATTTAAGATTTATCCGAGAGTTTAATTTTAATTTGCTTTATATCTCAAATAATAGAGTTCAATAAATTTTCAGGCAATACATTAATTCATTTATCTAATGAATAATATTTCTATCAAATAAACAATTTTTTTCAACAAAATAAAATTATTATGAAATGCAGATGAACACCGTCAACTCTCTCAAAGGCTTAGGCTATTAAGAAGAACACAATTAGTTCACTCATCTAACTCCATTTATCTCTAAATTAAAAATTAACTTAATTTAATTTTAACCTAACATATCACATCACACATAAAATTTAATATTAAAAATTAATTTTATTTCACATCCTACACACATTATTAAAATAATAACTAACTTATATCACACCTCTCACATATCCCAACATAATAACTAACTTTATTTCATATCATTCGCAATTTTTAATAAAAAAACATCTTTATCTAAGTTTAATTTTAACCTTGTTAAATTTAACCTTACAAACAAATAAACCTAAAGGTGCTTAAAAGTCAAATTCAATATTTTTTTCGACAGTAGCATACCCACTCAAGATTAGATTAGATAGATTGACAGTACTAAACTCGTGACAATCACATTCGAGGCCATTCAATTACTGCATTTTCAAATAATATCTCAAGTATCGGATAATCCATCTGACTATTCAACCAATGGTGGGATTGTCTAAGGCCTTGTTTGGTTCGAGCTTTTTTTTTGGGACAAGAGAAAAAAAAATACTTTATTTTTTAAGTTTAATGGGAGAGAAATTTATTTTAATATTAGAAAATGTGTAAAATGTGAAATACTTTAAATTCTAATATTCGTATTTGTATTAGATGTGAAATAAAATTAATTTTTATAGTTGAAATTTGTGTTGGGTAAAAATTTTGTCTCGAACCAAATGAGGCTTATAATGCTTAGTGCAACAGATATACGATGACAAAAAATATGGATGGGCAATTTGACGATGAAGGGACGATCTGATGTGTTGTAAATGCATCATATTTCTAATTGCTAAATTTGTTATGCCAAATTCTCTATACACATTTCGTGCACATCCAAGATGATATGATATTCTTTATTTGAAAAGTTATTTTAAAGTTTGAGAGATTTTTTTGCTCACAATATGAGAATATATTTTTAAAGAAATAAAGTTTTTTTAAAAAAAAAAAAAAATTGTGAAAACCCACTCCAACAAGAATCAATTCTGGCCTAGGATCACAAAAACACATAAATATTAACTCTATTGTTATTATTTTTATGCCCTTAAGTAAGAATTCGCCTTAATTTTTTAAAAATTTCGATTAAAATTTTTAATATTATAAATTTATTGTAGTTTGATCCTAACCAAGAGAGAGTTGTTAAATTTTTGCCAAATGCCCTAAAATTATTCCTAATGACTACAGTTAGATGAGAATATATAGTCTCAAGATGTCGAACAAAAATTCATTTATTTGTATCAATCTTTATAAGAGTTCATTCAGTACTTAATTTTCTCTCATAGTGATTAGAAAAGGAAAAATAGATATTTTCATTATTCGTGAGCCATTTGAATAAATGGAATAACTTGTGAGGATAAGGTATCCTATATATAATCATAGTCAATTAATATATAATCTATACAGCAGACAGTTACTTCTTAATTATAAAATATTTGAGCAAATAGTCTTATCAAGTAAGAATTATTTTTATATTATTTTCAAAAAAAATTATTTTGAAATATTAACATTTTTAATTTTTAATTTTTAATTTTTCGAAAGAGAAAGTAAGAGAAAAAATTAGATTTTAGATTTTTTATTTTTATTTTTTATTTTTATTTTAAAATCTTAAATTTTTAGTGAGAGCTGAGGACATAGGATGAAAATGATTCAAATTAATAAAAAACAAAAAAAAAAACAAAATTTTACACTTTTCATCTGAAAGATCTAGCAAAATAGGAGAGAATACGACGGAGCAAAACAACAGAATTTTTATAATTCTGAGAATCAAAACTGAAATTTTTCAATGACTATTACCAATTTAGAATAGTCCTCTTTTTAAATTGATATTGTGATAGACTCGTGGCCGAGGAGCGGAGAGTAATCGCCAGATGATATACCAAAAATAAGAAATTATTAGAACGAAGTACTGATTCTAGTAAACTTCTAGACTATAAATCATGTCATATCAGAAAAAAATAAAAATTTCTAAACCGTATTAGTAAATAACGTGATCTTTAAACGATAAAGTTGTCTTTTAAGATAAAATTACGAGGCTAATAATAAAAATTTTTATAATTAAGTATGATTAAGTTAAAGTAAACTGAGATGAATAACCTCCTAAAAGCACTCAAATCACAAAATTTTCATGAACAATATTTTCACATTGGAGCACAGAATGTTATAAATTCGATCTAAAGCTGACTCAAAAGGTACACCAAGCTAAAACATCAAATCATTAGATGATTCATTTGAATTTTATCAATTTTAATCCAATCTACAATTTGATTCGCTTGATCGATCATCTAACTTTTTTTTTTTAATTCTTTTAATAGCAATCATCAAGCTGAATTAGCAACTCTATGAATAAGCAAATATTAGATTTTGACATTTAAATAAGTCTCGCTATAAATTATCTATATATACTGATTATTTAATTGGTGGCCAAATTAATCTTGATTATTTTTTTAATTTTTTTATAAAAAATATGTATATAATAAAAAATAAAGTTAATTAATTGACCACCAACTAAACTATAGCATGATTTTTGAAGCTCGAGAGGCTGAAGGGTTAAGGTTGGCCTTAACCCTGAACTTGAAATTAATGTGTATATGGAGATTTCTCTTCGGTGTCTTACTGTTAACATAAGGTTATATTTAAATTCTAATTCAACTGAAATATAAATAAAGATCAAAATTTCTAATTCAAACTTGAATAATGGCTCACACAACAAATTATAAACTAAAGTAATTTTTGAGTGATAATCCTTAAACTACAGTAGATTTTTTCTGCCAAATAAGCAGTAAAATGAACTCAAAACCTGGAATTCAATCCACTGCATCAAAATTTCTAATTCAAGCTTGAACTTCAACTCTGTTTAATCTGCTGTTGCAAAATCACACAAGAACTTTGTAGAACCAGATGTACTTTCAGTAACACACACATCCAAAGAGCACAGATATTAAGAAGAAAAAGAAGGGGGAGGTATTCTGATCTCCAGAAGCTTAAGAATTGAAAGTAACTGTTCATTTCTCTATAGTATTAATGCTGAACTATATAACAAACAAAGAGTGTAATCAAATCAAAGTTTTGTTTGTGGAATGATAGTTCTTCATGGAATTGTAAATGGTGCAAGAGAATTTGCAGAGATAGTGGAGCCTCCGCCCCTTACAGATAATGTAATGCCTTTGCCTGAGCTAGCCCTGCTCACAAAATTAGAGTCAAGGAAGAGAACAATGACCGTTATGTCATCATAGAAGTGGCGGCGCACTCCACGATCGATCTTCTTGAGATCACTGTATCTCATCTCCCTCTTCTTTGCCGCTGCTTGCAGTGCAGCTTTGATGAGCCTCCGAGCGATCCCCTGCTAGAACTCATTGAGAAGATTTACATACCAGTTAAAAATAAAGGTTCTATGGTATAAAGGTAAAAGTAGACAAATTTTAGCCCAAATGATCTCTAAGATTCAGACATTCTGTGATTTAACCAGAAAGAAGTCATAAACAACAAGGCTTATCAAATGATTAAATAGAATTCATTACATCAATTTCGCATAAGGAGCAAAGTAGAATGGACTAGAAATCTTAACCGAAACTCAAAACTTGTTTTTTTTACTCAAAATTGAGTATATTCAAGCTGAGCTTTGAGTTTTCAAGTTGATTTCAAACTCTCGTGAGATTAATAGCACATTGATTTGAAATTAAGATATATAAATTTCATATAATAAAAATCATGATTGCTAGGGGGTGTTCTAAAAATCTCTATTTCTTTAAAAAATACTTGATTTTGAGTCAAGTTCAAGTCAAGTATTCATAATTCGAATAGAACTTCAATGGAACCAAACTCACGCGAACTCTAGCTGATGTCAGCCCTGATTGGAGAAAAATGAACAAAAATAAATAAATAATGTCATAATGGTGACACAATGGAAGTTTTGCTAAAATCCTGCATTGTCAGATCAGAAGCACAAGAGAAGGGAAATTGAATCATAGTAGGAAATTAATGTACACAATCATGTGGTTTCAATAAAACATTAATTCGAATAATCCACCAAATGAAAAAAGGTACTTCTTAAAACTAGCATAACTCCAAGATACCGAGTCAAAAGAGGAGAAACAGTAGAAGTGCTAGCAGCTAAAGTGAATTTAGGCCTCATGATACGATAGCACATGAAGTAACAATGTCATCCACGTGCAGTAAATATAAAATTATCATCAAATTCACAGCAAAGAAAACAAATAAGGAAGGGAATCTCACTAAATTGTATTCAGATGATGAACTAAGAAAAGTAGCTACTTAAAGTCAAAGGTCATATGGCAATTATTATCAACCACCTGTGATTTTGATGGTTCAGTCTTTAAAATCTTTATTTTTTTTTGTATAGCAAATTGATAAGTTAGTAGATTATGGGTGTAATCTAATGGATAATATGGTGATTAAACCTCCAACCCACTATTAGTCAGTTTCAAAAAAAAAAAGTTTGGGCCGCATAGATTTTCCATTATAAAATATTAATGATTTTCTTCAGGAGTCACAATAACCACACGTATCCCTTTAATAGTCTCTCCAATCTTTGTGAGGAGCATGAAGATCAAAACTCACATTCTGAGGGTGGCTCTGCACAATGTCGACAGCTTCCTGATTGCATATTTGCTCCCATAGCCCGTCAGATGCAAATATTATAAATTTATCATCCGCGTGTAGATTCTGTTCAGTTATTGAGGGTTCAGCACTGATTATTGGCTTCTTGAAAGGTTCTTGAAGCCGAAATTTCTCACTCAAAGGCTCCTTATTGAATTCGGCCTTTTTAAGGTATGCGTCACCAATTGATCTGGATACCTGCAAATTCCCTAAAAAACTTCATAGCGGATAGTATTGATAATTAATGGTAAAAATGAAATGAATTACCATTCCATTCTAATAGGAATACAAGAATTGTTCAGAGTCCTTTAATGAAGAGAATTATTCAAAACTTTCCTGCTGATTAATAGTGGAAATGAAGCATCCTTATAAAGAAAAAAAAGTTAGGTCTGTTACCTTTTGCCCAAAACTTGAAACTAGCTTGACTTAACTTGAAATGACTTTCACATGACTCGAAGTCAACTCACTCAATGAAATTGACATAATTTGAACTCGACTAGATTTCGTGTAAAAATCATAATATTTAAATACTTTATTCTACACAGAAGATAATCAATATATATAACAGTTCATAAAAAATATTTTTAAAAGAAACTACACACATAACTTTTAATAATATTATCATACACATCAAGTATAATACTTGAAACACATTTTAGTTACTACAAAGGCTGATCGCTTAACTCAAATCAACTCAAAATGCCACTCAAACACAAGCAATTTTGACTCAAAGCGGATCAAACTTGAATCAAACTTAAAAGCTCAAATTTGAAACGAATCAGCCAGCTCCCCTTTAACAGCCCTAAAAAGTTACAAGATCACCTGACAGGAGATGCATGCACTTACATCCAAAAGAAAAAATAACAAGCCTTAACCCCAAACACATTGGGTTCCATTATATAAAATTCTCTTCCCCATTTAAATCTGCCTGAAGCAACGTATGTGAGTTGCGGCCATGTTATTGAAGTCATTTTTGGTCTTCTACTTTATCTCTTTTCCCTTGTGACTAAGATCCCCTAATATTTACTTCAAGGGCCTATACAATTGGACTACGGATATGAAAAATCACCTTAAACAACGTCTCTCATCTTATTATTCTCTATCTCCTGATAAAATATTTCAAGCTTATATAAGAAACCATGCTAAGAAAATATAATATATTCTTAAAATCCATAAAGTTGCCAACCATAAAGGATGGTTACCTGAATGATACCTTTAACTCGCCAAACATTGTGTTTCAATACCACAATCTGTGAATCATCAGGGTGCAATGATTTGAGCTCCTGTCTAATAGACTCGATAGCTGCATTATGCTCAGTTGACAGTTGCATGGCTAGAACCTCAGAAGTTGCTCTAACAAGCCTCCCAAGAACTGCACGAGAGTCTCCAAGATTAGCAACATAAAGTGTCCCACTACACACTACACCAACAAGGCAACAAGAACCAATAGCAGCAATTTGAGGCTTCAATGGCCATTGCTTAGCAACCAAAGATTGAAATCCCTCTTCTGTGGCTTGGTATGCTTTTCTTATTACATCAAATGACATGGACTGTTGCTCAGTTGTAAATCCTGCACAGAATTGGTAACAGCATGACTGATCACTTCGAACCTTATATTCAAGTTGGTTTTTTTTTAAGATCTAATAAGTTATTCAACACTTCAACCATTTAACAGCCACATGTATCCATGCAGAAAACATGAAAGATAAATTACAAGCAACACAGACAATAAACAAAGAGGTGCAAAAATACTCAAGTGAAATCAACTAAAGAGCAGTTTAACATTAATAAGAGTTAGAAAGTGAAAAATGCTCTCTCCAGCGAAAGTGCAAAATGACGCTTCTAACAATAGGCCGATATTGAGAGGCAAAATAGAAATAGAATATAGGGAAAAGTTCCCTCCTTAGATGCTTGTCAATAGTATTTTCCTTGCTTAAAAGAAAAAGGAAACCTTTGACTGTAATGTCAGTTTAGCCTTCACAAACTATAACGAAGAAATGAAATCTCATGTGTTAGATGGGATTTGAATATCTGATACTTACTCTTGATATGGTCGAAGAGATTATCAGCAATATAGCGAGCCGCTTCTGCCCCACCATGACCGTCATAGACTCCAACAAAGGTTCCAAAAGGACCAGAATCAAGCAGGCTTAAAGAGCCAGATTCAATCTGGCTCTGATCCTCAAGTAAGTTGTTGGCTTGAACTACAGCCATGGAGAACTGGCCATGCAAATGTTGACCATAGTCCTTGCACCAGATGAGTTCATCCTCCCAGCCAAAGGCATCAGGGCTTGAGCAGATAAATCGCTTCAACGGAGGTGGCCAGCAGGCTCTAAAGAATTTCACCAACAAAGCTAGCATCCCTCATCTCAACGAAAAGTGCCTTCTAGATCTTAACGTCGATCTCACAGAAAGCGAATATGAAATACCTAGATCTTCAATCTGTAATAAAGAAGATCAAAACTTTCAGTAATCAGAAAAGTAAAGCTTCAATCAAGAGAAAGCAGACAAGACTGATGATCGCCCAACAAGAAGCGAGAGAGAAATCACAAATGATTTTGAATTGCATAAAATTTACGAATGAAACTTAAAATCTGAAGAAAACACCCTAAAATTCTCTGGAATTCCTCTGTTATTCCACCTTGATAAGGTTTTTCCCCGCTGGGTCAAAAGCCCTATCACAACAATTCAACGCCCGTACACGGATATCAACATCGTTTTCGTTGCCCTCTATGCAGTTCGAAAGAATCACCAAATAACAGCGACTACCTACCAGAGTTCTTCCACAAGAAATTCGCAGCAATTCAAAATCTAAATCAGTTGGGATTGCGACAGAGCATTAGAAGATGTGCTCAACCTTTCCCTACGAAACCGGACACCCCTCTCCAACCTGAAAATCTTAACAGAGAAGTAAGAAAAAGATACAAATCCATCGAAGTCCTCTTTCTGGCATGCAGAAAGTCAAAAAAAAAAAAAAAAAAAATCTCAAATCCACCGAAGCCAAGCATTTCTGAAGGCGGCGCTTGCTAAAATAAAAACCCACCTTTTCCTTTTACCCTCCGCCTCAGGTGACCAATCAGCTTTTGCCGGTAACAAAACCAGCCAGCGCAACGTACGCCCGCGGCTCCGATCTGGGGATCTTCGAACCCTAGACAGGGGTGGAGGAGAAGAAAACTTCTAGTACCCCAAACTGGTTTCCAGCTTCCAATGGGTTGGAATGGAGCTAGAAAAGAGCTGAGTCGCTCCCGATCCAACTCTTCCTCCCTCCACCTCGCCGCTTCTCGGCTTCTCCTTCTTCTGCTAAGCTGCCCCGATCATAGGCAAAAGCTGCCATTAAATACCAACGAGGAAAACCTCAGAGCCAGCAAGGTAGGGTCAGTGGTGGTCTCCACCGCGCTGAACGTCGAGATCCAGCTGGCAAAGAGGCGGCCTGGGTCCTTGGATGGTTGGATGACCGGGCGGAAGGCGAGGTGGAGGAATCGGGATTTTTTTTTCCTTTTCTTTTCATGGAGGAGGAATCGACAATTGCCGACTAATCATGAAAATTTTAAGGCACTTATTTAACGTGAAGAACAAAAATTAGTACTAAAATAATATTAATTTAAATAATAATTATTATTATAATAAATAAATTTTTAATAATTTTATATAAATTTTAATATAAAATATTATTTTATTTTATATACTCAATAATTTCAATAAAAATATCAATCTTATTTCACATCCTCAATCAAAATACTCAAATCTTAATAATTTTCAATAAAAATATCAACTTTATTTCACATTTTAATTCAAAATACTTGAATCTAGTATTTTAATTTAAAATGTGAAATAAAGTTGATATTTTTATTAAAAATTATTAAGTATATAAAATAAAATAATATTTTTTATTAAAATTTATATAAAATAGTTATTTATTATTATTATTATTATTCAAACTATTACTATTTTGATTTTCACATCAAATATGGCTTAAAAAAATGATTCCTTTCTCAAAATCTCGTTTTTGGGGGATTTTTGTTTCTGGGGTTGACCTAAAACTAACTCATTTAATAAATGAGTTAAAAATTAGGACGAACTCAGAATTTTTAGGTCGAGTTCAGGTTGGGTTATAAATTGCCATTCACTATGGTAACACAGATGTAAGAATCCATGGGAATGAGATCGCATAGATAATTCTGTAGTGTGATTTTGTTTAGTAAATGACTATAAAAGCCGTAAAAATTTTTATGATCAAAATTATATTTAATTAGATAGGGGTGGTAATTTGTACATGTATTCGATTAACCCACCTCAACTTACCGATAATGGAATAGAGATGAGTTCTTAAATTATACCTGTGACTCATAACTCGTCTGGTCTGATCATGAAACAAGGTGGGTTTTTTTCTATCTCAATAGGCAAGAAGCTTACTCGAGTATAATAAAATTTTAAATTCGAGCTATATCATTGTGAATTTTGAATGACACGAATAAATTGTAATACTCTGGTGATAAAAAAAATATTATCATTTACTATTAAATAGTTTTTCATAAGTTTGGCTATTGATTGACAATAAAATATTCTGGTTTTGCAGAAATTATTGGTGTACAAAATTAAATTTCAATGCTAAAAATTAATAATTTTAATGTCAGTTTGGATCTGTGAGTGTAGCTAATGGGGACATGTTTGTTGGTGCATCCCCCCTTGTTGAAGATCATAAAAACTAAGATAACAAAAAGATTCATTGTAAATAGTATTTTTTAAAATAATGCGTCCCAAAAAAATTCATCGAGAAGATCAATGAATCGGATCATGACCTGATTCGATCCAAGTTCCGATCCGATTTCCAATAAATTTAACATTATTTTAAATTTGATTATGATAATTACTTAAAAATAACTACTTTTATTGTAAATGAATTAAATCCGAAAATCCGAGTTTCGAACCGATCTGATTTTCGACCTGAGAGGATATAGATCGAACATGACCCGATCCGATGTATAACCCGATCCGACATATATGGATTTGGATCCGGATCAGAGTCAACCCAACCCGAATCTGATCCGTTGACAGGCCTACCCAAATCAAAGATTTAAATCCTCAAGAGGATCTTTAACCGTGAATTGAATTTAAAGATGGAGTCTTCTAAAATCCCACAAACAAAGATATGTGGTCTTCACAGGCGGAACTTTGAAAAAAGTAATCTTCGGTGAGGTAACTGATCTAAGCCAAGGATATTCCACTAATCTTTCGCCCGTTCTTTGTGATAAAAGTGACTTCATCTAAGAACACAAAGATTCGTGATCATCACTTGTATTAATATAGAAGGATCCAAAAATCTAATACAGTTATGATTAAGACTGCTTATTTTACTTGAATATAGAAAATTGATTGAATTTTGAATTAAGAATTTGACCTCTTTTGGTTTTGAAAAACTTAAGTAAAATATGTACTGCTATATAAAATTAATCAAATAAATTATTTATTAACATATTTGTTATTATCAATATCAATATAGATTCAAACATATTATACATAATTTTTAATATAAAACAATATATATGTTAATTTTAATTTCATTAAAATTAAAGTAAATAAACAAACGCAGCATAATGAACTTCAATGAAAATTACTGGAATGGTCGAACTGAAGAAAGGAAATTAGTCTATGGCGATTGATGCCTTACTTTTGTATATTGAAGAATATCTGCGACTCATTATCCTTAGTCATTCACCTTAGAAAAAAATAAGTTTCATGATCTTCAAGTGCATTAACGCTTTTCTTCCTTAGCTTAGGAAGACGACTATATCGACATAAGGCAAGGGGCATGCCAAAACGACTGCTAGTCATCTACTTCACAATACTGAGAGCATACAATTTTGTACTTAATTATGACAACTAAGTCTTATCTCCTAATTATCCCATCTTATCGATGATTTGAGATAAACAACTTAATGCTACGATGGATTCGATTCATCTCTAACAATGAGTTAACCATCTTTCCAAATGAAACTCATTCAAACAATTGTTCCAAGCAGCCAATAAGAAGAAGAGCTGATTCAATGTAAAGAAGAAGAGCTGTTTGGCGCAAGGACTAAAATAAGATCAAATTAGTACTAATTTAAAAAACAACAACAATAATAATAAATAAATTTTTTATATCATTCTACATAATTTTAATATAAAAAAATATTATTTTACTTTATATACTCAACAATTTAAAATAAAAATATCAATTTTATTTCACATTCTAGACTAAAATATTCGAATCGAGTATTTTGATATAAAATGTGAAATAAAGTTTATATTTTTATTAAAAATTATTGAGTATGTGAAGCAAAATATTATTTTTTATATTAAAATTTGTATAGAATAATTAAAAAAAATTATTTATTATTATTATTATTGTTTTTTAAATTAGTACTATTTTAGTCCTGATTTTGGTCATCGCGCCAAACAGGGCTAAGACTCCTTATTTCGCATAAACTGGTGATTCTTTCATTAGAGAATTGAATGCTATATATATATTCCCATTAATGAATATGCACTTGAGTATATATGTACAATATATCATTATTTAGAGAAACTACAAAATTATAAGATTACATTTTTAAAGTAATATTTTGATGTAACTCATAATTAGATAATACGTAGTTTCATAGATAATTGTAATTGGAAAAGCAATGTTTGATTGATTTTCTATCATCATATTTTAATATAATAATTTTAAATAAAATAAATAGATATATAAATAATATTAATATATAGACAATACTAATATTCATGTAATATTAAACAAATGTCCTATATATATGTTGATGCAAAAAATGCACCACCACAGAGAGAAATGAGACGGTATTTTTTACGTGAAAACCCGAGTGTCCGGAGGAAAAATCACGACGCCGTCCAGATGATTTGAATCCACTAATCGAATCTCCTCTTACAAAGATTGATCTCTAAATGAAGACTGAATGAGTACAAGAGGGATAGAGAGAGAGGGGCAGCTCAGCCCGAGAGAGAGAGAAAGGAAGGGTGGAAGGAAAGGTCCTTAGAGAGAGCAATCCCCCCTTATTTATAGCTTGGAGAGGAGAGGACATAATAGGTTTAGTCTATCTCATTTGACACCTACTCCTGCAAAGGACGATTAGAGAGTGGGCTCCCATGCTGTCTTAAATGCTGAGTTGACACAGTAATACAGAAGGTACGATCTTGTGATATCTCTTTGAGCTGCTGTTAGACAAGGGGCTGCTGTTGAGCAGCTATTCGGCAAGGGGTGTTAGAGAAGATTCTAACAATATAAATACATATATACGTGTAAAATATAGCTTTTACTATAGTTAAATTTGTCTTTAATATATAAAAATAATCTCGCATTAGCTATAAATTTAAAAAAGCCGTCCAAAATTTACTCAAATTATATGACGTTAAAATCAAGCTTAAATCAAAATTGAATCATCGCCTATTTTGAGCTAAGACTGACTTGTTCGAACATGCATCAATACGAAAGTTGATTGATACATAATCTAAAATTTGGCATCCAATAAATTGTATGTTGATATCAATAATTAAAATTAAATCGAAATTAAAAATGCTTCAAAGAAATTGAATTTTGTAAGATTGGAAAAAAAAGATTTTTGCCACCAAACTGAAATGGCCTTTAATCATATTTTTGTCAATCGCAAGATTTGTTTCTTTAGAATTAAATTAAATTTATTTTAGGACAAATTTAACAGATAAAAAAATAACTCGAAACTCATGATTCACTTAAATTTGAGCTTAGCTCAAACTTGAATCATTTACGGCCGAACACATGCAGTATAAATCATGATTTACAAGAACGGTAGGCTATGTGACGTTTGGGTGCATATCTGACTTATTCGATGAAAAAATTAATAAATTCGAGCACTCAAATTTATTAATTTTGGAATTAGATGACCATAGGAGTAGTAAGATGGGAAATTTTCTTTTATATATATATATGTATCATATTTTTTTTATTTATATTTTTCTTTTGTAAAGTGATTTAATTTCTTTTGTCGTTCATATTGACTTTGGGAAACTATACATTATATTAAAAGCATTTTAAAAAAAAATAATTATGTTAAGGGCTTAGGGTTGAGCAAATGTGATGATCCCATTGTTTGATGGCAGTAGAGAAGTTATTAAACTTAATTACAAGAAAGGTTCATTATGATAGAAATGTGGATAATTTTAATATGTATTTATGAGAATAAAATTATGTTCATATATATATATATATACTCGATATTTTTTTTCTATCTTATTTATATTGGACGAAAACATGTGCTAAGGATAAGCCAAAAATATATTTTAGAAGCAAAATTGTGAAACTATAACTAAAGTAAACAATACCTTGTTATTTGGAGGATTTAATTGTGAACACCTTCAACGTGATTTTATGGCTAAAGCAAGCAAATTGATACTAGAGTCGACTTTTTTGCAATACACTGGAGTTCAATTATGAATTAATCAACGCTAAAAGACCTGTGACGATCCGTGGATAAAGAGTGCAGAGAGTGATTGCTTTCTAATGCTTCAGTGAAAAAGTATCGCTACTATAAGGAGTAACTTCTGATAAATTTCAAAATATAACAAGAGAAATACATAAATATATTATCTTATATCACTAATTATATATACGTATATATATATACATATATATTATGTATTTTCACCTTTTAGTCGATATTATCAATGATTATAATTGGTGATAGATAGAGAGTTTTTATTATATTCCATCACGTAGATAAGCACAGTCTAAAGAAATGAATTTTATTTTGATTCTAATAAAATAGTGGAGATCTAGTTGACATTGGGCTTTGTGATAAGTTTTTAAATTAATTTTATGTGTCCTAATTCCAAATGTGAAACTATAATAAATTGAACATTAAATTGAGTTTCATTTAATCCTTTTAAGTCTGCTAATTTTCAACATAAAAAAAGTCTGCTAATTTTGCTTGAAGAATTACCATAAAGAAAAATTTTGCTCAAAGAATTGAATTGAAATTTATCTAGAGAATTTTATCAATTTAATTTTGAGCTAGAACAAATTGAGACCGTTTAAAATTAGATTACATAAAAAATAAAAAATATTATTTATATATATACATATATACATATATTTATTTAATATTTTATAATTGATTTAAATATATTAATTTTTTACAATAGACTAGTAGATTGTTATATTATAATTTTCTCATTGTCTTTTGTTCAAATTGTATTGAGTATGTATTAATATTTTTTTAAAATCATTAGATAAAAATTAACAATTATGATTTAAGCAATTTGAATAAACAAATATATTTTATCTAAAATTTTAACTAAAAAATTAAAATTAATTGAAAGTTAGATTTACTTTAACTTAAATCAGGCTTAAATCAATAACAAACGAGCTGCCAGGCCTAGCATAGATCGAGATTAAATTAAATTTTTTTAGTTTTTATTTTAGATTGAATTAAAATTAAATTAAAAATTTTCAATTCAATTATGAGTCACGATAATAGTGTGATTTATTCCACAATGGTACCTTCCAAAATATCATTTTTAGAAAATTATAAATCTAACTATTTTTCATGGTATCCTTTCCTTTTCATAATTCTATGGGAGAAGGAATAGTAAAAAATTACAAATGGATGCTCTTATTTTTGAAGGAGTTGTGTGTAATTAGTAATAAGAATCGAAGTATGAAAGAAACAGCGAGAATCAAAATGGTACAAGTTTAAAAAACAACAACAATAATAATAAATAATTTTTTTAATCATTCTACATAAATTCTAATATAAAAAATTTTATATTGTCAACACACTTATAGGTATCATTTGGTTGAAAAAATTTTAGTCATGACTAAAGTTTCTCCTAACTAAAATTATATTTTATTTTAAAAAATAAAATAATATTTTATTTTAAAAAATAAAATAATATTTTATGTTCGAATCTACACAAATTTTAATACTAAACAATCAATTTATTTCACATGTAACATAATTATTAATATAACTAACTCACTCTATTTTGCAATATATATTTTTTAAAAAAAATTCACAAAATTTTTTGAAGTCATTTTTTTTTCCTCCAATCAAATAGAAGAATTGGCCGTCTTCGTAGGACAAAGGTCTCAAAGAAATTAATCATCGAAAAAATATCATTGAACCCATGGTTCCACTCATTTGACCATTATTTAAGAATAAATTTCCTTAATGAATTGAATGTATGAAGCGAATCTCATACGATTTTACAGGATTGATCACGTCAAGCTTTTATCAGACAATAATATAAAACTTGTTGCATCCAACGAGTGACATATAGGACACTTGTCAAGGTAGACCCCAAATCATTACTCAAATATTCACCTATTAAAAGATCTCAGAAAAGCTAAATAAATATCGGAACGCTACATTTCACATGTAAAAGGGGGAGCCACTTCATTTAACTCGAATGACAGGAGGGAAACTACAACCCCCATGTAAATTTCCTGCGAACCAACAACGAGCAAGAAGATTTTTAAAGCAACAAACACACAATATTCAAGGCTCTCTATTACTTGACCGTATGGCAAACATATCACACACAGAGGGTACAAAGGAATTCTCTAGTTATGCAAGCTAATAGAGGAGCTCTACTCACTTTAAACGTTCTCATGATCATGTTTATTATTTTTAATTTTTTTTAATTATTTAAAATTTCGTTATTTATCTGAAATAACTTCATCAAAACTAATGTCCAAGTAGAAAATGATCAATTGAACAGCATTCGAATAAGAAGCGAATAGAAGAATCGGTATGCAATGATCATTCGACCTCATCTAAAATGGATGCTCTAAATTTTAGAAACCTATATGTAATGGAAACTAAATCTCAAGGTCCATGGTGTAATTTACCTTTAAATTACTTAACATCAGAGTATATAAGTGATGGCTGACCAGTAGTCAAATAATCCTAGTAGTGCTGCATGTGATTTGTTCATAGTGTTGGAGTATTTGATATGAGTTATTAATTTGGCATTTTGTATTGTTGGGTCAAAAAGGATCTATTGAAGAACTTCCACAATTAATATAAAATTACTTAAATCAAACTAAACTCGAATTGATCCAACTCGAAAGAACTTGATCTGACTCAGTGAATTCAAGCTAGTCAAAATTAGGGGCGAGAGATTCGAGTATCAGTCGAGCTCAGCTCATTGTTTTCTAGATTGATTCGAGCTAGGGGCGAGAGATTCGAGTTTCAGTCGAGCTCAGCTCATTGTTTTTTAGATTGATTCGAGCTAGCTTGACTTGACTAACGTTTAGGTTCGAGCTTGCACGACTCGACTAGAATTTAATTTTTAATTGGCTTGAGTCTTAATCAAGCCAATGGCTTACACAATAAATTCTATAACCATTAGGTGTTACGGTATTACATTTTTTTTATAAAAATAATAAATAAAATATATTATTTTAATTTAAAAAAATAAATTTGAATTGAGTTTGATTTGCATCAATCCAATTCGACTAAGCTTAAATTTGACTCAATAAAATTTTAAATTGTAAATATCTCATGACTTGGCTAATTAAGCTCGACTTAAGGTAAATAATGATTTGAACATTGAATAATTATTGTTCTTCAAGCTAAATTCCCATCCCTTGTCAAAATAATTGTTACTAATTTCATCTTTCGCTTTCTTTCAAATCTACTTAGTAGCGTGCGAGTAAGAGAATATATATATATATATATATATATATACATATTTTTATAAGATCGATTAAGAGAATATTAAGTATTCGCAGCACTATAAAGACCAATCTTATATCAATTCTATAAAAGAAAACAAAATAATGAATTAATCTTTATTTAAGTTACTTTTTGCTTTAAACACCAAGTTAGTAATGAATCTTTAACCTACAACTATCAAATTAAATAAATTATTCAATCATTAATTAATGAAAACTTAGGCCTGTTTGGTACAAAAATAAAATTAGGATCAAAGTAGTACTAGTTTAAAAAAAAATAATAATAATAAATAAATTTTTCTAATTATTCTACATAATTTTAATAAAAAAATATCAACTTTATTTCACATCCTAAATCAAAATATTTGAATCTAGTATTTTGATCTAGGACGTGAAATAAAGTTGGTATTTTTATTAAAAATTATTGAGTATGTAAAATAAAATAATATTTTTTTATATGAAAATTTGTGTAAAATGATGAGAAAAATTTATTTATTATTATTATTATTTTTTGAATTAGTATTATTTTGATCATGATTTTTGTCCTTACGTTAAATAAGGCCTTTAAGGGATACATAAATAATAATGCAAATGATTTATCATTAATCAAACTACCCACTTATTTGATTCGTGGCAAACGCGGAAGAGCGTTCACATATTTTTAGTAAAAATTATAACTTTTCTTCAAATTGAAATAGATCCCAATTATTTAGTATTTTTGAGGCATGGCGTAGTCGATAAGTTATTAAAAACTATTAGAATTTTTTGATCAACACAATTTTTAACTTGCCTCATTTAAAGTTTTTCGACTCACTTTAGATTTTTGCTTGTAGCATCATTAACCTAGCGTTGAGCGATATCTACTTTTTGTTTGTTTTCCTTTAAATTTGAAAACAAAAGGAAAATGTAGCAAGTTATCCCATTTAATCCTATCTAATTTAAGCTAATCATAATTGATGTCATCTTATATAAATAATAATTAATAAAAATATTAATGAAGAGTTATTATTTTAATGTAATGTTATATTATCTAAGTATTATAATATTTAAATATAATTTTTTAGTAATAATTTTAAATTTTTTTATAATATTATTTACATTAAATAATTATTTTTCCTAAATATTTAACTTTTTGGCCTATTTTTTGTTTATTGGATTGATACTTATTTGGAAATACTTATTTCCTATGGAATTATACTTTATATTTTTATAAGTAATTATATCAAAACTAAAAAGTAATAGTTGTTTTTTATTTGGGCCTTTAATTTGGGCCAAAAATAATTCCCAAAATAAAAAAATTAACTTTTTCAGTGATATATTCAGCCCAAGTAAAAATTGAATATTATAAAGAAGAATGGTTAATTAAGTTTTTTTTTATTCAAATAATTTATATTTTTATGTAAATGTTTTTGAGCTTTCGTAAATTATATTTAACATAATATAAAAAAATAAATTTATATTAAAATTTTTTGACCTAAACAAATTGATGTACATATAGGATTGTAAATCACCAGAACATTCTACAAATAGCTTGGTATTGAATCAATGCAAATTCATTCATATTAGTTTATTAAAAGTGAATACATTTGAATAAAATTTTAAAAATTCGAGTAATAAATGAATAAATTCGAACATATTAATATTTAATTTATTAATATTTATAAATTATTTATATGAAGTTTATAAATATATTTGAAATAAAGTTTAATTTATGGCTTATTTAGAAATTTCAGTATACTTTTTTTATAAATTTAAAAAATTATTCATTAGATTATTCATAAATTTATTCATGCAAAAAAACACTAATGTAGTCATTCATTAATTCATTATAAAAATTAACATACCGTACTAAGTTATATATATATTTAAATTTTAAAATTAATTTAATTTTGAGCCGGCTCGATTCAATATTACAATGATTCAAGATTTGTGATGCGGGACAACATATAAATGCAGTCCTAATTAGAGATCGACAAGCACTATTAACAGATGAGTATAAAATTATTCAAAATTATTACTAATAATAATAATTATGTAATAACTAAGAAACTACAAATCCATGAGGCAAGTTCAAATAATATCTAATAGATTTATCAAATAATTTAAGGCTATTTTATCTCAAAAAATCAAAACTAGGGTTGTGCAGTAATATGGGTATGCTTACAAATAATATTACCCAACAATAATTTATCACACAATAATTCCAGGTTCACACGGATAAGCAAATCAAATAGTTCTAATAACAAATGCTACAACATGATCTCACAGGATTTTTATAGTACTCAGTCGATGTTCGGGCTTACCTCAAAAGGTGATTCCAAATCTCAAGACGGAATTGCTGACGCGTCACAAATGATGTTGTTGATAGTTGAACTGACGGGATCAAGGTCCGAGATTTTGGACGGCGGTTGTGCTGCAGCGTGAGCAGTAACTGGTCGTGCACGATATTATAGATGGCTAAATATCGTGCACGATGTGCAGAAGGCTGAACCAGTGGGATCAAGATCTGAAGTCTCGGACGGCTGGCTGCGTGCCGGGGCGCGAGCAGTAGCTGGTCGTACACGATGTTGCAGATGGCTATGTTAGTCTAAACGTCATGCAGTTGCGTGCTGGGGCGCAAGCAGTGGCGGGTCGTGTATAATGTTGCAGATGGCTGCATTAGACTAAACATCGTGTAAGACGTTGTAGAAGGCTGCTGGAGGCGGCCGCGGTGCAAGCGGAGCTCACAGGTGATGGCGGCGCGAGAATAATAAAATTAATATTAAAAAAGTTATGCATAATTAAATATTTAAATAATATATTTTTTTATTTTAATAATAGTAATATTTATGGATTTCATAATAAAATATTTCTTCAAATTGGTTGCAGTTCGAATAAAAAATAAAAAATTATCTATCAAAAAGAAAATTGGGCAATATTTGAAATCTTTAATATTGTTTGTTCATTTATGGTCACGTGACTAGCGTCCAACCTCCACAGTTCAACCCTGCAAATTTTCATCGCTTGACGAAAGCCTCTGTCATCCATCCAAGGGCTTCACTCATTAAGGCCAAATCGTAAAGAAGTTTTAAATTTGTGTACTGTCATGTAATTTAACCCCAATCAACCCTAGCCGAAGAAGAAGACTGGTTCCCTTCTCGCGCGTTTATATGCGGCTGGGGTAGCGCTGCGAGATTTTTCGGGCGGAAAAGAAGCACTCAGCCGAAGAAGAGGGCGTTTAAGCAAGGAATCGCCGTGTATTCTCTCTCTCTCTCTGTGTCTATTTTGTTCTTCGATTCCTTTAATTCATTTATAGCGGCGCTTCAAGGATCCCTAATTGCCGCGAGTCATCAAATCCGTCGCTTCTGCTCGAAATAAGCTGCGGCGTAGGGTTTTCGACGCTTGTTCGTTGTTTTACGCCGTTCTTGTTTTCTTTCTCCGTTAGATCTGTTATCTTTTTTTGTGTTATTTCGAATTTGTCCTATGCAATATTTCTTCTTCCTGCCTATTTTTTGTTCGCCCTGTTTCAAAGTTTCTTCTTTTGTGTTATATCAGGAGCAGATGGACCGGTATCAGAGGGTTGAGAAACCCAGGGAGGAAACCCCGATTAATGAGAATGAGATTCGCATAACTACCCAAGGTAGAATGAGAAACTACATCACTTATGCGACTAGCCTGCTTCAGGTACGTGTTATTGTAGATTTGGATATAAAATTTTTGTTAATTCGTTGCTTTGTGAGATAGAAAGTTCAACTTGTTTGGTTGGAGTGTGTTTTTGAGATGCATGAATTTTTTTTAAGATAGGGAAAGAAAAAGTTATTTTGATATTGAAATAAATTTTTTTTTAGTGAAGTATTTGTAGATGTGAAACAACAATAACTACAATAAATTAAATTTTTTTTCCCATTAGGTGGGCTCGGTTACATGAATCTTTTGTTTTTATTGCGCTCTATCAAATAACAAATTCTTATTTAGCTCTAAATATATAAGATCATTTCTTGGTTTCTTATTATTATTTTTTTTGCCTTTCTCTTTCTCTTTTTACATGGACAAGATCCAATAATTCAACTTTTTTTATTGGAGCTTCTATCGGCTTATGATTTATATGTCCAAATCATCTAGATCGGTTCTTTTTGGGCTTATCCTCAGTTGAGGTCATTCTAATTTTTTTGTGGATATACTTATTTTTCATCTTATCTTTTTTTGTATATCCATTCAATTGCCTTAACATCATCATTTCTGTAATATTTATCTTCTTTGTGTGTTTCTACTTTGTAAGTCAACATTCCGCATTATATAACATCGCTGTTCTATAAAATTTATCTTTAAGCCTGAGTGAAATTTTTCTATCACACAATATGTCATATGCATTCCTCCACTTTATTCATTCTTCTTGGATCCTGTTAATAACATGAACATCTTTTTACTACAGGAATTTCTATCTTCACTAAATTTACACTTTATATATTTAATTTTTAATTTATTAAGATGAAAACATTTTGATTCTAATATATTTCATCTGTAAGGTGTGAAATAAATTAATTTTTAGTATTAAGATTTGTATAAGATGTGAAATAACATTAATTTTTTATGTTTCAATTTATGTATGATATGAGATTAATATAAAATATTAATGAAAGCTTTCTTGAAGGAGTTTTAATGGTTTTTTTGGGCTCCAATCAAATGAGGTTAGTTGTTTGGTGAATGACTAAATTTCGGCAAGTTGTCATTTTTGGGGATCTATGATGGATGTGAAATAAAGTTGGTTTTTCATGATAAAATTTGTGTAAGATGTGAAATAAATATGTAGAGAATGTTATTTTTTTATGTTAAAACTTATGTAGGGCTTGAAATATATTTATTTATTTTTACTTTTTAAAAATTATTTTGAATGTGAGACTTTGTGTCCAAAGAGCTATGACCACTTTTTGCTTGCTGCCAAATGGGAAATGCTTTTTTCTGAAGTTACCCTAAAAGCTTTTTGGTTGATAATAATTTTTTTTGTTTATCTTAGCTTACTCTGACTTTTTCTATATGTTTGTTTTATAGGAAAAGGGTTCAGATGAAATTGTTTTTAAGGCTATGGGAAGAGCTATCAACAAAACTGTCATGATTGTGGAACTGATAAAGGTATGTTCCATTTTATTTATCTTCGTTTGGTTTGGCATTTTTTTGGCAAAATTATATTTTTGACTTGTTACTGCTTCCTGGTAATAATCTACTGTATCTTTTTTTATGTTTGGTTTGATAATTGGTAGAGAAGGATCGTTGGTCTTCATCAGAGCACTTCAATTGCATCCACAGATATCACAGACACATGGGAGCCCTTAGAAGAAGGCCTGCTTCCGTAAGTACTTACTATATTCTGAATCTGGAAATTCTGTAATGTGGCTAATGTATATCTTTACTCTGCTGTCATGGCTACTTTATTTTGATTGGAGTTATCATTTTTATAGGCTTGAAACTACAAGGCATGTGTCAATGATAACAATTACATTGTCCAAGAAGGAGCTTGACACATCCTCTCCTGGGTAAGAGTTGTACATGGTTTTTAGTATTTGTTTTTATGGCATTTCATCTTAAATAATGACTAGAAGTTAATTTAGCAAGACTCATGTTATGCTGCACTTTTTGGGGATTTTTTGTCTTGTTATTTTTGATGCTTGTATTTCAATTTATTTCATAAATTATAGTTCATTATGCCTTTAGGACGTGTACAACTATTGCTTGCCATGTCTCTTATTTTCATTGAACTATGGTATTTTCTTGATTATTTGGTTAATACATTTTTTTCTTCTTTAGAATCTTGCGTAGTTTCTCTTTTGGGTGGAAAATTCTCATGCTCCTAACAATTTACTGAAAATTTGGTGTTTGATAGATATTAAAAAAGTCAGGCTTTAGTAACATCGTGGAATGCCTTTTGAGTAGAAAAACCACAACACAGCTCTATGGTGACATGGTCTGTCGAAGTACAAAAGCCCAGAAAACCTTGGTGGTGATGATATAAAGAAGGGTTCCTCTTTATTCGTGGAGTCGTTATTAATGGTTGATGGATATTGGGAGTTTTTCAATTTTGATAGCATTTTTCATGCCCTTTGATCATGGAATATTTATCCGGACTTGTACTTGGCTGTAGATTTGGAGAACATCAAGAAGGTTTGCCTAAGTTAGAATTACACTATATGCAATGTTGAGTATGACCAACTGCCAAAGAAGTGTTCACAAAACGATGCCTAAATAGTTGAATAAGTAATTCTGGGTTCAATTCACCAATTTTTATGTGCAACGGCAAGGTAAGGTTCTCAGAAATTGAAATACGACTTCAAGAATGATTTATGAAGTTGCTCTTTGTTTTGTTAATAAGGATGATTGGGGTTGAAGAATAGGAGAGTTTCTATGTGCGAGAGGGTTTAGGAAATGGATGATTTGAGCTTGAATGGTAGCGTTAGGTAGAATGGTGATTGCCATTTTTTAACTTCATGCCATTTTATTAAAAAATGATCAAGTTTGTTATAGTAATTAATTTTTTGTGCTATCCTTTACGTTATCGTGTTCTTATAGTTATAATGGTCAATGATATTTGTAAGAATTTGATTATATTGCTATTGGATGGTTGTAAGGGAGGTCCTTTAATTAAGCTGTGTATCATCATAAATTATGATGATTCTGAGGATAGAGTTCTTCTAATTACCCATTGCCTTTTGTATATCGCAGGTATCAGTTGCCTTTACCTAAGGATCAGGTGAAACCATTAGCTGAGTTTGACTATGAAGGAGGTACATTTCTCGCTTGCAATTAGCTAACTTTGTTATTTTAACGTTTTCACAAGATGTGATTGAGTTAATTGTATCATATTGCATTCCAGAGGAGTCACCTCGTGCTCAAGGCAGAGGTCGTGGTCGTGGTCGTGGCCGGGGAAGGGGTAGAGGTATGCTCAATTACTTATAACATTGATTAATGTCCTTTGAATTGGTATTTGGTACATGGTGTTTTATCATGATCAAATTTTTAGGAAATGGGTCCATGGCCATGGATTATGGTGATGGAGGATGGGACAACTATGCTCGTGGGTTTGGAAGGGATGGTTGGAATCGAGGCAGAGGACGTGGTTTCCGTGGCCGTGGTAGAGGGTATGGAGGTCGAGCTGATTACCTACAGGAGAATGGTGGTTACAATGAAGAATATCCTTTTCCTTCTCAAGGCCGAGGTATTTTTCAAATCATTTTTGTTTTTAGGTAACTTCTGTGTTTTATAAGTGTATAGCTTATGCTTGTTTGATCATCGCTTCAAACATGCAAGGGATTAACATGCATGCCATAGTAACTTAAATTTCGGTTTACATTGTAACTATTCAAGTTTTAGGTACACAGTTTTGGTATGCACCGTAGCAAACGTGTTATTACAGTGTGTAACTGCTAACTTAGGTCAGACGAAAGATATTAGGGAATCCATTGATATGGTAAATTTACATATTGTCATATATTAAGACTTGAATATCTACATACTGCATGCCATTCACATGGGCAGTGGAAGAAGCACTTAATCATCATGTTGAACTCATACATATTACAGTTTTTGGGTGTTTGCAAATTTAAACTTTATGATTTGGATGGCTAAAATGCAAATAGTCCTGTTTGCTTTGGCATATGTTTAAACAATTTTTGTCATAAAAGCAATTTTGTTTTAAGAAACTTTTGTAACTTTTTTTCTTTGTTATAATTGTATGTTATATATATATGGATATATACATAATATATATATTTATATATGCATTAATTAATTAATCTAGTTTATGACTAGTGTTATGTTGATTTGGTTGATGGTTATTGTAAGAAGTGTGCGTTTTTTTATCCAGAATCAGATTTTAATCTAACACATCCATGATATAAACTTTAGTTTGTTAGGATGCAAGTGAAAATATGCATTATGGTTTCACAGGCTTATGCATGCTTATTATGTCTATAAGATAATGTGTAGAGATTTGTTTATCTTTCCTTTTATGTCTACCATTAATTGAATTTACTATGTTTCTATTTATACTAAATCTTGTTTTTGAGAAAAAATAGCTAATTTGGTTTATGGCTGTTATAGAGCCTGCGGTTGCTTTAGCTATATTTGTAAATATTACTTAGTGTTAGGGTTCAATTTTATAATTTGGTAATGGGAAGAGTTTTATTCTTATGTCTATTAAGATAATGTGTAAATGTGATTATTTTCTGCTACTTGGTATGTAGGTATATGCGTTTGTGTATATTAGGGCCAATTTACAGTTACCCATATGACAATGAATAAATTTTAATTTACATAATAGTTAGCCACATCTTCATATTTACACCTTAGTTGATTCTATAAATTCCACTGCAAATATTTTTACATAAACATAAACATTAAGCTCTAAAAATTCGTTTTATTTATATCAGCATTGATACTACTCATTTCTCTATTTACATACGTGCCACATTTGTATCCCAAGATCTTATTCACATCTGGAATCTCATTTTTGAATATAAAAAATGTGATGCACGTGGTATTCCGGTTATCCTTCAATTTATAGTAACTGCACTCTCCTATTTGTGCTATAACACCTTTTCAGTGCTTTGGTCTTAAACATGAAGATTTGGATAATTGGATGCATGTGTAAGCGGAAAATTACATACGACTATTAAAATCATTCATATCGATATATTTAATATCAAAATTTTCATATTTACGTGTAAGCCTAAAACATCTTGTCGACATTACATGAAATGCCCCTCCATCAGTTATATTGACATCTTTAAGGAATATTCTATTTGTATGTATACAAAGATGTATGTAAACACTTGTACATTGATGGGGTTTTTTGAAACGCCCAAGTAGATCAAAGTGTAGTGGGTTCACTGTGATATACTGTAAAGGTGTTTGAATATGTATTCGTACATCATACAAACGGAATACTTCTTAAAGGTATTGAATAACTGACGAAGAGCAGCTTTTTTGTAATTTTTGTGGGATTTTAGTTTTTTGAAAGAAAATATAAAAGATTTTAGTGATATGCATGTAATTATCTCAATTTGTAAATTAAGGAAAATTCAGTGCCACGTGTGTAGTTATCGTTCCATTGTATTTGTTTTTCACTTTCTTTAGCCTATTCATTGAAATTGATGTTTTGTTGCAGGCCGAGGCCGTGGCCGCGGCAGAGGCCGCGGCCGAGGTCAAGGCCGAGGAAGAGGCCGGGATTTGAGCTCCAATGGACCGATCCAAGCTGGTGACGACGGCGCATAAATGGATTCAGCACAGTCCATGAAGATCTATATGCTTAATGTGTTTGGATGCCTGCTCCTTGGTGCTGTTCTGTTGCTGAAGTTGAGATGTGTCCTGCAATTTAGCCTACAAGTTTCCTTTTCACAAATCTGTTCTCTAGGTTTAGGAGACCAGGGTGTTATTTTTCATTTGTTTTTAATTTCTAACTTGAGTTAGATTAAGCTAATTTGTAGTGTTTTCACTAATTGAGCAGTGCATTCTTTTATTTTTTATAAGGCTTGTATGATTTGTGTGTTTTGAGAGTCTCGTATATGCCATGACTGTATCGTACTGGTTGTTTCTATTCAGGTGATGGTAATTGAGTGTATTTTTCATATATATATTAACATTTCTCTATATATTTAAGTGAAAAATATATATGACATGAAATCAGAAAAAATAAAATAAAAATAAAATAAATATATATATATATATACCTGCTATGTTTTTGTTTGCCTAACAACGTGGCAGGGGCCAACAGCGTAAATTTCTCAATTGAGGGAGCGGGAGACGGAACGCAACGAACTCTAGTAAGCTTTGCTGCTTTCTTCCTTTTCTCCATTTCAGTTGATTCCTCTGCAAGTTCTCTGTTCGTTTATCTTTCATCGCAGAGATGATGCAAGAGGTGGAGATGAAAGTGGCGCTGGAGCCTGGTGCCGTCAAATTTCGTGTCCTCTGCTTCTGCGGCGTACACCCCCCTTCAGCGTGCGTGTCGCCTGCGTTTTACTTCCGCTTTGGGTTGTTTGCTGTGGGTTCTCTTATGGCTACAGATGTGAAGGAGATGGCCTCTCTGATCGAGACCAGGGCCTATGCGAAGGAGATGCCCTGGATTGTGCGATCGGTTCGCCTGACGATTATGCTATGCCGCAAAGCTTAAAGTTGCTACTATCTCGGCATTCCTCTTGATTCTCTTTTCCAGCAGTGGAATGTTTGTAGATCGACCAAGTCGGGGCTGGTGGGAATCAAAGGGACCCCCCCTTGTAAATGCCAAAATGTGTCAGACGTGGTGGACATTGTGGAGGTGTTGCTCTGATAGTTAATTAGCTGGGAAGCTTGTAGAACCTTGCCACGTGGAGACATACCCGGTTGTCATGCGATTCCCCAGGGAGAAGTGGAGTTCCTGCGGTAGTGGAGCAGAAATGTATTTTTTTGTGAAATCATTCGTTCTTTCATGGTCAAGAAATCCGTTAAAAGAAATCAAACAATTTGGTCATCTGCTGATGACATAATGCAGTTCATGGTGTTTTCTGCACTGTGAGACTCTCTTAGCTCTCATGATGTGGCATGATTGGTAAGTAAATTATTGATGTGGTTTACTTGTTGCACGTTATAATTTTTTTGCGTACATGAAATAAATTTTATCACCAAAATTTGCACAAAATAAATATCTAGTAAGAAAGGCTAGCCATGCTACGTATGAAGCACTATGCAAGCATTAAGTCCTGAGTTTCTTAATTGTTACTAATTTGTAAGCACATTTCAAATAAATGTAATTTAGGAGATTTGATTTAATGCTATCTTATTGTGTTATGTTATTTAAATAAATAAATATTTGGTTTGATAATATATATTTATATATAATTTGTAAAAAGTTATAAAGTTATTATTTAAAAGTGATATCTAAATCATGATTTTAAAATTTTGTTTTAGTTTCGATCACAAGTTGAAAGTATTGATTTTGATTTTAACAGTTTTAGTTTTTTTATAAATTATTTAATTTTTGTAAATTTAATATTAAATTTAATAATTATTATTATTGATTTTTATTTTTTTTGGAGAGAGATGGGTTTTAGGATGGTTTTAATTAAGTTTCGATTAAAAGTACTGAAATTATCGAGTTTTGATTGAAATTGAAATTTGATAGTTTTTTCGGATTAATTTCTATCGAAACTCAATCATTTTGATCGAGTTTTCAAATTTTAATTTAAATATTAGAATATTTTGATAATATAATATTAAAATAGCAGTGATCAAACTCTCCTTTACAAATTTTGTTGCTTATGTTAGTGAGTTGACTTCAACAAGTGAGTTGACTTCAACACAAATTTAAATTTTTAAATTAAAATTAATTTTAACTCAAATTAACTAAAATTTATTTAATTTTAAGTAAATTTTCAAATTGAATTAAATTTAATTTTAAATTTTTATTTTTAATTTGAATACTTATTTTACATATAATGTACATTAAATATTTTTTTTAATTATATTTATTTATATTATGTATGTATTTGTACATTAATTTTTTTATATATTATATATAATATTTTAAATATAAATAAAAAATTTAAATATATATTGTTATATTAATATTCAGTTGATTGTGGTTGAGTTAATTTTATGATGAAGATAATTTGACTGAAATTGATACTGACAATAATGATTTAGACTTCCAGTGGGGACCTCAAACGGAGAAATTACTTGCCGATATACACTTTGGATTTTCCTCTACTCTAGATAATATTTCATTACAGTTCGAATAAGCAAAGACCTCTTTGCAATTAGACCTGCAATAATATCAGGCATCTTCTGCTTTATACTTATAGACGCTATGCTTTATGGATGCTAAGCAGTCAAGCATCTTTAGCTTTATATGCTGTCAAGCATTTTTAGCTTTATATTCGTGGACATGATAATAGCAATAATTGAGGCAGCTGAGGCAGCTTTAATTTTTCTACTTTACATATGTCTATAAAAACGAAGAACTTCTGGCTTTTAAAATAAATTTGAGCTCAATGATCATATTGAAAAACAAGTAATTTCCAAATATATTTCATGTATTTTTGAGAGAATTCTTCAATAAAACATATATTATCTATTTGCATACGTGATAGAATTATTTCTATCCGTTCGATATCTTCTGTATTATCTAATGATCCACCTGCGAAAAATTCTAATAAGAATTTTCCGAGAAGGATGATTGCTTCATCTTTATTTCTTTCTTCTTTTATTTTTTGAAATTGAAGAAAAATTTCAAGGGATTTGAGAACCATAGATGCAGATCCAGTAAATTTAGAAGTTATCATTTCTAATAATTATTGTGTTGTCAAATAAACATAGATATTTTTTAATTCTCTAACTAATTGTATCCATTGTGATATATATTATTTTCGTTCTAATATGAGAATTTTATCTATATTAAAAATATAGGGATATTTCGGGTTTTGTGAATTTCCGGAAGTATATCCAACATTTTCTTTTTGATCTGTAACTAGTACGCCGGCCCAATAGTAGTTGCTAGCGTCTGTATAGAGTATTAATTGATCATTTTTTGTAGGGATTATAGTTTTTGATATTTTAGTAATGATCGTTTTAAGATATTTAATTTTTTATTTTTCGGTCTCATTTAATTATATTTTTATTTTATCAGTTTTTCCATCTTGATATTATTTTTCCAGTGTCTTTTTTATATTGTCGATTGATTGTATTTAGTTTTTCCTGTAAATGTATAGTATGTTGACTTAGTCAGGAATATATTTTCTACCATAGTTTAATATGCCTAAAAAACTTTATAATTGTTTTACAGTGTCCGAAGTATCAGGAATTTTTTTAATTTTGATTATTATATGTTCTTGTAATGTTATTTTAAAATGATCTATAATTTTTCTTAAATATTCGATTGTTTGTTTGTTTTTGCTTAGAATAATGCCATGTTGTATAAATAAATTTTTAGTTATTTCTAAATGTTCAAAATATTATTCATATGTAGTAGAAAAAATAAGTATGTCATCAATATATACAAGTATAAATTGATTATAAGATGAAAAAATAAAATTCATCCATTGCTGAAATATTTAGGGTACATTTTTTAATCCAAAAGGCATTACTGTTCATTGTAAATGTTCAAATGGATTTGAGAATGCTGTTAATTCTTTTGAAGTATTATTTTGTATTTTAATTTGCTAAAATCCAGATTTAGCGTCAAATTTACTAAACCATTTTGCTTCGCTAATATTTTTCAAAATACTTTCAGTGCTCGGAATATAAAATTCGTCAAATTTTAGATTATCATTAAGTTTTTTATAGTTAATAATAATTCGAGCTTTTCCTCATTTTTCTTCAGCATGATTTCTTACCATAAAATCAGGGGAAGAATGAGGTCCAGATGAATTTTCTATGAGTCCTAATTTTTTTAATTCTGTTAGTTGTTTTTTAAATTCTTCTGTATCTTGGGCGGAATATACTAAAGATTTTACTCTTATGATCTTATTTTCGTTTAAAATAGTTAATTTACAAAAATGTGGGCTTCTGTTAAATAATAATAGAGGATTATCAGAAAATACTTCTTGTAATGATGCCATATATTTTAATTTGAAGTTTACTATTAAAGATAAAACTTCTAGTTTATAATTCATTTTGATTAGTTTAAGATGATTAAAAATTCATAGAATTTTAATCTGTGTTTGTTGTATTATAAATGCGTTATAGATTGTATGTATAGTAAGAGATAAATATTGATTTAATACATCTATACCTATGATCATATCGCAAGAATTTTTTTTGCATATATATATATATGGGAAAAAATTAAGGTTGTATAATTTTCTTCAGCTTTAGCTAAAAGAGTTATATTTTTAACATATTTTAAGGTTTCCATTGTACTATTAATTTCTGTGAATAAGACTTTTTCTTTAAGTTTTTCAGAAAATTTATCTACCCAGAGTTGTTCATTTATGATACTTCGTGTTGCACGAGTATTTATTATAGCATAAATATGAAATGGTTTATATTATGGGAAATTTATTTTAATATATATTTTATTTAAATGTCTATTCATATCATGTAGATTCATATTCTAGGTTAAGTTTTGTAATAGAAAAGATTATTAAATCAAATAATTTATAATTTTTTCTTATTCGTATCAATGTATTTTGTTCATTATTCCTTATTACAGCTTTTATTTCTCCATTATAATCAGATCTAATAATTCCTTCTGCTATGATTATATCAATATTAAATACTCAACTATTTTTCCTTTAATTAATCCATAATATCCTATGTCTATTCTGACACTTATACCTGTTCGAACTTTTAAAGACGTATTAGGTTGTATTAAAATATCTTCAAATGAATAGAATTCATATCTTATTTCTATTTCTTTAAGATATTTTATATTTTATTCTATTTTATTAAAAGATATTTTATTATTATGGTTAGTTAAGACGTTTATAGTATGTAAATTACATTCACCTAATTTTTTAATTTTTAACTGTATTATCTCGTGATTAAGCTGTAATTGGTAATATTTTTTTAAGATATCTTGACCGATTAATATATCAAATATACTTTTTTCATCACTATAGATTATATCAAATTCCAAACTATGTAATTTATTGAATATATCTACAATCATTAAGTTATTTATGTTAGTTTTGTATTTAAGTTCATGTATTGTTAATTGTAGACTAATTTTTTCTTTATATATATCTTTTCTTTTAGCGTTATTTTTTAATTTAATTATTTTCTAATATAAATTATTATCAAAAATAAATTATTCATTGTGATTATCAGATGATATATTTACTAATTTTTTAATATTTTCTTCATCAGTTTCAGTTTCTTCATGCAACATAAATATATAATTTATATCATCATTAGAATATAAATTTGGTGTTTTTTCAGAATCTGAGTTTGAGTATGATTCTGAAGTATCTGTCTCATATTCAGATTCACTATTAATATTTAAATTATCTATATCATCAATTGATGAAATTTCATAATCAATTTCTGATAAGATTTCCAAATTATTTCCTTGGATAATATCATAATAATTTGTTACCATTTGAAGTTGTATTTCTTCTAAAATTTTAATGTCTTTTTTACAGTTATGTTATAATCTTCCAATTATTTTTTAAGGGCTATTGATTATATTATATATCTTAGCAGACATACAAAATATTGGATTTATAATTGCTAATACTTCTCACTAGTGATGATATAATTTACTGATTATATTTATCAAGAAAGTCTATAGTAATGGTTCCTTCTCTGAAGGATATATTCTTTTTATATATTTTAGAGAAAGACTTTGCGAAAGAATATTAGAGTTTAACAATTTATCTTTCCAGAGAGTATTCATGATGATATCTGATGTCTGCAATTATAAAGAATTCTGTCTAAATATTTTTCCGAGAGAAAAAATCTACTAAAATATTAGTAAATCCAAGATTATAAGAAATATTATAATTATTCTAACTGTAAAAGCCATCGAATTCTTCGACTATTATTGTCATATTTTTATTTTTTATATAATGATATAATCCTTTATTAACGGTTATAATTTGAAATGTTCTTGGTCAAATTTTAGATTATCATTAAGTTTTTATAGTTGATAACCATTCGAGCTTTTTCTCGTTTTTCTTCTAAAATTTATTTATTAATTAAAAATAAGTTATAATAGTCTTTGAAGTTTTCAAAATCTTCTAATACATTTATATATTCAACTTTATTGTGAATTTGAGTTAATTATTTTTTATTTAATAGTACATTCATCTAATGATAATATTTTTCATTATTATCATCAAAATTTTCTTTAATTTTATTTAGTTTTTTAATTATAGTCTCTATAGTTTTTAGATCTTCTTTTATTTCAATTAAATTAGTTTGATTTTGAATAGATATATTATCATATACATCATTAAGTATTTCTATTATTATTTTAAAATTATTTGTTAAATTAGTTCCACTTAATTCTTTTAAATACTTAGTATTTATTTCTATAATGTTTGAAGAAAGGTTTTCTGGTTTTTCGATGATATTTGTAGTGATTTCGGACATAGACCTGTTGAAAAAGTTTTTATGATTATTTTTTGATCATGGTAATGACCTTAGATCTAAAGATTGTAAGCATCTTTATGAACTAATAGTCTGAAAGAATTTGATTGTATGGTACCTAAGATCAGTGTTCTTACCCCACCTTTTCAGGATTGTCATATATATACGCTCCATAAAACGTCACAGATAGCCTTAAGGAGGTTTGTAGATAAAATTATGGAAGAACGTATAGGTTTTAACAAATCAAATTCAAATTTTAGTTCTAAAGCATGAACTTAAAATTTTTCGATGCAAAATCGTTCACCCGATCAAAAAATAAGTAAAATTTAAGCAAACATTATAATAACGATATGACAGAAGGAGAATGAGAGATATATTATTACATAAGCAACTTACTATAATTTGAACAAGCCAAGCTCTGATACCAGATGAGAAGAGATGAGATATAGGTGAATAGGTGGATAGATACAAGATGGATGTTTAGAGTTGGATGTGTTCGGATACCTCCACAAGCCGGAGGTTCTCCATTTTTATAGACATATGTAAAGTAGAAAAATTAAAGCTGCCTCAGCTGCCTCAATTATTGCTATTATCATGTCCACAAATATAAAGATAAAAATGCTTGACGGCATATAAAGCTAAAGATGCTTGACAGCTTAGCATCCATAAGGCATAGCGTCTATAAGTATAAAGCAAAAGATGCCTGATATTATTGCAGGTCTAATTGCAAAGAGGTCTTTACTTATTCGGACTGTAATGAAATATTATCTGGAGTAGAGGAAAATCCAAAGTGTATATCGGCAAGTAATTTCTCCGTTTGAGGTCCCCACTGGAAGTCTAAATCATTATTGTCAGTATCAATTTCAGTCAAATTATCTTCATCATAAACCATGATTCGTCTATTTGTTGGTATAAAAACTAGTTAAACAGCAAGCGCATGGTAATGTTGTAGAAAGCAAGTGCGAGTATAGGTCGAATCCACAGGGATGGGTTGAAATAAACCTAACATAGTCACTTCAAAATAATTTGATTGAGATAAGATGCAAACGAAAATATTAAATATTTAAATACGGTTGAGTAGAGGTTTGAACTAGAACATAAAAATATTGAATAAAAAACTAAACTACGGCTCAAAGATGAGCTACAAAATAAAAATACTTTTGCTAAAATAAGATGAAAATTAAAGCTAGAGTTCGCTAGAACAATATAAAATTAAAAACTACAACTTAGCAAAATAAACGAACTAAAAGCAGTGCAAAAAAGGAAAGAAACAGATCAAGTTTAAGGTCTAGCTGCCATTAATGCCCGGTGAAAAGCTTCCAAGCTCTCTGCCAAGCCTGCGTCCCTGCTTTGCTGCCTTGCCCGAGCACACCTCCAGCCTTGCCGAGCATACCCAACAACCTAGCTCTAATTGCTTTCATTATAACTATATAATATAATCTTTTCTTCTCCTTCTCTTATAATAATTTTTAAAGCAATTTTTCATGCAACAATTTTATTAATTTAACTCCAATTTCTCTTGACTATTTAAAGAGCTACTTGATATTTTCCATAATCAGCCATCAATATCTAATTTGACTTTGGCGCTTCAAGATTGATATTTTATACTTTGATCTCGTCCATTAATATTTACGCTGTGACGTCACCTATAAATATTCATGAAAAATATATCTGAGTAGTAACTTGATTCTAAATTAATATCATCGAGAAAATTATGCAATAAAATATGATTTAAATTTTAATAATATATTGATAATTTAATTTATATATTAAAAATAAGAAATATAAAAATTATGCTCAAATGACATAATATTGCTATTAATTTTACATTTATAAATATATTTAACTATTCATACGAATGCAATATTTTGATTTTAACACCGTTGCTCTGAAATTTATAATTGTGTCGTTCCTAATAAACTGTTAATAATTCTGATAAATTTTATTTTTATTCATAATCCCATGAATAACCAAAAAATTCTTTCATGACTGGTTGTCCTCGAGTTCGTTGTCTGGATAGACGTCATATCTGATAAGCCAGATAAACTAAATATTGATCTAGTTCCATAAATGTTGAAATGATTTCGAACTCTAATATCCGATCGAAGGGTTTAGTGGTGGATATAATTGTCTTGAGAATTTGTGAAAATCAGCTCCATTAAGGCTTTTAATGTAATAGTTTTTTCTTTACAATGAATTAAGACTTGTATTATGCTTAAGTCTAAATTGGTGCTAAGGGTACAATCAAAGACTTCTTGATTTAGATTTCTTACTTGTAATCTTTTTGATATATTTATATTATCTAGTTTTTTGTCTAATTATTTATTGTATCCAATAGATAATTTTTCTTCGTTTATATGTAATTGTTTAGTAGGAGGTTTTTCAATTGATTGATGTTTTTTATTTTTTTTATATTTATATTCCATTCTAATGGTAATTGTATATCTTTGTTGGTTAATTATTTTGGATATATTATTTCTGAGTATTGATTATGCAGGTCATGTAATCTAATATCAGAAGGTATTGATTTTATTTCTATATTATTTGTTTCGAAAAATGTTTTAGTAATCTCTAAGTAAAAATTAAGGGGTTTACTTTCTTTTAGCATGGGTATATTTCTAGTTTATGGAATATCATTAAACTTTGATCTAAATTTTTATCTTTTAAACTGATAGAAAAATTTAAAAATATTTTAAAATTTATTACTTGATATAATAAATTGAATTGTATTATTCTCATTAGGGATTGTTCTGTTATTATTAGTCTGTTATCAGAAATGATTAAAGTTATAGGAGAATCTAATCCTGCTCGAAAATTAGCTTTTATAGTAATTTGGATATAATCCAAATGAAGATATTTAATTCGGTTCATTTTTTTTACTTTGTTTAATATTTTTTTAATTTTATTTTTTGTTATTATTTGTAATTTGGTTATTGCTGTTGGTTCTTCAAAACTATCCAGTGTTGCCTTCAAAATATTTGATAAAATGTACTAATTTTTTTGTTAATTATAGACTAAATTTTTCTTTATATATATCTTTTCTTTTAGTGTTATTTTTTAATTTAATTATTTTCTAATATAAATTATTATCAAAAATAAATTGTTCATTGTGATTATCAGATGATATATTTACTAGTTTTTTAATATTTTCTTCATCAATTTCAGTTTCTTCATGCAACATAAATATATAATTTATATTATCATTAGAATATAAATTTGGTATTTTATCAGAATCTGAGTTTGAGTATGATTCTAAAATATCTGTCTCATATTCAGATTTACTATTAATATTTAAATTATCTATATCATCAATTGATGAAATTTCATAATCAATTTCGGATAAAATTTTCAAATTATTTTCTTGGATAATATCATAATAATTTGTTACTATTTGAAGTTGTGTTTCTTCTAAAATTTTAATGTCTTTTTTACAGTTATTAGCATAATGACATTCTTCGTCATATTTGAAATATTTACAAGATTTTTTAGAAAAGTTTGATTTTTGTTTGAAATATTTATTATGTTTCTTAAGCTGTTGTGGTTTATATCGTAGACGGAAATATTTTTAGAAGTGTTTGCGCCTTGGATTGGTGGATATCGTATACAAATTTTATTGCTTATGTTAGTTAAATCAGTAAAAAATTATTTCACAATAATTAAGGCAGATAATGAGTGAGTACATGTGAGTTGACTTCAACACAAATTTANTAAATATTATGAGATATAAAAAAGCCTAATAAAATTTGAAGTAGAGAATTTCAAATTTCGAATGAGTTTTCAGACTCCTTTTTGGGTTTGGAGGGTTTATAAGGGGTTCTCTTGCTCCCTTTTTCTTCCACGCGAACGTGGCCGATTCCTCTTCGCTCGGAAAGACGGCCGCGAACAGCAGCGAGGCCGCGACCTCTCTCTCTCGGCTCGATGGAAGACGAAGAAGAGACGAAGAGGCAGCGGAGTGGGCTTACGGTCTTCTCGCCGGAGTATTACGCTGTATGCGCCGTCGGGGGCATGCTGAGCGCGGGGACGACCCACCTCGCCATCACGCCGCTCGATGTCCTCAAGGTTCATATGCAGGTAAGCTTCATCAGCTTCTTTTTCTTCAATTCATGAGTTTATTGAACTTTTTCCCAGCTTATGTTTCTCGGATTAACTCTTTTTGTCACTGTCCGTGTTATATCTTATATATACTTATGACTTTCTTATTATTTTTGTTCATTCCAATTTTCTCATCTTGATAAAATTTCATTTAACGCTGTTTATGCTAATTTTCTAGTTATTCCTCCTTACAATAAGCCTTATTTTTTATTGTTGCAAATGTTAAGACTCATATTCGGATGTTTCTTTATTGTTAGTGGCAAATGGCACATGCAGCTGATTTATTCTTTTTAATTATGCAATAATTAACCATTTCCTGCAAACATCTTTTTTGATATTATTTATCTTTTGTTTCAACATTTAAAAAGCAAGGAGATGCATCTACTGCATGCTCCAGTCATATTAAGTCGACGAAGCGAAAGTTGCTTTCTTCTCACTTTTTTGCTCATACCTTCTATCTTTTGTTCATTCCCTTGCTTCTTATTCTACCACTTCTTCCCTCCCCTTTCTCAAAAATTGCTTCTATTAGCATTTACTTGTCTTTAAAAGATGTGTTCAATTTGGTAATGAACTGACAATCCAGTTGATTTCCCCAGGTGAATCCAGTAAAGTATAATGCCATATATTCGGGATTTCGCATTCTAGTAAAGGAACAGGGGCCATCATCCCTTTGGAGAGGCTGGTCTGGAAAATTCTTTGGATATGGCGCCCAAGGTGGCTGCAAGTTTGGCCTTTATGAATACTTCAAGAAAATGTACACGGGTTTATTCAAAGGGCATAATCAAACTTTGATATACTTTGTCAGCAGTGCTTCTGCTCAAATAATAGCAGATATTGCTCTCTGTCCTTTTGAAGCTGTCAAAATTCGTGTCCAAACTCAACCTCAGTTTGCAAAAGGCTTGATGGATGGCGTACCAAAGCTGTATGCCTTTGAGGGCTTATCTGGGTAAATATTGACCTGCCTTCTTTCTAGAACCAATCTCTTCCATAATCAAGTTGTATTTCTCTTCGGATTTATAGACATGAGATTTAGTACAACAATGCCAAATTTGCTTTGCTTTCTGCAGATTTTACCACGGGATTTTTCCACTTTGGGGTCGAAATCTCCCATGTAATTGCACTTCACTTCTTGTCATTTGTTAGACTGCAGATGTTGTTTGACTGATTTATTTACCTAAACTAATGCAGCTTACTATCGTTTCTTTTTGGATACCCTTACCATTTACCTTGTCACTTATTTTGCTAAAATCTAGGGGTTTGAGTTTCTCCTGTATACCTTATTTCTGATATTTTTGATAGGGAAACCCTGTTTTTCTCTGTTTTTCAAAATGAAAAGGGCTGGATGTATGAGGTGCCTTTTTATATCTACTTTTGGGATGTTAAGATAGGCATGTGATAAGACTCGGAGGTATAGAGCAAGAAACTAAACTTCTATAATGTTTGAATATCTACTGTATATAAGATAATAGTGAACAAAGTTTGTCCGAACATGTTGCCCATTTCTTATGAAAGATATGTATATAATATTAGTTGAGGTTATATGATAAGATATGATTATGGTTAGAGTTGCACCGGATAGAAATGATTAGCTGAAACTGAGTTATAAAGAGAGTTGAGTGGTGAAAAATGAATTATAAAAGGTACCAAATAGTTTATGGGATAAGACTTTTAATCGTTATGTTTCAAGAAACATTTTGTAACCCATCTTGATACGCTTTAGACACTTGCTTTCATTTTCTGCTTGAAGCTTCAGTAATCCATATGCATGTCTCCCATAGCTACTCCTTTCAATCAAACAAATGCATGCAACATACAAGTCACTGGTTGGACTATTGCTTAAGAAGAGAATAAAGTTCTTGCTCATTGGAGCAAGAAAGAAGCTGATGCATAGCATCCTTGGTAATGCTTTCGTTGACGTTTACATTATCATCATTAAAGGGCTTGACTTTGGGTTCTCGTTTTTAATGATTGATCACGGGCTCTAGTTATCTTAGCTATTTTATTAGAGTGGCTTGCATTTTATTTCATTTGAGTGACTTTGTAGTGAGGTTATATGTATTCATGTACTTTTATTTTATTTATTGAATATATTTATGGTTAGGGAGAAAGTGCTAGTATAAAAACAAGATTTTGGACACTAGTGTAAGAAATTGTAAAGTGGGGAACCGACGTGTATTTCCCCTTATCCTTTGTTTTGGTGTCGGTTGGTTTAAATGGAGGATAGTACTGTAATTGGAGAGAAGTGTTGGGGGCATTTTTATCTTTCATTCTTCTTGTTCAGTTGCCTTGGTCTCTTAAAGCCCTATATGATTAACATGATGCGTAATTGCTTGAATATCGGGCTCATTGCCTAGTCTCTTAGTGAGATGTAAGCTTTTGATGTAGGCACAAATGGTTTATTTTGCGCATATGGACGCAAGAAAAATCTATTCTAAATGCAGAGAATGCAAAATAAATCAGCACGTAATATCATGTCAGTTTTATTTTCCGAAATAAAATGATTATAATATTCACATATCAACATAGAAGAATTATTAAGCACATGAGATCAGCCACAATGATGCACGTAACAAGCAACTAAATGTACAAAATAAGAAATTTTAATGATAGATTAGGAATTAAAACAACTAAGCTACGAATCAAACACCCAATAATGTTATGAATTTAATTGTTAATAAGAAAGCATTCCAACATTTTTTTTGATTTTGAAATTTTTATTTCGACAATAATAAATGGAAGAAAATCAAAAAAAAGATGCAATAACAAGGATTTAATGACAAACTAGACATAATCTAATCCCAAACTAGATAACTCAAAGATGCCATACGAGAAACAAAAGGAAAATCAATAGAGGAAACAAAGAAAACATGAACAAATACAAAGAAAATGATAAGATGGACTCAAACCAGAAGAATTGATTATTTCAATCACTCATCTTCGTCAACTGCTAGGATGGATCCCTTCCACATACCGGCAAAGCATCTACACCATAGACTCTAGAGTCTTTCGCTAAATTCACAAGCTTTAAATACTCAAGAATTGGTACAAATTGAATTCTATGTAACCTAGACCATCCATCTTCTAAATTAAAGGGCTGGTTGAGGCTGGATCACAAAGGGGAGCTCTTGAGACACAGGGTAGTGCCAGGTGGAGCATAGGGGAGCTGCTGGATTCAATAGACCTATTGATAGTTGTCGATTCTTCATCCGACAGTTCAGAGGAGACCCATGCGACTTCGATGAATAGGGCAACTAGGAACAAAAGACAAAAATGCCCCCACCCCTTGTCTTTAATTGCAGCACTACCCTCAGTTCAAACAAACTAGCGCCAAACCAAAGTAAAAAAAAAGAGAAATTACATGTTGGTCCCCCACTTTGCAATTTTGTTCTAGTAGAGTCCAAAATCATAATTTTCAATCCTTTTAACAATTTTCTAGATCACTTTGAACCTGTGAAAATCAAATAACTCTATCACTTTCTCCCCAACCATCATATATCCAACTAATGAAATAAAAGCACATGAATACATATAACCATACTACAAAATCACTCAAATGAAGTAAGATGCAAATTATTCTAAAATAAAATAGCTAAGATGACTAGAATGTATGAGCAAAAAAGTGAGAAGAAAGCAACTTTCGCTTCGTCGACTTAATATGACTGGAGCATGCAGTAGATGCATCTCCTTGCTTTTTAAATGTTGAAACAAAAGATAAATAATATCAAAAAAGATGTTTGCAGGAAATGGTTAATTATTGCATAATTAAAAAGAATAAATCAGCTGCATGTGCCATTTGCCACTAACAATAAAGAAACATCCGAATATGAGTCTTAACATTTGCAACAATAAAAAATAAGGCTTATTGTAAGGAGGAATAACTAGAAAATTAGCATAAACAGCGTTAAATGAAATTTTATCAAGATGAGAAAATTGGAATGTAATGATATCCTTTATTTCACAGTATCCTACATATATCATGCTGCTAAAATTTAGATATATAAATATAAAATATTTTAGTGGCATGTATGCAAATAGAAAACTACTGAGTGCCAAAAATACAAAATATGAGGTGGCGAGTGTGTAAATAGAAAATTGTGAAGTGGCATGTATTTAAAACACAATAGCTCATTAGGTTCGAGGAAAATAAACTTCAAATAAAAACAGTCATACAGAAATAATAGAATCACTGGGCCATGATAGGAGAAGTTCCCTTAGCTATTCATGAAAGGATAGCCCTAATAGCATGGCATTCAGCTAAAGAAGCTCTATAATAAGCTCTCAAAAAACTGTGGAAAACGCCTCACAACCAACCAAAATTTACTAGGGAAGATTCATTGCTTTAGGCACTAGCCAAGCAAGTAGCATGAGACAGTGCCAAAAGGCAACCTGAACTAAAAATGTCTTCATACGTGGTGAAGAAGTCGTTCCTTCAAAACATCATCATCAACAACAGTCTTATCCCACCTACTTGGGATCGGCTTTATGAACCTGATTTGGATAGTTAATTCTGTCAAACTCAAGAAGTGGTGCTAACCTTAGCTTATCCAAAACTTCCTATATAAAACATTACCAATTCACTTTAAATCTACTACTTTTATTCTTTCCCTTTACCAAAATTTTATTTTCCCACTTTAATGGAGTTCATACTATTTTACTATATCTTATCTTTGACAAAAGTTATTTTGACATTCTTTCTAATATAATCAGTTTTTTTACTCAACATGTGGTGCTAATTTTTTTTATCCAAAACTTCTATAAAATATTACCAATTTACTTTCAACCTACTCAATTTCTTCTTATTCCTTCTACCAAAATTTTATTTGCTTGCTTTAATGGTGTTCATACTACTGTAGATCTTAACTTTGATAGAGGTTACTCTGCCGTTCTTTCTAGTATAATAAAACTTTTTTTTTTATTTTATCAACATCTTCATCATCAAAAGCCATTCTCATCTGTTCCGGAAAATGCTAAATAGCATTGAGATGTTAACACTTGAAATCGCATATCATCCAAACAGTTTTTCATTTACAACAAAAATAACCCAACTTGGTCTAACAAATATCTAGTATATGTTTACCTATCTAATTCAAACTTGCTTAAAATAACCTCAGTCCAAATGATCATTAATTTAAGGATTGTTGCACCAATCTCTAAAATGCTCTTGTATCTAGCACTCGTCATCTAGCACTGAAGAAAGTTTGTTTGTAGCAACAGCAAAAAGCGAGAGTTGGGCAGCAAAATTAGAAGGCATCACTTCTTGTTCTAGCATCTACGTAAGTTATTTATCCAACAAATCTCACTACATCAATACATAATCGAAACAAAAGACACGGACAGTGACAAAAAGAGTTAATCCGAAAACATAAGCTGGGAAAAAGTTCAATAAACTCATGAATTGAAGAAAAAGAAGCTGATGAAGCTTACCTGCATATGAACCTTGAGGACATCGAGCGGCGTGATGGCGAGGTGGGTCGTCCCCGCGCTCAGCATGCCCCCGACAGCGCATACAGCGTAATACTCCGGCGAGAAGACCGTAAGCCCACTCCGCTGCCTCTTCGTCTCTTCTTCGTCTTCCATCGAGCCGAGAGAGAGAGGTCGCGGCCTCGCTGCTGTTCGCGGCCGTCTTTCCGAGCGAAGAGGAATCGGCCACGTTCGCGTGGAAGAAAAAGGGAGCAAGAGAACCCCTTATAAACCCTCCAAACCCAAAAAGGAGTCTGAAAACTCATTCGAAATTTGAAATTCTCTACTTCGAATTTTATTAGGCTTTTTCATACCTCATAATATTTGCTCAAAATAAAATTAACTCAACCACAATCAACTGAATATTAATATAATAATATATATTTAATTNGATTTTTTACTGATTTAACTAACATAAGCAATAAAATTTGTATACGATATCCACCAATCCAAGGCGCAAACACTTCTTTAAATATTTCCGTCTACGATATAAACCACAACAGCTTAAGAAACATAATAAATATTTCAAACAAAAATCAAACTTTTCTAAAAAATCTTGTAAATGTTTCAAATATGACGAAGAATGTCATTATGCTAATAACTGTAAAAAAGACATTAAAATTTTAGAAGAAACACAACTTCAAATAGTAACAAATTATTATGATATTATCCAAGAAAATAATTTAAAAATTTTATCAGAAATTGATTATGAAATTTCATCAATTGATGATATAGATAATTTAAATATTAATAATAAATCTGAATATGAGACAGATATTTCAGAATCATACTCAAACTCAGATTCTGATAAAATACCAAATTTATATTCTAATGATGATATAAATTATATATTTATGTTGCATGAAGAAACTGAAACTGATGAAGAAAATATTAAAAAACTAGTAAATATATCATCTGATAATCACAATGAACAATTTATTTTTGATAATAATTTATATTAAAAAATAATTAAATTAAAAAATAACACTAAAAGAAAAGATATATATAAAGAAAAATTTAGTCTATAATTAACAAAAAAATTAGTACATTTTATCAAATATTTTGAAGGCAACACTGGATTGTTCTGAAGAACCAACAGCAATAACCAAATTACAAATAATAACAAAAAATAAAATTAAAAAAATATTAAACAAAGTAAAAAAAATGAACCGAATTAAATATCTTCATTTGGATTGTATCCAAATTACTATAAAAGCTAATTTTCGAGCAGGATTAGATTCTCCTATAACTTTAATCGTTATAGGAGAATCTAATGTTGTTGACGTCAACGAAAGCGGTACCAAGGATGCTTTAATATCAATGTTCCTATACCTGGCGCCTGAGCTTAGCTTGCTTAGTTGAATTCATCCTATAATATGAAAGATTCGGTAAGGATGAACCCGGTATCAGATCTATCGCATGCCGAATGCTCCACAAAGGAGGAAACTCATTAGAGAGCTCTTTAAGACATAGGTCCAGAACTTAGAAAGAAGAGATTTAACTTCTGTCGAAATGTCAATAGAGTCTTTAATAGGCTTAGAGGGATGAAGCAAAACAACAGCATATACTGTCTCCACTATGATTATCTTGCTCGAGCTTTCGTGCTGGAGATGACATGGAGACTCTTCTACAGGAGTTACTGAGTCCCTCTTTCCTCTAATCTTATCCTCACGAGGTTGGGAAGGTTTCAAAATTATTTTATTTTCTTTTTGCTTAAAGAAATAAGCATTGGACATAACAACATAGAACCATGGCCTACTTAACAAAATATGTGCGGCATCCATAGGTATGACATCATCCCAAATCTAGTTTGCGTAGCTGCCAATTTGAATTGGCACTCTACAACACCAAGTAATAGACAAGAACATTTTATCAACCTAAGTAACACGATATGGCCGAGGATGGGCTTCAACTGTGAGGCCTGTCCTAACCAATGTAGCAATAGAAATGACATTCATGTAGCTCCCACCATCGATGATGAGCTTGCACGACTTGTCATCATATTTAATATACATTTGAAATAGGTATACACTTTCAATCAAATTCTGCTTTGAGGTGTAGTAAGCACACACCATATAATTGTTAAGGTTTAATCCCCTAAGTCCTCAGCATCACTAGCACCCTCATTCGGATCAGGGATGATCAGACCCTCATCAGGCTCACCCTCATCGGTAACATCAATGTGTAAATTCCTTGTGAGGTAGGGATTTGCATAATGGCCTGTCTTGTCATATGTAAAACAAATCGCATAAGCGGTCTCAAAAATAAAAGTGTTTGTGACACCCTTTCCCTTGAGGTTAGCAGTATGAAATTCGCCTCGGGAAGATGCTAGGGCAGGCTGAGACGTGGTCCAATGAGGTGGCTCTCCTGAAGGAGAAGGAAGCCTAAAGGCTTGAGGAGCTTTAAGAATCTCAGAAACTTACTCAGCTGTAAAGCTACTTCGAAAGCCTCAATTGTATAAACCTTGTTGGTCAACATTTCTCGTCAAATATTAAGGTGCAAGATAGCTCTAAATCAAGCAATAATCGAATAAGGATCCTCAATGAGATCCTTATTCGACTACTGACAATGGTGGATCATAGGGAGATACTTGAATTTTAAAACTTCATTCATCTCCACTCAAGATCCCACCCGAGGTTTTCTTGTTCACTGTAATTGCCTTTTGTAATTGATTCAATAAATTTTCGCATGCCTTATTAAATAGTATCACGGATATGGGTCATCCTGATAACAGTATTTAGGAAGACCTCAATGAGATCCTTTATGTCGATCTCCCTCGTCATAGCGATGTGGAGGTGAGAAATCATATAGTGTTCCTCCGATGGTTGACGCAATGGTAACTGAACCCAAGATTGACGAACTGGAAAGTCATCACGCCTCCCTACATAGTGATCCTCATGGCGAAAAGGAATGTTACGAGATACGTATCTAAGCGGAAGGTCAATCATATAATCCCTACAAGGCTCAGGTTGTCGCAAAGGAGGTCAACCCTCATCATCTAGGCACGTGTAGGGATGACCCTCCTCATTTTTCTTTAAAGGGGATTGTCGATCAATGGGCATGCTCGTATGGGAACGAGTTTCAATAGAATGACCCAAATCCCTACTTCTTCCTTTGCTCGGTTGGGAAGACCTTCCCTTAGAGATATAGCCTCTAACGCCTTCAAATCTACGAGTTACTCTCTCATGTCTAAGGGTAACTCTCATGCTCTTGATCTGTCAACCTACTACAATACGATTGCTCACTCTTAGTCAACATGCCATGCAAGGTTTTTAATATGTGAATGTGAATCGAAATATGAGTACGTGTAAAGTAAGACTAATGCAAATAAGGCTATGGGTAACATGAAATAATGATCGATTATAGTTCAAAAACTATAAAGGAAATTACCTTGATACAAAAATATGACAGGCATGAAGGGGTTACGGCTACAGAAGCAAAAAAAATCTATTCTAAATATAGAGAATGCAAAAGGAATTTCACTAATATCACGTAAGTTTTATTTTCCAAAACGAAGTAATCATAACATTCACATATCAATATAAGAGACTTATTAAGCATGTGAAGAGATCAGCCATAATCATGCGAGTAAACAAGCAACTAATGTACAAAAATAAAAATTTCAATAATAAATTAGGAATTAAAAAGACTAAGCTATGAATTAAACATCCAATAAAGTAACGAATTTAAATAATAATAATAAGAAAGCATTCCAACATTGTTTAGATTTTAAAATTTTACTTTCAGTAATAATAAATTGAAGAAAAGTAAGAAAAAATGCAATAATAATGATTTAATGACAAACTAGACAAATTAGAATTGAAAGATGCCATACGAGAAATAAAAAGAAATTCTATGGAGGAAACAAAAGAAAACAATGAGAAACACGAAGAAATTGATAAGATGGACACAAACTAGACAACTGATCCACTCGATCATGCCTCAAATCCGAAGGATTAACAATTTTAATTTTCTTTTCCTCATCGAATGCTAGCATGGATCCCTCCAAATGCCAACAAAACCTCCACACTATAGAATCTAAATTCTCTGCAAAATTTCAATCAAAGGGCCTGTTTGGCGCGGGGACTAAAATCAGGACCAAAATAGTACTAATTTAAATAACAATAATAATAATAAATAATTTTTTCTAATCATTCTACACAAATTCTAATATAAAAGAATATTATTTTATTTCACATACTCAATAATTTTCAATAAAAATATTAATTTTATTTCACATCCTAGACCAAAATACTAGAATGCAAGTCGGACGGGAAGTGGCGGACGGGTGAGTAACGCGTAAGAACCTGCCCTTGGGAGGGACATTGCTTTTGCTAAGATGGATTGTTTTGTGAAAGAATTTCTGGACCCATAAAAAGTTTACATACGCTGGAATGACTCCTTCTCATAATAAGAATGTACATAACCCTATTCTGACTTGGTCTAGTATTTTGGTCTAGGATGTGAAATAAAATTAATATTTTTATTAAAAACTATTGAGTATGTGAAATAAAATAATATTCTTTTATATTAGAATTTATGTAGAATGATTAAAAAAATTTATTTATTATTATTATTGTTGTTTTTTAAACTAGTACCATTTTGGTCTTGATTTTGGTCATCGCGTCAAATAGGGCCAAAGGCTTGCAATTTCATCCAAATCAAGCTTTAAATACTCAAGAATAAGTTCAAAGTAAATTCTACTCAATATGAAACATCCATCTTCTAATTTGGACGATTGGATGAGGAAAGGGGAGCTTGAGAGGCGTAGGATTGCACCACCGATTTGGCGGGCCCAACGATAGTCGTCGAATCTTCATCATACAGTTCGAGAACGCCCTTATTTATTTTCTATTTTCTGACTATTCCAGTATTTTTTGTTGGCCATTGTTGCATAATTGACTCTGTAAATTTAATTTCTTCTGCAGTTTCTATGCTAATGTTCACAACTTTTGAGCATTCTGTCGACCTTTTATATCGTAAAATAATCCAGAAAAAAAGGGAAGAATGTTCCATAGCTCAGCAACTTGGCATTACTTGTGTAGCTGGTTATGCGTCCGGGGCTATTGGCACAATTATCTCAACTCCAGGAGATAACATCATTGCTTCGCTTTACAATAAGAAGGCTACAAATGTCGCACAGGTAAATAGCTCATGTTTGAAACGTCTACCTATTCCATGTTCATCAAAGCTTGGCTGCATTGTTTGGGGATCTATGCGCTAAATCTCGATTGGATTATAAACTTCATATCATATTCTCAAAACGCCATCTAGCTTTAAATTCGATTCTAGTCCACCTTTTTAATCCTGACCAGCGTTGTAACCCATGGCCCGATATCAGTAAACTACCTCGTTGCCATGGGTTTAATCCAACTCTGAATCCATTACCTACCAAATAAATTTGGGATTAGTCGGCCAATTACTGCCAACTCTGAAACCGATTTTTCTTTTCAGTTTATTTAACCAACTGTCCATTTGCACACCCTAGGCTCATTTGCTTAGTAAATCTCGAACCAGAAAAAGATGCCTTCATCAATTTCAAGATCAAATTCTAATTTTGTGTAGGCAGTAAAGAGTATCGGTTTCCCAAAAATATTTACAAGGAGCCTTCCTCTTCGGATTGCACTGGTGGGACCAGTTGTTACTATGCAATGGTTCTTCTACGACTGCATCAAAGTGCTGACAGGACTGTAAGTAGCTTCAATTTTTTCAAACATTAATTCCACATTTTAGACTAAAAACTCATAAAAAAATTTGTAGATTATTCTTTAAGTATAAGTTAAATCCAAGTAGGTTAGCAATATGTGATATGGAGTAAGCTTTTATAAGATGATAAAAAATTTGCTATTTGGAATTAACTCTGGTAGTTCTTGTATTCACATGTCTCCACTTAAGCAAATACGAGTAAATTATCACACGCATTTTAATTAGTTCCTTTCATAAATTTTGTATATGTTTTGAGGGCTTGATTTAAATGTCAGTTCCTCAAGAAATGCCATGTCCTATTACTAAAACAACATAACACAATTACATATAAAACATGAGTAAATTTTAAATGCATTAATAGATTTTCATTGAAACTCTTGTAAAGATGTTAAGAATATTTTGTTTTGTGTTAGATAAATTTTCTAATATTTTCACATGTTTTAAGTACACATTTAGTTACTACAAAACAAATGTTTATCATTACAGCATTAACATGAGAAATGATGAAAGAATTAACCAATATCAAGATAAAAGTAAATTAAATCTGACACAATTACCTAGGGTATTTACTTCTATACCATTTTTTAAGTGGTATGCACTCACACAACTGAAAACTTAAATATTACTTGTATATCACATTGTAAGCATAGTATTTACTTGTGTACATACATATTTAATACATATAAATGTGTGTGTATACATACATACATATATATATGTATATTTATAAATAAATATGTGCATAGTACAGAAGTTTTGGTGTCTTAGAGTAAAAGGGGTGAATATATTACAAAGTGGTAGACAAAGTGTTTAAGGTTTGTGTGGGTAATTTTACTTTTCAAAGTAATATATCACTAAACATACTTAGTTTTAAGTATCTTTGATAGAAGTTAACCGAATTTATTATTTTCATAGTATTGAAAGTTTCTTTGATTTGTACTTAAATAGACTAGAGTTGTTTTATATGTAATAATAATATATTTCCTGAGCTATGTACTATTTGGAGTGAAATAAGAGTTTTGACACCTGCAATTTGGCACATTCAGGCCTACAAGTGGAGGCATGCTTGATGGCAAAGGCTAACAATAAATAGATGAACTGATAGTATATTTATATTTAAGTAAATACAAACTATTCAGAAGAGAAGAGATAGAGAGGTGGGAGTCATCAGTATTTCTTGATGTGATGTATTCATTTGTCTATAAAAATTTCTACCCTTCAAAATCTGGGCATCCTCCAGAATACAATGCTGATTTCTTGATGTGATGTATTCATTTGTGTATAAAAATTTCTACCCTTCAAACTCTGGCCATCAGATCTGCTTAATTCAAACTCTGTATGTATAAAATGAGTTTTTAAGTAATAAATGATTCCCACAGATATCCAAGATCTTATAGTTCGTAATAAAGTTTATTTAATTGCCAAGGAATTTACTCAAATCAAAAGTAATAATTTTGAGAAAATCTTTACACCAATTACTCAGTTGGAAGCCATTCACCTTTTGCTTTCATTTGTTTGCTACAAAGATTTTTGATTATTTCAAATGAATGTCAAAAATGTATTTCTCAATGGGTTCATTAATGAAAATGTTTATGTTCCGCATATATTGATCCTTATTTTTAATTGGTTAGTTATTAGGGTTATAAAGTATTTTTCTTAAAAAGTCTGTTATATAATTTTAATAATTGATAAATTAATTAATTAATTATGATTTAAAATTTAATTATTCAGTAGAATATATTTTAGTAATGCACTAAATAATTTAGTGAATTAAAATTTTAAATTATAATTAATTAATTAGTTATTGAAGGTAAATATATTTTTTATTATGTTGGAAGGAGGGATTACAGTTGTGATTTATTGGGGCAGCAAAATCATGGGTTAGAGGCCTTATTTTATTTGAAATAAAAAAAACACAAACATTTTTCTTTGTAATCAAAAAACATAAAACATTCAAATTAATACATAGTAAATTCAAATATTCAATGCATACTTTATTCATAGTAAGGCTAAGTACCTCAACCGAATAAACAAAAAATCCGATTTGAAATGCAAACAAATTTTAATTGAGTCAAGATCAAGACATTGATCACGACTTTAAACAACTCGACTCTAAGCTGATCCCTTCAGTCCATACCATCCTCAATTGAATTAGCCAAATGGGTTCCACCACACCTCCAATACCCTGAACTGATCCCTTTCAATAACCAGGAACAAGGAAGGCAGAGAACCAGATTACCAGCTCATCGTTGTAGTCCAACTCTTCGGAGGCCGGCGGAGGCTTTGCGTCGATGCAGAAACGACAGAGGGGGCAGGTCCGGCGGCAAACAGCCAGCCACCGATCAACGCATTCACGGTGGAACAAATGGTGGCACGGAAGCTTCCTTGTGCCAGCTCCTTCCTCCAATCTCGAAAGGCAAACGCAGCAGTCCATCTGAAGATCATCACTGCTGCTGGCCTCTTTTTCTCTCCATTCCCCACGAACATCCTCTAGCACAATGCATCTAAGCCCAAGAAACTGGGACACGAATGCTACAAAGGTGTTCATCATATATAAAATCTCTAATGAAAAGTAAGCAAATTAGATACCAAGGATGATACTTTCTTTAATAAGAGAGTTGTAAGGGGATTTGGTTGGAAAAGCTTGCTTAATAAGAGTCAGGAAGGTTGGACCTGATCTGACAACCCAACTCAAAATTTTTGAGCTTTGGGCCAGGTTTGGCTCGAAGGTTCCTGACCTGAAAATTCTCAGGTCAAACTCAAGTTGACCTGAAAACTCTCACCATCCAATGTTTATAAAGGGATAAGCAGTAACCCTAATTTTTTGATTTCTTGATATCGCAGTTAATTTATGGTCGATCAAAGCTTGATCACAAGTCATAGCACTTAACATTCATTGTTTCTCGTGTCTAAAAGTTTTATATGTAAAGAGTATGTAGTGCTCTGAAATAATATGGCGCCGTGTTGGGTTCGATTGGTGAACCTAACCCATTTAATTTTCGAGTAATGTCAATTGTGGATGTGGTTGGTCACAACCTGGCCTGTGAACCCAAGTTGATTACACCTATTGCTTAGTTTACACGGTTGGTTGGAGAAACATAAGTGTGTTGACGTATCACATTAGCAATATAAAGATGAGGTCCTGAGACCTAAGAAATCATTCCTTGATCAACAAGTTCTAAAAATATTAAGCAAAGGCATCAGAACAATATGCATAAACAATATTATTATGCACTAAAGAAACACAACAGCAACTAAAAGATTGCAATGAAATGTTGCAGTTAGGAGTCTTCGGGTTGTTGGGATATTGATGCAGCATGTTATAACAAATGAAATTCATGGGTGCTAAATTAGAAAGAAGAAATCGCCCATACGAGAAATGATAAAAAAAAAATAATTATTTATTAAGTTGAAAAGAAAGAAAAAGGTGTAGAAGTTGGCATGAAGTCTGAATCTTCCGTTTGCTAAAAAATAAGAATTTGGTGAATCAATTATTGCATTTCTTTAGGATGATATATGCAATTTAAACTGTAGAAAAAAGCATATTAATTGTAACAAAGATCTACCACGCTAAACATGATAAGGTTTAAGTTTCTTCCATACTGATGATGAAAAGCAAGCGACTAATAACTGAAACAGCGAAGTATTAAACAAAAAAAAAGATGGTAATCAAAACGCATTATCGTACATTCCAATCTCCCTGTCATAAACTCTTAGAATGATCACATAATTAAAGAGGAGCATTCAAAGATGGAAATAGAACTGGTTCAATTCAGTTGGCCCATCAAGCTCAGTAATTTGTTAGTTTTCATAGACCATCGAGCAAACATCTAATTTGGTGTTTTTTTTCTATGACCCCACCATTCACCAGAACGATGAGTCTGCTTACCTATTTTTCCCAATGACAATCAAGGTGTCTGTACTGGCTCTACATATCAACAGCTTCTTTTTTTTTTATCAAAATCAATATTTTTGTTGAACAATTCACATTATTTCTTTGAAGATAAGAGATGTATGACTCACGCCTATTCGTCTACTTATTATACCAAAAACATTTTGCCCCTAAAGCAGCCACACCATACTCCTCCAGATAGAATTGTTAAAATTGTTTAAAACTCAAAACTTGCTCAAATTTTGACTCAAATTGAACTTAACTCGAGACTTTTCGAGTCACATAAAAAAAATATATTTCGAGTCATCAAGTCAAGTTTGGGTCACTCGAAATATATTTCTAGTTGACTCGAAATACATATATTTATATACATATATTGGTTTTAGTAACCAAACTACTATGTTAGGATAGGTGGTCAGTATGTTTTGCTACACTTAAGGTGCTACAATTTGAATCCTGGGACATTAAATTTTTGTTGTTTCTTCAAACTAACTAAATATGATAGCATAAAATAATATCATCATTATATATATATATATAATCTGATAATACATTATAATATATTATTATAAATTAAAATTGATAACTTATTTCGAGTTTATTCGAAATCTAATTCGGGTTGACTCAAACTTCATTTGAGTGGACCCAACTCGCTCGAACCCTACCTCCAGGTCTTGTTGAACAAATCGACAAGAAAACACATAATTATATGCATGATGACATGATTTAGAAATCTCCACTTTTCTCACACTTCTCCCCGTCCATGACACCCGTAGGTTTCCCATCAATTGCCAATTTGCATAAAATAATCCTAGGCATCAAGCCAACAATCTAGCCACAGCTTGGGTTAGAGACTAACCAGGGTGATTAGAGTAACTAGGTAAGGAAGTCGAGTAATAACTTAAGTAGGTAGAAAGATTACAATCGTAGTAGGTGTCTCCCATTAATCGCCTGAGAAACTGTGAGTAGCGGCATTGAGTGAAAGCATTAAACCAAAATTTACTCCACGTCGATAACAATTTTATAATTTGCGATTGCTCAGTATGTTATCTTCCGCGCAATAATGAGGTTTTCCTCATTCCCTTCCACAAATTTCCAATCTATTGAAGGAGATCTCCATCAGCAAAGGTCTACTTGTGGCGAGAAATCCCTAGAATGCTCATTTGAAACCTTATTCATAACTATTTCAACCTATGCGACTCCATCTCCTTCTCTGATCGACTCACAAATTTGATCTCTGATTTTACAGATTTGCATCTTCTACTTTGGATGGTTATGCTGTTAGTCTGCCATAATTCTTTGCTCATTTCGATGTAATCAATTACGGTACTTTGCTTGATGAGGGTTAATGCAATGATTTTTTTTCCTTTAGTTCACCATGCGAAATAACCAATGTGCACTACATGATTGCTACTTCCCCATTGATCCATGGCTTGATGACAACTCTCTTCCCTACAATTTTTTGTTTCCAACTTTTTAGATGATTTCTTTTAGAATAACTCAAAAATAAGCATAGGTGAGAAAGTACAACTAAAGTTCCAAAGTTGTGTTGTCTTTGTTCTTGGATAACCTATTTTTCTATATCGTCTATCAGTTTTGTCTATTTTGGGTGGTCTGATTTTTCTAAAGCAACCAATTTTCTGTGAGAACACTATATTGATCCCTAGTTTGGTGGATCTGCATATTCTATTTTGGATGATTATGATGTCATTTTACTCTAATTCACTAGTCATTTTGATTTAATTGATTATAGTATTTTCCTTGATGAGGTTTAATATCAATGATTTTTTGCTTTATTTCGCTATATGAAACAACCAATGTGTGCTGCATGATTGCTACTTTCCCATTGATCTGTGGCCTGGAAACAACCAATGTGTGCTGCATGATTGCTACTTTCCCATTGATCTGTGGCCTGGAAACAACCCTCTTCTCTACAATCTTTTGTTTCTACTTTTTTTAGCAGTTTCTTTAAGAGTAATATAGAAATAAGAGAAGAGAAATATAGAAATAAGAGGAGAAATAGCACAGCTGAAAGTCCAGAGTTATGTTGCCTTTGTTCTCAAAATATCTACTTTTATATTGTCAATGCATTTTATCTATTTTTGGTGGTCTGTTTTTTCTGAAGCAACCAATTTTTTGTGATCACATAGAGTTGATCCCTAGCTCGATGGATTTGCATCTTTTTACTTTGGATGATTATGATATTGCTCTGCTCTGATTCTTCACTCACTTCGATTTAATCGATTACAGTGTTTTGCTTTTGATAAGGCTTAATGCTAATGATTTTTTGCTTTATTTAGCTATGCGAAACAGCCAATGTGTGTTGCATGATTGCTACTTTTCCATTGATCTGTAGGATAGCCCTCTTCTAGGCAATCCTAGATTCTAGTTTTTTTATTGGGCGGTTTCACTAAGAAAGACAGAAAAAAAAGGGGAGAACAATGAGTCGGCTAAAGTTCCGGTGAGGTCGATAAAGTTGTGTTTTGTCTATGTTCAACTAGGTTTCTGTTCTTCCATATTGTTTATACGTCAAGTTTATTTTTGGTAGTTTGTTTTTTTTAAAGCAACCAATTTTCTGCGACCATAAACTACAAATGGAGTTGCTTTAATATTTGCAAATTCTAGGCACAAGTTTGCACATATACATATTTGGATTTCAAGTCATTTTTTTTATCAAATATTCCAAGCCAAGTTTTTCTTTTTTTTATCATACATGCCTTATGCCAAGTCATGTTACTAACCTTAAAATAGATATTTAAAAAAATGTGTACTAAAGTTCAAAACCTATCAGATTGTGAGTTCTCAACCAACACAATTATCAAGAAACTAAGGCTTTGTGAAGTTTTCAATAGGAATTTGAAGCAGGGATTAATAACATATTATTTCAAAGGTAATTTCAGTTGATTAATGAATTACTATTTTAGCTCCTCTGTATAGCCAGCTATCACTACAATGTTACTTTACCTCCATTCAATGAAGAAGAAGAAGATGCCAAGGTCTAAGAAGGCAAAGCAGACTGGAGAACCTATAGGAGATGCGGCCAAAACTTCGTAAAAGGGTAGGTCAGAGTTGTCAGATTAGAGAATGGGTAGCTAATTGAATTAATGTTGGCCATGGACAAGAACGATGAATTGGAGGGGTCCCAATCCAATTCAACAACTGCATGGAACAATATTGTCAATCAAATCAATGCTAGCTTCAACACAGTAAATGAAGGTTAAAGTTGTGGATCAGTGACAATTTAAAACGAAAATGGAAATGTTACCACGATCTAATGAATAAATCAGGTTGGAGATGGAGTAAGATGTTAAATATACCAGATGCTGATGACCTATGGAAATAGGTTCTTACGGTAATTTTTAGATACATCTTTTCTTTTTAAGAGACTCAAATGTTAAGACTCGTGCAAAGGTGTTTACATAACTTTTCATGTAGGAAGATAAGGATTATGAGTAATGCAGACTAAATGGATTTGTGCATTTCAACCAAATGGAGCAACTTTGTGCCAAGGACATAACTAAGGGTGAATTCGCTGTTGGTATACATCAACGTAAGCATATAGTAAACACACCAATGACAGTGAATGTGAAAGTGGTAGATCTAGAGGGTAAAAAGGAAGCTGAGGAGCACATGCAAGCAAAGATCTTGATGACAGATGCTTTAGATGCTAACACAACCGCGTTCATGTCACTCTAGAAAGAGAATAGCTACAAGCCTACAAATGTGTAGAATCAATCACGGAGAAACAAAAAATGCAAGGGAAAAGAAAAGGTAGAAGAGGAAGACATGAAATTACAAAAGTATGTTGAAAAAGATTGCGGTGTTGCAATGGGTCGAAAATAGGATGACAAAGGGGGAGTACCATAACAGCAATAGAAAAATAAAAAAATTGAGGGCAATCCCCGGACTTTCACCCAGGGCATTTACGACTATGCTGTAAAGTAATAAAAACATTGAGAACTGAGTTATTTTCATGTCATTAACAAAGCAGAAAATACCTAGATGGGCAAAACATATTTGTAGGTTTTGCCCTGACCTTAGTTGACTCACCCATATTGGTGTAGATGCATGTGTTTGTTGAACCTTAGTACTTTTCCTTTTGTTTTTGACAATCATGTTTTGTCCTGCTAGGCTTTATTTAGTCCTACAGGTAGACTGCTAAGCTTGGGAACAATTTTTTACAGGCGTGGTTTCAAATCAATTTGCAATATAAATGGATTACCCCTTTACTAAATTGCATGACTTCCTCTTTAATATGCTTTTTTGTTACTGGCTAGACTAGCCCTCTTTCGTAAGTAAACTGTGGCTATTGTGATCATGCCCCGTAGCTATTCCAATTAAGTGTTTCGAGTAGCTTAAAGTCATTCAAAATGATGCTATTTTGATAGAAATCTTTGGAATAACTTAACATCCATGTCGTGAACTACACTGATGTATTAAAACATAAATGAAATGATCTTTACCTGATCATTTTGGACACCCAAAATTGAAATGTTGTTACAGAGTGATTGCTTTAATGCCCATGCTTGCGGTTACTTTGGTCATGGGTTGATAATCCCTTTCAAATTTGCTTTGGAAGGCTTAAATTTCTGCATCTTGTGAGCTGTAAATTATTTCATATTATGTTGATATGATGGTCACCTTAAACTGTGACTGATCAACTATTTTGCTATTGCTATGTGAGGTCTATCCTTATTTCTCCAAGCAGCATTGCATATTTTTGCATAAATCATATTTTCTATTACCTATGAGTAGTTTCAGATTTTGTTGATATTTCTAGACACAGATCAGTGTGACAGATCATCTTCTGTTCCGGTGAATTAACCTACAAGGAATGGAATGTGATAATCCTTTCCCCAGTGGTGAAAATGATTTTCTTGAAAATGTATAATTTGATGAAGAAGACGAAGCAATAGAGAGTAACGTACTTGCTAATATACCTCGTGCACCTCAAAGGATGTACGATTGTTCATTCACTGGATTACAAAACCTCAAATATATCCTTCACTATAATCACCCCAAGGTGTCATTTAATGTAATGCGTATGCATTCTAATGCCTTTTTAGAACTCCATGAAATTCTGGTCAAACAAAGTCTCTTACAAGATTCCAGTCATGTTCCTGCTACAGCGCAGATCGTTTTTTTTTTTTCACATACTTGCCTTTGAAGCTGGCGATCGAGAATGTGCAGAAAATTTACCAACATTCACTGAAGTCCGTAAGTCAATACTTCAATTCAACCCTTGCCGTGGTTGTGGCCTTAGCAAATGAGTTCATAATAATTCCACCAGACTCTACTCCGTGCAGTCCAACGATATGTAATGACTCACTTTTGGTTATACTTTAAATGTAGAATGGATTGTACAATCCATTCTATATTTTCTAAATCAATGCTTCAATGCAAATGTATTTAATTATTTTATATGTTTTTTATTAAGAATTGTGTTGGTGTGATTGATGGGACTCATACACTAGCAATAATACCACGTCAAAAATAGCAATATAGTCCAGCTCCTTGCATGACTAGTAATGTCTTCCCCTAACTAAAGACTTACCCCACTCCCAAATTATTGGCACTATAGTTTACTGCATGAGCTTCCACACGAAGCTCCAGAACCACCACTAGGACTAGACCTCTTTGATGAAGGTCCAGTAGCACAAAAGCAACCAATAAGAGATGCTCCATAAAGAACTTATCAAAAAGCACATAAATAGCACCGTTGATATTTTTATTGCATCATAAAAGCTGAAATGATTAATCTGCTATAACAATATGATGTGACAATGAGGATAAGCAGATAAATGCATTAACTGCTTGTTAATTTCAAGCCAAAAAGTGATAGATAAAGGCACTAGAGAGAAGGGTCAATGATAATGAGGGAGGAAAAGAAAAGCCATATGCAATAGCCCTTCATGCACAAAACAGAATACCTCACTTCCATCCCATGAAGGCGTGACAGAACATCAATCAAACAAATATAAGACATATAAGCCAGACAAAAATTGTAAGGGTAAATCACATCTAGGAACCTGAATTTAACATATAATATCATACGGGTTCATGATTTTAAAAATTTAACTAAATTTTGATATAATTATCGAATGAGTAATCCCTTTTATAATTTTTTTATTATTCAAGTTTCATGAAATCCCAAAATAACCCTCCATTCTCTCCTCTCTCTCTCTCTCCCTCCTGCATGTGCAAGCCTGGGGAGGGGGGTGAGGGGGCCACACTTCCCGCCCCCCTCTCTCCCTCTCCCTCTCCCTCTCCCTCTTTGCTCTATTACTCTCCCTCCCATGAGTTGCGCTAGAGGGAGGGCAAGGGAGAGAGGGAGGGAGAGAGGGAGGGAGAGAGAGAAAGAGAGAGAGAGAGAGAGAGAGAGAGAGAGATAAAGAAAGAAGGAGAGAGAGGGGGAACTAAAAGAGGGTAATTTGAAAATTTTATAAAATTTTAATAATAAAAAATAAAAAGACCACATTAATAATTATATGGAAAGTCAGGAACCTATATATTAAATATTTAAAATCATGGACCTATGTGACGTTGTCTTAAGCTCAAGGACTTGGATGTAATTTATGCAAATTATAAATTTACTAACCATCACAACATAGCGGAGATTAATCATCTCTTTCAAGCCATAAGCTAAATTGATGTTCTTCCTGTTCCTTTTCTTTTGGTGTCATTGGTGTCGTTTTTGTAAAATGTTTAAACACAATCATTTTGCAAACCGCCAGAATGATTAAAGATTTGAAGCTTATAATCTAGCCTTAAATTATATCTACACTATAAAATGTAAAATGTTTTATAAGCAAATGATGTCTAAACCACTTAAATCTACTTATTTTATATATTTGACACCTAATCTTCACATTAACATATTGGCCATTAAAGCTTATAAGAATTTCAAATATCATCACCTGCTTCCTTCTACAATTGACATTGTGCATAATATTTGTTTGCACTTATACGTTTACATACTTTAAATAGTAGAATACAATATTGTGTGTTGACATTGATTATACAAAAGAAAAAAGTACAATAATGATTTTAGAAGTTCTTATAAGATTTCAAAAACCAAAATACAAATATAAAAATTTAAGTGTCATATGTAATATACAAAAATTTAAGTGGCATATATATAATTCCCCCTTCAAAAATATAGACTTGCCTGAATTCTGTGTGTTTTATGCTCAACCTTTATTCATGTTATTGTCAGTGATGGGCTTCTTAGTAGATTTATCCAATCTCATATTATCCTTTTCATCAAGAATCCCACTATCTTTTGGTACCAAACAAGGAATTCCGTCAACTACCTACAAAAAAAGAAAGCAGATATTGTAATACATTGGGAATATAAATTAAGCTGCATAACTCGTATTTCATTTTAATTTGCTTGCTATATGCCTTTTATTTTAAAAATTAACTTTATTTCACATCCTACACAAATTTTAACCTTAAATATAACTTTATTTCATATTCTACATGGACTCCAATAAAATAAATTAACTTTATTTCATATTTAATACAATTCTCAATAATAAAATTATTTTATTTTGCATCATAATATTAAAATAATATTCTTTTTCTCTCTATCTCAAAAAAAATTAAACATCCCTAAAATATACTCTAACCAAACAAGGCTAAAAAGTTTGAATTCTAGATTCATTTGTTTTAGCCAAAGTACAAGCCTTTTCCTCTTTTCCATAAGCCACACCCTCATGCAAAGATATAAAAACATATTAGTACCACATGCATATCCAAGGGTGCATGACATTGCTCCATGGCGATACATAACAAAATCTTAATTGGCATTTGCTTGGTTGATGCCCATAAAGTTGAAAATGAGTTAAAATCCAAAAATTAAATTTAAATACAAAAACAAATAAATAGAATCATCCCGGGAGCGGTTTAAACCAATTACTTTTTATTTGATATTCACTTTTTGTGTTAGTCAAAAAAATGTCCATCACAAAAGAGCATTAAATCAAAATAAAGGTGACAATACCCCTTTTCTCTACATGTCTCTAGGTAACTCTCACTTTATGTATCAAGCAGTTCCATACACTAACTCAAAGTCCTCTCTCCCACTCTCTATTTGTCTCCCTCCTTTCTCCAATAGCTCTAAAACATAATAGTAACATTATTTGGATATACATAAATCCAAATGCACATCAACATATACATAAATGTATACATATATATACACTAGGGAGTGATAAACTTCGATTTACTATATTGTAGTAAAAAAATCGAAATCTAAATCAAATCCATTGATTTTTCAATGTCAAAAACTAAAACTAAAGCCAATCTAACGATTAACTGACTATTCAGTTAACCGAAATTTTCGATCGGTAAACTATAACTATTAGTATTTAACCATACATTTGCTATCTCAAAACATATTATGTAAATAATAATGTGAATTTCTTATAAAAAAATAACATTATGAATTTTACAAATTATCCAAAAAATTAATATATTATAAAAATATTTTACATTAACTTACTAAAAAATATTCACAGTAATACTAAATATAAATATTATTAATAATATCAATGAAATATTCCATACATATAAAAAGTTAAATCTAAATTATAAAAACAGTATTATCTTTAACATCAATTAATAGATATTTACTATTAAATTTATAAATTAATCAATCTAAGGTATTATCTTAGTTAAAAAAGTTTAATATTAACAGTTAGCTATAAAAAAAATTATAGATAAATAACCAACTACGATAATATTATGTATGTGAATGTGTGAATGAACAAAATGGGGAAACATAGGTTTCACATTATCACTATTTATAAGTTTATTATAATAATGTAAATGTAGATTTTATAAAATTATCTAATACAATATGTTAATATATTAGGTAGACGATTTCGATTAATCGTCAGTTTTTATAATAAAAACATAACATTAAATCAAAATCGTCAATTTCTACAATATGAAAATTGAAAACGAGCCTATTGGTTCAATTAACCGAAAATTTTAATATGGTTTACTAGGATTCAGTTCGGCTGATTTAAATTCGATTCAGTTTGTTTGTTTTTTTTGCTCAGCCCAACATACACACATACAAAATTCATTATGTTTATACATGTTAAAGTATGCACAAAATTATGTGTATATGAATACTCACTAAAGGCCCTGTTTGGCACAAGGACCAAAATCAGGACCAAAATGGTACTAGTTTAAAAAATAATAATAATAATAATAAATAAATTTTGTTAATTATTCTACATAAATTTTAAACTGCTTCGACAAATCTCCTCTAGTATCTCATCTCATTACGTGGTTTCATTGAGTGTTTAGTAATAGCATACTTAGGTCCTTTTTTTCAATAGCATTTAGACCTCATTTATATTTTGGCATGCGAAATCGTGTTAACAATCACCTCGCTACATCGTTAATTTTATATCCACTACAACATCCCTCACCACTAATCCCTCATCACCATCAGATTCCTATACTAGTGCTCACACCAAAGTTCCCTCATATACTAACCCACCCACAAACTCAAAGATACTCTAATTTCACTAAACACAAGACAAATTGTACTCCTTACTCGATTCTATCACCTCACTTATATGATCTTGAAATTCTCAACAAGCAAATAGTATTTACTTCAATTAGTACCTAGTATAATATCTACTGAGATGACGAGAACTTTCACTAATATATGATACTTAGATTACTGTTGAGGAGCTACAAGCCTACAACAATATAACCAAATCTCTTGGAGGATTATTGATGACTCCACTTGATTGAGTCTAATTCTTTGCATCTGGAGAGACCTGATGTTGCCACCCATAGCCCACATCAACATCATTGATACAATCTTTACCCCCAAGCAAAGTTACCATATATATTTGTATATTAGTCCTATTATGTGTGCGTGTTTATTTTGTTTTTGTTTATTCTATGTTTGGCGGAGCTTATGTGGGAGGATTATTACTATCTTACATTATTTGTTTTTATGTTGGAGTATGAATCTCCTAGATGCATTGAGCTATGTGGACTGTATATAAAGTAGGGACAAAATAGTTGAAATCAACTATTGGGCAAACAAAGGACCGGATAGTCCATTTTCAGCTGGACTCACCAGACCAAAAGTGGGAATTATCTAACTAGAGAAGCATCCAAACAATCCACCTTCAACCAGAGAATTCTGGCTGCTACTAGCTGGATTGTTCGCCTTTCAGGTCACACTATCCACTTGCCCTTCATAGGCACAAAATAGTTAAGGGCTAATCGGATTGTTGGTTTCCCGAACCGAATTATTTTCCTTAACAAATTTCTGGTCGATTTCAAAACTCAAATTTGAATCTCTCATTTCTTGGCTCATTCGAAAGAAATTGATGCTTATTGAAAATTTGTGAGAATTCATAGAGAAGATGCTCCTTTCTACTTGAGTACAAATGAAGATGACCGGAATCAGAGAAATCAAGACATTTAATTTTCAAAAGGGGAGCAGGTGGCCGAGGCTCCAAGGAGGCAAAGGTGCTGATCTTCATATTTTCTAAACATGGCTGGAGGTATCTCACATTTAGACCCCCATATAGTTGTAGGATTTTTCCTTAGGCCTTGTTTGGCGTGAGGACCAAAATCAGAATCAAAATGGTACTAATTTACAAAATAACAATAATAATAATAAATAAATTTTTCTAATCATTCTATACAAATTCTAGTAAAAAAATTATTATTTTATTTCACGTACTCAATAATTTTCAATAAAAATATCAACTTTATTTCACATCCTAGACCAAAATAGTAGAATTTGTGTAGAATGATTAAAAAAATTTATTTATTATTATTATTGTTATTTTGTAAACTAGTACCATTTTGATCCTGATTTTGATCCTCGCGCCAAACAGGGCCTTAATTTCATCATGTTCATCTATTTCTTGAATATTGTTGTGTATTTATATTCCCTAAACCCTAAATTATAAATCTTAATTTCTTAATATTACTAGTTTTCATTAGATTCGATGTCATGATATTATTTTCCTTTTAAAACTTCATGTACTCCTATATGTGGGGCTAAGATTTTGTTTAGTGAAATTCATAACAATTCCTTCTTGATCTCTACTCATGAATGCATCTAATAGGTGTTAGAACTACTCATGATCTATATTGGTTTGCTATTTGTTAATTGCATGACATCTAGATTAAGAACCTAGTATTAGAAGGCTGGTTCTTAACTCATCATTTATTACATCTTGCAGCAACCCCTCTTCACATTTTCTCATAAAGTCATTGTAGTCCCATAGGAGATTCATATACCTAAAGAAGATTAGGATTTGGCACTTACATCCTTTAATCCAGACAACCAATTAAACCCACAAACACTGGCTAGACGGTCAACTAAACCCACACACCCCACCGTCAACAGATGTGTTTCTTGTCAAAATGAATAGGTTTTTTATACATCTATGTCACTTATTATTAGATTCAGATTTCATGATTAGAATTTGCACTCCAGCAGACCCATGCCTTCAATCTCAAGTTAAAAACATGGCTCCTTTTAAAAGAATAGGCAGATTTAAATGTTTTGAAAGTCTTTTTTTTCATAGGCACCAATGAATCTTGTCATAAACAATATGAACAGCAAAGAAGGAGGAAGATCAGCATTAATCCTCTGGTAGGAGTTCAGAAACGGGAATGGACTTTGATAAAATTATTAGTTAGGACCAAATAGATAGATTAAAAGAAATTAAGGTGGATTTTTCCGCATATTATCCTAGAAATACACATTGTAGACAACAAACAAAGGAGAATAACTGACCGGGAAGGAAACGCCGATCTCATCGCTGATCAGGGATTGCGTTTCCTGGCACAGCCTGCACGAAGATCGGGCCAAACATCAGAAGAGGAAAAAGTCAGCTGGAAAGAAAGAGGAAGACAGACCTCAATGGCTGCTTGGAGAGAGGGCAAACTATGACGTCTAGCAGAGCCTTGCTGACGCCGCCGGCGTCTTTGAGATGGAGCACCGTGCTTCCTCTCACCATTTCGCTCGAATAACAGGAGCTTATTCATCCACAATCCGCAGAATCAGAAGCCCAGATGACCTAGGGTTTCGTTTAATTGGAGAACGTTTTAGGAAGTTTTTAAACTTTTTTAGATAAAACAATTTATTTTAATTTTATGATATAAAATATAATTATTTTATAATTAGATATTTTGATAAATATGAAATTAAATTATTTTTTTATTAAATATATATATACAACAACAACCAAGCCTTAATCCCACTAGGTGGGGTCGGCTACATGAATCCTTTGTTTCCATTGCGCTCTATCAGTTACCAAATTCTTATCTAAGTTTAAGTAACTAAGATCACTCCTTATAGTTTCTTGCCATGTC
>JAEMOT010003413.1:343495-360875 GCA_019297695.1 Apostasia ramifera
ATTTATATATATATATATATTTATATATATATATTATAAAAAATATTGCAATATATATAGGAAAATTTATTAGTCACAGGCAATTTCGTAAGAGAGAAGGATAGCTTTGGAACAAAAATTAACTTTTTTTTTTGGGTATTTAACTGCATGCTACACAAACTTTTTAATATTACACCACATACATTTTTTTCATGAAATTTACACTATGAATTATAAAGAAAGTGTGTGTGATGTAATACATAAAGTTTTATGTGGCATGTGGGTAATTATTCTTTTTTTTTTCAAAATATGACACTAATATTGGTCGGAGAGACAAAAAGTTTTGAATTTTTTTTTTTTTGAAATAATAGCATGATGAATACTTATGTTAAAAATCATGTTAGAATTGTGAAGCGGAAAAAATTTGATTAATGCATTCATAGTTATTGTTGATGTAAAAAACATGTTAAAATAGAATGAAATAAGATAATAATTTTTATGTGAAAATCTGATTATCTGGGAGAAAAACCACGACGCTTATATATAGGCGATTTAAATCTGCTAATCGAATCTCTTCTCTTACAAAACTTGTTAGTCTCTAAATGGAGGCCGAATAAAAGAATGAGTACAAGAGAGAAGGAGAGAGAGACAGGCAGCTCGGCCACCTTCCCAGAGAGTTTCTCATCTCCCTTATTTATAGCTTGGAGAGGAGAGGACGTAATGGATACAGTCTGTCACGTCTAACACTTATTCTTGCAGAGAACGATTAGAATTAGGATTGAAGAATTCTTTGTAGTTGGCAACAATTTAACTGAACTTAGGCTCTGTTTGGCGCGAAGACTAAAATCAGAACCAAAATGGTACTAGTTTAAAAACTAATAATAATAATAATAATAATAATAATAAATAAAATTTTCAATTATTTTACATAAATTCTAATATAAAAAAATATTTTTTACTTCACATACTTAATAATTTTTAATAAAAATATCTACTTATTTCACATCTTAAATCAAAATATTCGAATCAATTATTTTGATTTAAAATATGAAATAAAGTTAATATTTTTATTGAAAATTATTGAGTTTGTGAAGTAAAATAATATTTTTTATATTAGAATTTGTATAGAATAATTAAAAAAATTTATTTATTATTATTATTGTTATTTTTTAAATTAGTACTATTTTAGTACTGATTTTGATCCTCGCGCCAAGGGCTTAAGACATTAATTGAAAATCAAAAACAAATGAACAGATTCAAATCAAACTCAATTTAACACAAATAATTTGATGCAAAATTAAATAGCATTTAATACGTATTATATATATTGATGTATTATACTGCATAAATCATTTTCATAAAATTTACACTATAGAGTTTGTTTGTGTTTGAATATTTTGGTCATGCTAAAAACTAAATAGTTCATTTATTATAAAAAATTTAAAAAATAATTTAAATTATTTTCATCACATTTTACATAACTTTTAACATAAAATCTTCTATTTTATTTCATATCTTAAATCATTTTCAGCACTTTTCATAACTTTATTTCACATATTATACAATTTTTAATATAACAAATTAATTTTATTTCTCATTATATATATATATATATATATATATATATAAAAAGGTAAAGTCATAATTTTTTTGATAAAATTAAATTAGTCTGTTCAAACAGACCTCGTTACTTACTTTTTTTCATTATAAAGATGACATACATAATATAATATGTTAAAATTGGTAAAATATAGATATAAAAAACTCATTTTTTTTATTAAAAATATAGCTTTAATTTTGAATAAACTTTATTAAATCTTCGTGTTCCTTGGTATGCATATAAATCCTCATCTCTATCAATCCTTGAAGTACTCAGTCTCTAAATAGTTCACATGTAAAACGGTGGGTGATGTTAGCAAGTTTGGGACTCATTACTGCTGAGATCGACTCCGAGCTGATCCCCACGACATAGGCCGGTATCTTTCAGCCTTAAAATAGTGCTACTTGAACTACATTGTCGATCGACAAAACTTAAGATGGCCTCTCTTCTTTGGCCCGAATTTGACTGTTGATCTAACAATGGCTTCACTTCATACATACTTGTATATGTATATGCATATTAAACAGGATTAATAGTAATTAATTATTTCTCTCTGAATTCTAAATTAATTAATTTAATAATCTAATTTATAGATAAGTACATTGGTATTAATAAATGAATCTAATTAATGTCATCTTCTCTGGTCAGTGAACTATATATCTAGTTTAGTAAATTTTAAAACTACATTAATATTTTAAATGAGCATAAACTAAAAGTTATATGGTAACTAAAAAATATATTTTTTATTGAATACTTTTATTAATATTATCTGTTTGTTTGTAAAATTAAAATTAAATTTAGATAGAGATATTTTTTTATTAAAAATTATGAATGATGTGAAATAAAATTAGTTATTATGTTGAGATATAAGTTAGTTATTATTTTAATAATATGTGTACGATGTGAAATATAATTAATTTTTAATATTAAATTTTATATGTGATGTGATATGTCAGATTAAAATTAAACCAGTATAATTTTTAATTTCAAAAAAAAAGAGGCCTAAAAGTTATTGTATGTTATTTTAAACTAGAAGACTATTTCAGTTAATTTGAAATTTTGATGAACCCAATTGAATATAAGCTCAAATTAGAGGGACTTAATTGCAAATTACCTCCAATTAAAAAAGTCCCTTTCAGAAATTAATTGAAATCATTGAATGAGCTTCTGAGTTCTGGACACAATCGCCGGCCCACCCGCAGCAATAACTGTACACTCAATAGCTTGTGCGAAGGGAGAGATCAAGATGAAGCTGATGATCTCCTCCTTCCTCCCTCACATCTTCTTCCTCTTCCACTGCTTCGCCGTCGTCGTCCCAGCCTCAGCCCTGCCGACCATGTCCGAGAACCAGAGCAATGCTGGAACGGCGCCCGCGGTGCCGGCGGTGCTTGTCTTCGGGGACTCCATCGTCGACACTGGCAACAACAACGGTTTGAACACCATCGCCAAGTGCAACTTCCCTCCCTACGGCGTCAACTTCCCCGGCCACCGCCCCACCGGCCGCTTCTGCAACGGCAGAGTCCCCTCCGACTTCATAGGTATGTAGCACTATATATGCACATATCTATATATATTTATTAAAATAATTAATTATTTTAAATTGATTTGAGGGAGCGAATAAATTTTAGTGTTTAATCAAATTGAAATGACATTCAAAATGTGGCTCTAGGCTAAACTTGATATTGAATTATTTTCGAAGCCCTGACTGCAAAAATTATAGGGAGATAGGTCAGTTTAATTGTAATTAGATTTTCATTCTATTTTAAAAAATATTTATTATATTTTAGTAATTTTTTTTTTGAAAAATATAGATCATAGTATAATTATAAATAAAATATAGAAACCTATCACTAATTGATACTAAATTATTTTATGGTCCTCAGTTGTTTACTATATTTTTGTTGATTTGAACGGCATTTCCTCAGCTTCCTTGCTGGGAGTGAAGGAGTACCTACCGCCGTACCTCGGCAAAGGGCTGGGGCCGGCCGACCTCCTCACCGGCGTCGTCTTCGCCTCAGGCGGCGCCGGCTTAGATCCTCTGACCTCCAAGCTCGCAGTAAGGAAAAGATTAGAAATTGATAATCTGACGCTTACAATCAAACTTAAATTAACAAAAAAAACGATTTTTCTTTCTTCTTTTTGGAGTCGGCGATATCGCTGCAGGGGCAGTTGGAGCTGTTCAGGGAGTACAAGCAGAAGGTGAGGGCGATCGCCGGCGGCGAGATGGCGGAGAGGATATTTTCCGGCAGCCTCTACGTGCTCTGCCTCGGCAGCGATGACGTGGCCAACACGTACTTCCCCACTCCTTTCAGGAAGGAGTACGACCCCCCTTCATACGCTAACCTTCTTGTCCGCTCAGCAGTTAGCTTTGTTAAGGTAATTACTGGGTATTCTGCTATAAAAAAAATTTATTGGGATTTTTTTAATTAAATTCATTGTTTACTATAGTAAATAAATGAAAATTAAATAATATTTTTTTTTAATCGATCTTGTCCTAAATTACTCAAAAGTAAAATAATACATTAAGTACGTACAAAAATAGCATCCTAGCATATGATCGCATAAAGATGGTGTAGAAGAAAAACTCCCCCTTCCTACTGAATATCACTATTAAAGAAAATAGAAGCAATATAATCACCTATTTTATTCGCAATATGATATATATGTAAAATCCAATAACTTCTAAATAAAAGCAAAACATGCATGAGAGAGGCAAAAGTGTCATCCATAATTCATATGTTAGCTGCTTGGAGGAGGTTCGCGATAATTAATTAGTCTTGTAGTACAAAAGACTTACAATACATAAGTCACATATGATGCACACAACTTATAAATAATTATAATAACCAATTTAGTGTATGCCCAAAAGTTAATAATGTAAATACAACCTATAAAAGAATATTTAGTCGTACACATTACTAGAATTACGTACATCAATTTTATTTAATTATCTATATACATAGACATCCAATTAACACCAAATTAGGTTGATAATTTTGCCTAAAGATAAAATCCATTGAACTAATTGAATTGAAATTTTGGATTAAATCGATAGTGCAACTTGATCAATATTGCAATTAATTATGCTAACTAATGATATATCTTAATGGCATAATGTCTTCATTAATTGAAGCTTGACCTAAGATAGGATTAAATTAAGCCTACTTAATTAAGATCTCATCAATTGAGAAATAATAATAATAATAATAATAATGATAATAATAATAATAATAATAATCATTTATGTATACATAAATAATTCATTTGATTACGTTAAGTCTTGAAATAGTAGCTTGGCCTAGGACCACCTTTGAATATTCTTTCGTAGCTCTTATTCAAAACTATGCATCAGGTTCTTTTATAAATTATTTGAAGCCATTACATTAGATAGATGATCTTGATTAAAATTAATTAATTGAATAAATAAATGCATAAATTTTTAAATTTTTGACAAAAAATTAAAAGTTAATTAAAAGTCAGATCACGGTGCTTAAATAGACGAGTTAAATTGAATTGATAACTAGTGAGCTAGATCTAAATTGAATCAATTTTTTTTTCATCTAAATCTTAAATTGAATCGAAAATTTTCAATTTCATGACGTACATTTTGCATTGTAACTACTAAAACGTACATTTTGCATTTTGATAATAATTTATATCAAAAGATAATTAAATTAAAAAATAACACAAAATAAAAAGATATATGTAAAGAGAAATTCCGTCTACAGATTAATGTTTTACCAATTTATAAATTTGGTATTCTTCCAACACGCAGCAAGCGTGGTGGACCTAAATATAACAAACAGAAAAAATCTTACAAAAGACGCTATCCTTATAATTTTAACCTTAAATGCAAACCTTTTAATAAACGTTTTAAATTGAGATATAAACCACAAAAGCTTAAAAAGAATAATAAAATTTTTTGACGAAAATCAACCTTCTCTAAAAAAATTTGTAAATGTTTTAAATGTGGCGAAGTTGGCCATTATGCAAATAATTATAAGAAAGATATAAAAGTCATAGAAGAAACACAATTTCAAATAATAACAGATTATTATGATATTATTCTTGGAAATGAATTATAAATTTTATCAGAAATAGATTATGAAATTTCATCTATTGAAGATATTGATAATTAAAATGTTGATAAGGTGAATTATGATGTGGTTCACTATGTGGTCTTTTACGAGTACTAGGTTCTCCTGCTTTCATATAAATTTCTTCAATTATTTGATGATCTTCTGATTCATCTGTTTCTTTTGCATTATCATTTTCATAATCAATATTTGTAAATGGAGTTTTTTCATAATCAGGAGTTAATTAATTCACTTAATTTTATGTATAAAATTAATTGGATTTATTTTCATATATATATCAGGAGTTAATTCAGGAGGGTGGCCGGAGGATTGGAGTGGTCGGAATTCCACCAATTGGGTGCGTGCCGTCGCAGCGTACGGTCGCCGGCGGCGCCGAGAGGTCTTGCGCCGCCGGCCAAAACGAACTTGCCAGATTATACAACGAAGGACTCGCCGCGGAGATCCAGCAGCTCAACGCTACCTACTCAGGAATGTCTTTGGTCTACGTAGATATATACTATACCCTGCTTGATATGATGCAGCATCCGCATAATTATGGTAAGCCATATAATTAGACATTAATTAATATTTATTTTCTATTAATATTTTTTTTATTCTTTATCTCAAACACCAAAAATTCCTCGATCCCAATTAAAATTATACAAGTGTGGATTCAAACTCGAAATTAACCCTCTAGTTTCAGGCAAATTCCCTCCTCATTAGATGATTAATTAATTAATATTTATTTAATTACTTTGAAATGAATTTAAGTTATAATTTTAATATAATTTTTTAAAGAAAATGATATGTAAATGTAATAATTGATAAATTATAAATTTAGTTTTTAAATTTACTAAATTATTTAGTAGATTAAATATCGAGGAGTGAAGTAATATACAACAACTGGCCTTAAGAATCAATTTAATTCACAGTAGATTTGTTTTGCTGTGACTTCCTTAATTCCCTTAAAGAAGAGCAGTCGATCTTTTTCTTGTTGTAGATAAGGCAAAGTGCTTAACATCTGCCCATCACCGTTATCATCGTCCAAATTAGGTATAAATTTCATCCTAAATTCACCTATTTACTAGTTAATCAACTAGATTTGAAATTATTTATAATTAAAATTATTTGATTTCACTTGAATTGAGACACCATAAATTAATTGAGGGACACTTACTATTGATATTAAATTTTGAAAGAACCCAATTTATTTTCTAAAATTTCAACAATTATTTATTGAATTGAATTAATTGCCTATTCTAAAACAGTAGTTTCTTATTTACCACCAATCTATAATTGAATTATTGAGAGTACTGTAACAAGATTCTTCTAAATTTTAATCTTAATTTAGATTTAACAAATTTAATGATCATTATGATTTTTAATGTACGTAGATTTTTATTTTTTTGAATCATTTTAGATGATTAAATATTTCATGATAGTTAATTAATTTAGCTAAATTTTCCTGTTAATTTAATATGAAGTACCATAATTGTTCTTAAAAGCTGAATCTTTAGTTAGTTTAGAATGTTTGGAGCAGTTTAAATTATTAATTTTAGGGACTTGAGTATATATGATTTACTTTTTACATTTAAGCTGCTGCTTGCAAATAATTATAATTTTTTGTCTGTTTACTTGTAAAATAACTTTTGATTTTAGTTATTCTACTCAAGTTTGTAAAAATTTAATTTGAGTAATATATCTTCTTTTAAATACATATTATTTCATAATTCAAATTTTATAAAAATAATATTTTATATTTTAAATTTTAAATGTTGTATAAAAAGATAAAGTGACAAAATAAATTAAAATATTATAGTATTTTAGTAGATCAAATGAGAGTAATCTCATGCACAGATGGAAAATGAGTTGACAGATCAGATATAATCTCATTAATAGATGTATCGAGATTAATGCTCTCAACTTAACTTAATAAATAGATTAGATTAGGTTAACTTATCAACTCGATCGATCCATCTATATATAAAATAAATATTTATAAACAGATATGAACTTTAATTCATTTATGATTTATATTTAGAATTTTTAAAGTTCATGTCATTTTTTGTTAAGCTCCAAGTATTCGAGCTTTTTTGTTTCAAAATAAAATATTTTTTTCACATGTAATTTTCTAAATGGAAGTTAATATTAATTATTTTGTTTGAAACTAAAGTTTTTTTTTTTAATTTTTTTATGGAAACATGAAATTAAAGTTTTGATTTCATCATTTTATGCTGCAGGGTTTGAGGTGGCAACAAAGGGGTGCTGTGGAACTGGTGAGATTGAAGTCACAGTGTTGTGCAACAGCTTGACCTCAACATGCCCTGATGCCTCAAAATATGTGTTTTGGGATAGCTTTCATCCCACTGAAAGGGCTTACAAAATTCTAGCTGATTGGGTCTATAAAAACTATATTCACTTGCTCGTCTAATATTTTTCTTTTTTAAATGAAAAAATATTTTTTTTTTCTATTTAATTATAATTATGTTAATTACAGTATTGAACAACTATCGAGAGTTGATCATTATTCATAATTATATAAGTCATATTTATTTCGAATGATTCAAATGAAGAATTAAATTTATTTTTATTGGGACTTGAATAGTATATATATGTTGATTAATATTTGGTAAATAGAGAGGATGCCAATAATCATCCCTAGCCTTATATTTGAGCTAAACTGGGGAAAGAAAAGAGGATTTTCTGTGGTCAGTGGGATTAATTACATTGTTATTTAAAAGGTTAATAATGTGGTTAGGGATGCTAAGGAGTTTTTTTTAATAGTAGGCTGCTAAAGAGTTGAGTTTGGGCAAGTTCACATCAATTAGCATTCAAAATTTTGGAGTTAGAGATAGAAATTACTTTCATTTGATGAAAATCTTTTAGTTATTTTAAGTCAATTATTAAGTTGAATTGAGTCTAATTTTAATATTATTTTAATATATATATATATATGTACGTATGAAAGAGAAGGTGAGGGTGCAATGACTTATGGTTAAAGACAGTGAAGAATGATCATTAGGCTCTATCATAAGAGAAGAAAATTACTGATGCAAGGAGCAACTTATATTAGTTTTTTAGAAAAATGATGAGTCAGAAGTGCATATGAATGAATTATTGAACATCAAAAAAGAGTGGGAATTTCTGAATAAATAGTGTAATTTTAAATTGTAAAAGTATTTTTTGAGACAAAACCGTAAAGTTATTGATCACGAAAAATTCTGCACTTAAGTATGCTTAAATTAAAGTAGTCCTGATAAAATAAATGATTTTTTTAAAAAATAATTTAATCACATAGTTACTTAAAATCAAAGCAAGTAATACTTCTATATCTGAAACCTAGAATGTTATATTATATACAAGAAATTATCATAGATAGGCCAACAAGAAGAACAACGCCATCTTGCATCATTAAAAGCACCAATAGCCTCTCGAGAGTTCTGCAAATAACTATTTCTAATGATAGAAAATTATATTCTCTCCTCTTGAGGTTGTGCCCATCCAATTAATTTGAGGAGAATCTTATTGAGCTTTTAAATGGTGAGCATGACTCGAAGCCTAACCCTTCACCCCTCTTCTTTATGCACTATTACTCCTAAAGTTCTGTGATATCTTGAAATTATATTTGAAGTTAAAAGAAATTAAATTATAATTTGATTTGAGGCTTAAAAATTAAAGCTGATTTGGATTTAAAATGAAGGATTTTGGACCTGAAAATAATGATTTTGGACTTATTTATAAGAAGTTGAAAATAGAGGGACCAAATTGAAATTGTTCCATTAAACAGTTGGAACAGTGCAGCGGCGAACCGTCTTTCGCTCACGCCCGCCAGCCTTTTTCCGCGTGCCGCGTGCACCTGGAGAGAGAAAAGGAAGTTTCTCTCTCTCTGCAGGAGGAAGAGGAGAAGAAGAAGAAGAAGAAGAAGAAGAGGAGAAGAAGAAAGGAAAGAGAAGAAGGAAGAGAAAGAAAAGGAAAGCTCGTACGGATTTTTGAGCATAGTTTAATGATTAATCAGTAGTTAATCCTATCTCTAAAGTTAATTTTATTGCATGTGAAAACGGATGAATGTTGTGAGGTTTTAAGAATTATGTTGTTATGTCTCGTATTCTGTTAATTGCGTAAGTAGATAATCCTTTCCCTAAAATTATTATTGTTATATTATTATTTGTAAAAATGAATGGGCGTTGTGAGAATGTAAGAATTATGTTATTATACCTTGTACACTGTATATGTTGTTATAAATAGATGAAATATGCTTGTTTGTGAGGTGATGTGGTACTAATGTATTTTTGTATACCAAGAACTGACGAGGGCGGAGAGTTTCCTATATATATGTTATTTCGATGAGGGCGAGGAGTGTACGTCGGGTGATATCCTAAGAAGAAGGAATCACTGATACAAGGTGCGGCTTCCGTCAAGGCTTCTAGAATAACAAACTGTAGGAACTTTTGTCAGACTTCTAGGTGACAGGGTATAAAAATAATAGATCCTCGTCACTGAACAGAATATTATTATATTGTGATGAAATTCAGTGTGTGCAAGATTAAATGATGATAATTAATATGTATTTATGATATGGTATGTAATGCTATTTTGAGTAATGAGATGATAATTCTATTCATGATTTAAAAGGCGATAATGAGTAAGACAGATTTCTCACAAGCGGTCACACATGCCAACTCGATCTTGATATGGCGCTACGGCGTCCAAAACCCTTTTGGGCTGATGAGAAATGATTGTGGCATTTGAGGTGATTGGTTGAGAAACCTGGGGCTCAGAGATATAAATAATGAAGTTATTATTTCTAGTAAAGATGATTATAATATTGATAATAAAGGTTATTATTTTTAAGAATATCTTGCCTATTGAATTGTTGTTGTAGAGATTAACTTTATTTCTGATTTGATTCTAAGTACATGAGCTGTATTCTATCTGTATGCAGTGTTGAGTTGATTACTGTTTTATTTGGGATGCTGTTTTATCTACTGGGTCTGTATTAACAGGCTCCTGCCATTTTTGGTGGCAGGTGTGACACTAGTTGAATTACGGGACAAGGGAAAAGAAGTATGAAGGTATTTTCTGAATTGTGATATATAAGAATTTGAGTTGAGATAATACAAAAATGGAAAGAATATATTATTTTCTGGCGTCCGTGAAATCGGGACGTCACAGTAATGTCAGTCACCATTGTGTTGGTATGAAGATAGCGATCGTACAATACTTGGCCCTTAATTAGTTGACGAGACGACTGAGAAAATTAAGAAGATAAGGGAAAGGCTATTGTCAACCCAGGATAGACAGAAGAAATACTTTGATTCGCGTCATAGGAAAATCGAATTTTATGTGGGTGACCTGGTATTTCTAAAGGTTAGCCCAATGAAGGGTGTTGTGAGATTTGGAAAGGCAAAAAAATTGAATCCTCGTTACATTGGACCCTTTGAGATTATTGAAAGGGTTGGAGTAGTTGCCTACAGACTAGTATTACCACCTCAGTTATCTGGAATACACGATGTATTTCATGTGTCTATATTAAGGAAGTGTATCTCAGATCCTTCCCGAGTAATTCACTTTGAGCCAAGTGTCTTAGAGTTAAGGTCTGATCTAAGCTACAAGGAGAAACCAATGAGGATCTTAGCTAAAGATGTAAGGAGACTACGGAATAAAGAGATCCCCATGATTAAAGTGTTATGGAATAATCAGGTCGAACGAGAAGCAACTTGGGAAGTTGAGGCAGATATGAATTCATATTTTGAACTTTTCATCTGAATTTCGAGGACGAAATTCTCTCTAAGGAGGGGAGAATTGTAGCGCCCGGGTTCGTCAATTTTAATTTTATTAGTAATAATTTCGTAATTTTAATTGATATGTATGATTTATATAAATGATTTTTATTTATGTATTTTATTTGAATGAAATTTTGAATCAACTATAGACCAATAATAGTATAATAATTTAAAAATTAGAAAATATTTTAATTGGATGCATATTATTAAAGATTAGACTAAATTATCCCTTAGAATATATAATCTAGAGTTTAGTCTTAAGCAATTAATTAATTAATTAATTAATTAGGGGCTAAATTTAAGGGAAGGAGTTACGATGAAACGTTCTTTCCCTATTTCGTGCGTCGGTTCCCAAATGGAAAACCGCAAGAGAGAGAAAAATATATATAAGAGAGAGAGGGATTTCGTCACGGATCGAAAAGATTCTTGTCCGAAATTATTCTTTCGGAGACACGCCAAGCCGATGCAACGTGGAGAAATCTGAGAGGAAGTCAAAAGATATTCGCAACCATGGTAAACAAGAGGTAAGCGAGCGATTCTAATGAGTATATAAATTTAAATTTCTCAAGAAAATTTATTATTTTGAATTAGATAAAATTTGCATGATGAATCATAGAATCACGTTTATTGCTTGATCTCTTGCATACCCTCGTTAATTTGATTTATGCAAAATATTGAAAGATTCAAGATAATTTTATTATTCGTTAGAAAGTCCTAGAAATTTTGGTGAATATTTGGATTTTTTAAAAAAAATTTAGAAACCTAGATAAGAAAAAGGTGAAAAATCACTGATAAATACTTCTAACCCTTAATCGAATAATTTAATTAAAAAACAGACCATCTGAAACTACTAGGAAACTATTCATGCATATCCGGCGAATTATCTAACTCTAGTTGGACCGATCAGGAAAGAATTCAATGCCCTAAATAATATTTTGATTATTATTATGATTATTATTATGATTATTATTATTATTTTTAAATAATTAATTGCCTGTAGCGTTGAGCCCTCCAGTTCGTGCTTTGAGTAAAAGGATTATTAATATTTTTTTATATATATATTGATATATTTCATGCAGCATTAAGCGCTCCGGCTATTTGATATTAGAATTAAATACATAATATGGATTACTTGCTATAAAATTTTGGTATTATATTAATTGGTAATTATGATATAATTAGTAGCATATTTACTGATATATATATATATATATATGTATATTTAAAGTGCTATAAAATCAATGCTGCAATATAACCATGTTATGAGTGTATTATTATTAAGCCAGATGGATGAAAGAGATGAAGGTTTGTAAATCGAGAAAAAATCTATAGTCATTAGACAAGTGACAAACTTGTTCATGTGGATTATTTACCTTTGAAAGTCAATAGCTTTCTTATGACAATTTAATAAGATTAAGATATTGGGATCTCGATATAACCGCATCTACCTCAGTCATGAAAATAAAATTTGGAAAAATTCACTTATAATGTGAACTATCCCAAATAAAATAATAAGACCCCAACTCTATCCATGAGGTGGAAGGACTTATGGGGGACTGTGAGATCGTACGGGACTCACAGTGCTCAAAGAGATGTGACAAAGGGCAACTGATTATTGTGAGATGACGATCTCACCACAGGGGCTGAGGCAGACAGGGCGCTANTTCTAATGAAAAGAAAAAATATTTGAATGTTGTATGCAATATTTTATTTTAGTTTATTAGTTAAATTTGCTTACTCAGTCCACGTTGTCTCGGACTGACGCCATTTTATGGCAGGTACTGCAGGTCAACAAGAAGCACAAGGGAATGAGGAATGTGATGAAGAGGATTTTTAAGAAGCTAGAATTTATCTTTTATATTTGAAATTCTGAATATTGAACTAATTACAGTTTATTTATGATCCTTTGTTTTAGATTATCAGTAGTTGTGACTTTTTTTTGGTGATAAAGAAGTTTGAGTTAGTTTATTGGTTTATCGTTAATTTAAACTATCCTATCTGTCTTAGTTTTTCTCTTTATTGCAACGTCACACTCTATTTATCATGGCATATTTGAAAGAAAGATTGCATGATATTAAGAGGGTGTGACAAGTTTAGCTGAACCAACGAGCCTTGGGCTTTAAAGATCTGTTCTTCTACGAGCTTCGATTTCGGCAAACACGTTTTCACCTAGAATGAATTGCCCTTAAAAACTTCTGTTGTTCGTTTTTCTCGAATATTGATGGACCAGCATGTTGTTAGTGATCTTGTTGGCTCTAGAGGCAAATTCAAACTAGATAAAATGCGATTTTTGAATCTCAACATATTTAACAGCCAACCATTTCGATGAAATAGTACTGTATTCTCACCACAGGCCAAAGTCAAAACTGCAAATTGATAAAGAGAGTCTTAACTAAAATTTTTATTTAATTTCATTTAATATTTAAGATCCTCATTAAAATTTGAATTAAAAAAATTATAGAATAAATATCCTATAAACACCTAAAAGTTGAGATAGTATTAAATAAGTTCATAATTTTCAAAAACATAATAGCATATAAATAGTTGAGATTCGTTAACATTTTCAATCTAATTCCCAAATTTGATTTAAATATCTCATGCTTATCCTTAATTTCTAAATGTTCTCGTTGAACTTCTATTATATATTATACAATTAAAAAATAAATTTTAATAATTTTATTTTAAAATTTATAAAAATACTCCAACAGAGAAAAAGTAGAGAGAGACAAACATAATCGTATAGTCTTTTTATTCATATATTTAAAATATTTTTTTTTGAAATGACTCATTCGGTATCATTCCAATCGCTAGATGATACTTTTAGAAATCCAAAAATTCATACTACCGCGATATACCACCTAATCTCGAGGATCTATACATATATGCATGTGTATATATATATATTTATACATATGTATGTATATATAATTCATACATATATAGAATATTTAATTCAATTTCAGTCAAAAATTAGCACGCATTGGCACGTTTGAGATGAAGTTACGATGCAAATAAGTTGCCAAATTAGCATTTTATATTAACTTTAATAAAAATCAATTAATTAAAATTTAGGATAAATTGTATCGAGCCTACTGAGGTTAGATGAGCATTGCAAATTAATCCAAAATTTTAAAAACTTCGATGTAAGACCTGGAGGCTGCAAAAACTTTATAGTTAATTTTGGTCTCAGATCTAATTGTTCATTTTTTAGTAGCATGCTATAGAATTATTCTCATTTATTAAATTTATGTTTTTTTAAATATAATTTTAAAATACTAATATTTATATATATATTCGATATTTTTAATGGAAAGAAAAAAAGAAACGTTAGAAATTAAATTTTTTATTAAATTTTTAAAGAATGATAAAAATACAGAAATATATAATGGCTTTTTAAAATATATAAATAATTTAAATTAGTCAAAAAATAATCAAATTTCATATGTATAATAAAAAGTTCAGTGAAACTGATAGAATTTTTAAAAAATGATTAAAATTATAGCACTTTCACAATCTCAGAGACTAAATGAAATTTTTAAAAAATTAAGATCAATTTGCAATGCTCCTCCAACCACAGGTTCCGGATGAAATTTAACCTAAAATTTATTGTCAACTGCACAGAGATTTATTGGAGGGTGATGAATTTGCTGTCCAATAGTTATTTATGCTCCTTCGAAATTTCCCAACACTATCTAAATAATTTTAAAATATAAATTGATCTTCTTAAATGAAAAAAATATTCGAGACACGACATTCAAATTATATCGTATGGATAGTTTTTTAATGATTTTTTGAGGCTCGTTATTGTTAGGAGAGTTATCTTAAGAGAGTTCAAGTTAGACCCAATATATAATTAATAATATTCTATGTGTGTATATATGTGGATGGACATAAATATTTGGGGATAATTTTATTTGGACTCCGCCCGGTTTGGTTCGAGCTTTTTTTTCAACATTAAAAAAATAATTAATTTTTTAAGTTTAATGAGAGAGAAATTTATTTTATTATTAGAAAGTGTGTAAAATGTGAACTTTTTTCAATTCTAATATTCGCATTTGTATTGGATGTGAAATAAAGTTAATTTTTATAATTAAAATTTATGTTGAGTAAAAATCTTTCCTCGAACTAAATGATAGAGTCTCTCTGCCAGCTCAAAATATTTTCTAAGTACGTAGCTATTTTTTTATAGGTTTTATTAAATTTGACTACTAATGTACATTACTTTGTAACTATTGAAAATATGTTTAATTATTTTCAATTATTATTATAAATTTTTTATTTTTTTATATTTTAATTTAAAATAATAATTTTTAATATTTAAATATATATATATATATATTTAAAAAAAGAATAATTACCTACATGCCACATAATTTAGTTTTATTTATGCCTTACTCATCCATTCTTAGTTAATTACGCTATGCACGCTCAAAATATTATAAAATCTTACATACACACATTTTAACTTATTTCTATTATAATGAGTAATCATAATTTTTCAATAACCTAACTATAGTTAGATTATAAAAAATCTGAGCCGTTCATCATATTATTTTAAAGATATTTAAATATATTTTGAGTAAAAATCATAAAACCTTAACGTTTAGGTGGCGGCAAAGGAATGAGACATCCGCGATGTGAATTAATTTTAGGACAAATTAGCGTTTTAGTATGGTATTGAGGAAGAGAAAAATATGTACTATTAAGAGTAAAAATATAATTTCAATAATTTACTAACAGAATATTTTTTTTTCAAATAGATTTTGATTAAGTTTTAACTCAAATGTGCGTATGTAAGATTTTGTAATGTTTTGAGTGTGCATAACATAATTAACTAAGAATAGATAGGTAATATATAAATAAAATTAAATTGTGTGGCATGTAGGTAATTTTTTTTTTAAAAAATAATAAGTTAAATGACTAAATTTAATGAAATTACCCTAAATTTTAACCGGATGGAATTATCCTAAATTTTTATATCATTCACAACATTGAAAGGTAATAAATGCTTCATTAAATTTCTGCAACTCTGTCATATCTGATTGGTTCTAGTAAATGCACCTCATGTGGTTGTTTTATATACAATATTTCTCTTTGTACGTTGGCCTGCAGTCATTTTATTGGGCAAAATTATGTTGAAGTCTCTGACATTAATGGATTTTCATGTTGATATATCCATAAATAGCTCCATTTCTCTTTTTAAGTTGGCATTCTTTATTCCATGCGGATTCTTTTGTTAATTAAAAAAAGTTTACCCGTTTTGATTTTTTTCTTAAATGTAGAATTTCAAACACTTTTTTTAATCTCAATTACATATTTAATTTTGTCAATTTAACAATATTGCAAATATATCTTAAAATATGTGGCATTAATTCACTACTGTAAAAAAAATTAAGTAACTCTTGATCAATAATCTAACTATCATCAAAAAATATATATACCAAGATATTTAATGATTTTAGGAAGCATTTAGTTAATTAAATGTGATTTAAATATTTATTTAAATGTTTACATTTGCTAGGTATTAGTAAATTTTGTTTTATTGATTAAATGCCATTAATATATTATAAATTAATATATTTGTTGTTAATGAGATTTAAAGGTCTAAAAGTAATTAATTTTAAAATCACACATTTTAACTTCTCCATCATAAAATTAAATACTCATTTATTTTATTTCAAATCCTCTTACTTTGATCTATGCCATAGTTGATGACATCTAGATATATCGCTAATTAGTTTTGGATATAACTAAAGAAATAATTTTAGAGTATTAATTTTATATATTTTTATAATATTCTTAAAATATGTTTGTAAATCAAATAGTTATTTTCATTAAATGACAATCTAACATTACAATATAATATTAAACTAAAGACTTAAATTTTATATACATACATACATACATACATATATACATACATATACATGTATATATATATA
>JAEMOT010003413.1:361797-381307 GCA_019297695.1 Apostasia ramifera
TTAAATTATAAAAATTTTAAATTATTTAAATTATAAAAATAATAGAAAATTTAAAATTATTACTTATATATATATATATATATATATACACGTGTGACTATTTTATATAATTTAATATAATCATTAATTTTATTTTATTTTATATACACTATCAAGAGGTTAAAAATACACCAAAAAATAGTCACAAATCAAACGATATCTTTAATCACTTAAAAATAAGTAATATTCAAGTGTAATACAGAATTTCAAAATTTATATACAAGTGATGTTATTGAATCATTCTCATATATATATATATATAGTGGCGGAGTCAAAACTTCAAAATAGCGGAGCCAAATAAACTATTTATAATAATATTATAAAAATTTAAAATTATTTAAATTGTAAAAATAATAAAAAATTTATAATTCTTACTAACATAAATATTCTTACATAAACTTCAATTATGATAATTCATTGAGATATTTCTTTTACATTATTAATACTTTTTTTACAGTACCTTTTTATATCATTTTTAAAGGGTTTTTTTTTAATTAACATTAGATTTTGAATTATATTTCATTTAAAACAAAAATTTTGATTTAAGAGTTTTTGCTATACATCTTAAATAACTAACTAATAAATGAGCTAATCATGATTTTAAATTTTAATATACTAGATTATTCAATGAATTAATTTTTAATTCACTAAATAATTTAATGAATTAAAACTCTAAATTATGATTAGTCAATTGATAATTTATCACAGCTGCATACCAATTTCTTGATTTAAATATTAAACATGCAAGTAAATTCTTTTAGTTAAAGGAATTCTCATCAACATAAAGTTCATTTATATAAAATATATGTTGAATATGAGAAATTTAAATTATAAATTATCTAAATATTTTTTAATCTAATTATCTATTTACTTGTTCAATATACTATCTCAATTTATAGCGAGATATCTATTTTATAAAACTTAGGAGGTGTGACTTAAAAAAAATGAAAGAGTGCGAGTAAAAAAAAAATAGTGGTGCAACTGATGCACCTCCTAATTCTTATGTGGATACTTATATATATATTTATAAGTTAACATGAATATTATACTCCTGTTAATATAATAAAATACTCTTGTTATCTCATTTAATATGGATAAAATTTTTTTATCAAGCCCTTATTAAATTGTTCTTTATTAAGTAAAATTTAATATAAATTTTCATATTAAAGTTCCTTGCTATCTATAATATAATAATTAAAATTGATTTCTCTTCTTATTAAAGTTTTTGTTAAGATGAAATTTAGTATATATTTTAATGAGAAATTTTTTTTTTTTTGTTAATATGTAAATTTCTTATATATATATATATATGTGTGTGTGCATGCATGCATGCATGCATGTATGTATATATGTATATGTATGCATGTATATGTATATATATGTCTATAGTTGTTAGATATAATATCGCTCATCTTTGTGGATTTTACCCCGTAAATGCAATGATCAATGCTTGTTCCTTTACAGTTAGAAGCAGCAGCAGCTCTGGCCACGTGCTGCTGGGGCCAGCCGCCATTACTGATCTCCCTCTCCTCTTGAAGCAGTAGGTCTTCTGCTTCCTCTTCCTCGCCCTCTCAAGCGCGCGCCTTTAAAGCAGAACTCCTCCCTTCACCATTCTCCAACTCTACGACTCTCCGTATCAGTACTACTACTGATCAGCTAGCTAGCTAAAACTTAGAAGCATGGCAGGAGCTTCCGTCCTCGCCGTTATGGTGGTCGCCGTCGTAGCGAGCTGCCTCCTTGTGGCCGGCGGCGCCGAGTCTCTCAACGAGACGACGACGGCGACGGCGAAGGCGGCTCCGGCTGTGCCGGCGGTGATAATCTTCGGTGACTCCATTGTGGACCCGGGGAACAACAACGCCATAAAGACGATCGTGAAGTGCGACTTCCCTCCTTACGGCAAAGATTTCAGCGGCCACGCGGCCACCGGCAGATTCAGCAACGGCAAAATCCCGGGCGATTTCATAGGTAAAAATTAACTAATTTAAGCGTATAAATGTATGTGGTAAATTACTCCATGGTCCCAAATATTAACAATCACTTGCATTTTAGTCCAACCTTTTAGAGCTTAAATTAATAAGATCTCGTTAGATCCTCAGCACTGGAACAGCAAATGGACTGAGCTGAACAGAGCTTAGTCATGTTCATGTTCAAGCTTGTTTTTAGATTTGATCGTGCAAAATTTTCGTCATAAATTAGATGAGATTGATTCGAGCTTGTTCGTTAGCAATAATCGAGCTCCTTATCAAGCCAATTGTCGAGCATTGCACTATCTAAATGAGCTTATAATAAGCCAATAGTGAAGCATGCTTACGAATAATTATCAGCTATTACATTGAATTATTAATTAAAAGAACAAAATAAAAGTTAAAATTATTTATTTTTATTAGACAATAATAATACTATTATAAAAATATCATGATACTAACAATAATATTAATCATTCCCATTAACAAGCTGGTTTTTACTGGTGTTGTAGATGTGCACAAACAAAAATGAGCTAAGTACATATTTAAACTTGCTATGTTCATGATCATTATTCATTTAGAAGTCGGGCATTTAAAATTAAATTTGTTTAATATTATTCATTAAGCGTGATAAATGAATATATACGAGCTCTTATTGAGCATAATATTAGGCTGCTCGTTGAAACCTTGATTCATTCACAACCCACCTCATGCTTATTTCATATTGAAGAACTCAAGACAATGCTTGAGAGTCGTTCTCAACTTTTCGCCAATATATGAATCCTTCATTCAAATAATTCACAATGTACTTGAATTATTGGAATATTATTACTAGACTTAAAACACCTATTGATTAATTGCATACTTAATATATATATATATAAACATATGTACACACTATGAAAAGTAATGTATATAAAAAGAGCTAAAATGATCAACAAAATGCCAAATAAATAAATTAAAATGTCATAATAATTACAATGCACACTTAATTAGTTAATTATGATACAAATTAGTACTGCATATCTAACAAATATTTTGTGCTTCTTCTGCACCCCGTCTCGTCTTCTATTTGCATCGTCATGTGGTGAGACCTTTTATGCATCAACACTTTGAGTGCCACATGAAATATTGAATTAGGGTAAATAACATTAGGATCCCTCTTATTTTCCCTTATATACATATAAGTCCCTCTAATTTTTAAATGAAGCAAACTGCTTCACCAATTTGAGTAAAATCACATGATTCTTTTTATAATAAATGTTAACTTTTTTAATTGCCTTTTATAATAAATTAAAGTTCATCGACGATAAGTTTCACCTAAACAGCTACAAAAGTAATATCAATTAAAAAAATTACTTATTTATATTTTTACTTAAATTGTTGAACTAATTTACTTAATTTAAAAATTAAAGAAACTCATATATACGTATATTAGGACAAATAAGGGAACCAAATGTTATTTATCCACTAAAGTAAGAATACTTACTTTATTTGATTTTTTTTTTTGAACTAATTAATTATTTGATTGTTTCAATTGAATTGTGCAGTTGGTGTTATTAGTGAGATGAATTTTGTTTACTATCGTTGCAGTTTGTATATCCAGGCTTAATATTATCGGTGCATTAATTAATATATACGATTAATTAGTATGCATTAAATGCTGTTTATTAGCAGTACTGTATTTGATGCATGCAATTAGTACAGATTTTTTTTTTGAAAAACAATTAGTACAGATTTAAGCATGCAAGAGTATTTTTTCCCACAAAAAGTTATATTAGATTAATTATTTTCTCTTTTTGTTTCTCTAAATTAATTTTAGCCTCAAGTCTTGGTGTCAAGGAGCTAGTACCACCCTATTTGGGCACAAATCTCGGACCTGAAGACCTCCTCACCGGAGTCAGCTTCGCCTCCGGCGCCACCGGATACGACCCCTTGACCCCCTCCATTTTGGTTTGCGCCTGCCCCCCCCCTCCCCCCCTCTCTTGTAAGGAAAATAAAACAATGAAAGCTTTGAGACGTGATTAACACTTTTCTTAAGGTAAATTTGCAGTATAGATACAATTACCTTTCAGAATACAACAAAGCATCAAAACTCTCTAACAACAAGATTGCAGAAATATATATGATATTTATAGATATTTTTAAGATTAATTTAATAGTCAAAAGACACTTAAAAGTGATCTTTAATTAAGAGACACATCTCTTAAATGCATCTTTTCATTAAAATAATATTTCTAAATTAGAATATTCTAATTATAAAATAAAATTTTAATTAGCAGAATAAAATTCTGGCTTACTAAGTCAAGCCCAAGATGTCCATCAAAGACAATTAAATATTCATTGAGCCCATTATGTTCCACTAGAGAGACTCATGGGCTTAATTCAAATTAATAATTCCATCGAGAAAAACTTTATAAAATATCTATAACTTTACTTCATTCACAATATGAGAATATCATATATCCAAAAAATTTCAAACTATATAACATCTCTCTCTGAGCATACTGGGAACATCCATGCATGCAGTCAGTGATATCAATGCCGGATCAGCTGAAAATGTTTGCCGAGTACAAGGAGAAGCTCAAGGGGATCGCCGGGGAGGCGAAGGCAACCGGAATCATATCGGGGAGCCTTTTCGTGGTGTGTGCCGGCTCCGATGATCTCGCCAATACATACTACACAACTCCTTTTCGGAAGCCGCACTATGATGTTCCCTCTTATGTCAACTTGCTAGTCTCATCAGCTTCCGATTTCTTGCAGGTAAACTTCTCATTAATGCCGCACCCGTCTTTATAAATATTGGCTAATCAGTATATTTTCTTTTATTTATAATATGATAAACATTATATATATATTTTTATAATTCAACTTTCAAACCTAAATAGTTTATTTTACAATCACATAATATTCCCATTAGGTTTTATGTGAGAGTGATGTGTAGATGTTAATTAGATCAGACTAGCAATAATATTGAAAGAGAATAGGACAAATGAGATCTAGTGAGATGCTTATATACAGTTGGAAATTGTGATAACAAGATTATATTCATGAAAAATATATATAGTTGTATTATGTATGAGAAAAAATATAATGAAAATTCCTAAAAGAAAATTAGGCTATCAAGAGTTGAAAGAGAAATTTTTATTTAAATTAACAAACAGCTTCTACATGTTACATTGCTTAAAGATCTATTTGAGTAAGATCTCGGACTTTAATTATATCGTCAGCTCAATTTTGATATTAATTTGATAGCTACAGTTGAGCTTCACCTTTAGGTGGAGCCTCGGTCTTGAGGTCAAGCTCCAACCTTGACCAATGATTAAGTTCTTGATGAACATCGGTCAAGCTCTTGACGCTCGATGTTCATCACATCGATTAAGTATCAATATTTATATCCTTGTAATTCTTATGCTCAAAAGGTTTTTACAAGCAATGCATCGTATTGCCCAGTCTAATCAAATTAAGGTGCAATTTGTTATTATCCTTTGTTTTTTATCATCCATATATCATATATAGAATTTTGCACATAACAGTATAACAAGGACTATTTGTCATTGATATCTATAGGTATTTTAGGAATTTATCTTCTACATCTACATGGTTCTCCATAAATTCATAATGGATTAAGAACCTAGCTAGTTAGGGGTACAGTGTACTTGTTAATTAAGATAATTTATTTCATTCTACAAATTACCGATGCTCCTTCTTTTGTCTTCGTGAATAATCCATGACATTCTTTCTTAATAAGAAATTCATTATTGCCCTTATTCTGAAGTTAACTATATGACCTCACAACTAAAACTATCTTCATTTTGCACCACCTTATAATTTTCTTTTAAGGTAAATATTATTCGAGTTCCTGAGTTTGAACATCTATTTTGCGTGAATTCATGAATTTAAATTGTTTTTGAATAGATACTTGAGGTTAGCCCCCATTTCACGTAAGTCTATGAGATTTTTTTGATAGTGTAAGTCTATGAATTTGAATTCATTGAGATATATATGCATATAATATATTTCATGCAGACTTTTGAAATTGAACTGTTATTTCACACTGCTATGAATCTGAGTGTGACTTCACTTAATAGATTGACCCAAACGAAAAATATCACTTCACTCACAAAACGAATAATACTAATCTTCGATGTTCATACAATAGATAGTTAATATCTCTCCCTTAAATCGTAAATCATAAAATCTAAACCCTAATCTTTCTGTCTCTCATACAGAAACTTCATGGAATGGGAGCACGTAGGATTGCATTCTTGGGGCTTCCACCAATAGGATGCCTGCCTTCACAGATAACACTCGCAGGAGGGATTAATATAAGAGAATGCATACCATCTCGCAATGAAGCGGCCAGGCTCTACAACTCCAAGATCAACGAAGAGATCAAACGGCTCAGCGGGAGCTTCAGAGGCACCAGGCTCATCTTCATTGATATCTACAGCGTTCTCCTTGATTTAATTCAGAGGCCCACTTCTTATGGTAATTATTACTATAATTTTATACATAGCTCACTATCTATGCATGATACTTGTCATTTAAAGTAGTGGGGGCAACATACATAACACGACATGATTTTCAAAGAGAAGAAGAGAACGAGGTTACTCGAAATAGCGGGGAATAGTACTAAGTACAGTGCCGTGTGTAGGATAATTAAGTCTAATTACTAGGGTTAAGTATAAGGTAAAAAGTTTTGGGTACATTACATTCAGGCCTATGAGGTTAAAAGGGAGTTATAAATTAGTCTCTATTTAAAAAAAAATTGATTTTAATCCCTTAAAATGTAAAAATATTGTAATTTTAATCACTCTTTCAAAGTGTTAATTTTTTAGCTGGCTCATCTGACATAAAATATATAATTTGATTATTATTTTTTGATTGATTTAAACTTGTATATTTTAAAAGATAGTTATACTTCTCTATTCTCACCATTTTTTAAAAATTTAATAAAAATATAAAATTTAATTTCTCTTTTCTCTTACTTTTTTTATTCTAAAAATTTATAACTATAAAATATAAATATTAATATTCAAAATTATATTCTATAAAATCAAAAAATTATTTATTATAAATAATCTTATAATATAATAGTAAAATAATAATTATTATATTTTAATTAAAATTAAATAATAATTTTTTTATAATTTAAAAAATTTAAATTAAATTTTTTAAAAAATTGATACTAATTTATAACGCGCCTCCAACCTCATGAGCCTGAATTCAGTTCACCACCCTGAAGTCTTTTTTTTCTCACATTTTTAGTAATGCTTTGGTGAACCAAAACCATTATATATATATATATATATATATATATATTTTATATTATAATTCCCTCACAAATAAAAATTATTGGGAGCTTTCGATCTCAAAAAAAAAAAGGGAGCAGCATAACACGTCTTTTTTATGAATAGGAGAAGAAGAATATAACATTCGTTGGAATAGCAGAAAATAATACTACGTATGGTGCTTGTGTAGGTAAAATATATAGTGATACGTCTATGTGTATTAGTACTATGTATAAAGTAAGTTTTTTAATTACACATTTTTAACAAAGCTATAGCACGCATAGGCATGATAGTAATGCATATATAGAGAGCGTTTGGTTCAATATTATAATCTTAATATATTATGTTATCCAGATGTTCTAAAATTTAAATATCATTATTTGAGTAATAATTTTATAATATTTTATAAAATTATTTACACATAATATCATCAAACTAAATAATTTTTTCTAGATAATATTAAATCAAGCGTCCTCGTAACATTATTTATAAACATGATAGTACTATGTATACGTAAAATGCACATAAGAATATATATATATATATATAGTATTATATAGATGCAAGATAAAATATATACTTAATACTATTATAAATATTATATAACACTATATGTGATGCATGTGCCAGAATTATCGTGCCTATACGTAAATGTACAAAATACTAACACTAACACTATTGGTCCTCCCCATTTTGCTTGTGAGTTTAGCATACCGACACGTCACGCATTCATTAATGCAATAATTTCTCTCAAACGAGAGCCATTCAAGCAAGAGCTCATTTATGAGATCTGAATCCCTGTCTAGATGAGACATTGGCTTGATATGTTTTATTACTGTCACATGTAAGGCAGTTTCAAAAGGAGAATAAATGACAGTCTGCATTAGGTAGGGCAAAAATCTGAAAATAATCATATTTTTTTAAATTTGGCAAAAAAAATCAAAACTTAACCTGCATTTGCAAAGTTAGAATTCTTTTACAAGCATAGGTCATATTTCATCCCAAAGTACTGCAACTGCATTACAATAATAAAAAAAAAGTGCAATTTTAAAATTTTTGACCTTAAATTAATTAAGAAAAAAATTTAATACATGTATGTAATTATCCCATATGTAATTATATCAAAAACTGAATATATGGAGTACACATTTAGTCAAGAAAAAAATACTTATATTGGAGATGTGACAATTGGTGATCAAATTGTCAAGAAGAGTGAGCGTTTTAGATTCCTTGGATCAATTATACAAAATGATGGCGAAATAGATAATGACGTTATTAGCCGGATTCAAGCAGGATGGGTAAAATAGAGAAATGCTTTTGGTGTGTTGTGCGATAGAAAAATCCAATCCAGAATCAAGGGTAAATTTTATAAAACTGTAGTAAGACCAGCGATGATATATGGTGCAGAATGCTGGCCTGCAAAGAAGAAACATACAAATAAAATAGATATTATAGAAATGAGATTAATGTTAAGGTGGATGTGTGGATATATACGAAAGGATAGAATGAGAAATGAGTATATCCGAAAGAAAATTGGTGTTGCACCAATTGAGGATAAACTTAGAGAAAGTCGGCTTAGATAGTTTGGACATCTAAATCGTAGGCCAATTGAAGCTCCAGTTAGAAAAATTGAGTTATTGAATTTTGCCCATGTACAAAAAGAAAGAGGGAGATCAAAAAAGACATGACAAGAAACTATAAGGAGTGATCTTAGTTACTTAGACTTAGATAAGAATTTGGTAACTGATAGAACGCAATGAAAATAAAGGATTCATGTAGCCGATCCTACCTAGTGGGATTAAGGCTTAGTTGTTGTTGTTGTTGTTATGTAATTATCCATTATTATGATTGTAACGCAGTTTAAAAAGGAAAAAGAATAATTCCTCATGGCATTCAAACCCCAAACTTGGTTCAGGCATATTTCTATCGAGTGCAGAAGGAGAGACATAAGTAATAACACATATCTATGCTATCAAAAAAAAAAATCTCTATTTCCTTACACTTTTGTTTTTCTATTATAAACCAAAAAGTAAATATTATTATTATTATTATTATTATTATTATTATTATTATTATTGTTTTATTATATTGCTTTCCTGCAATAGACATTTATTATTGCAAGAAAGCTCAGTGATATTAGGTGAGCCTTGATGTGCTAATAAATGTTGACGGTATTGCTGGCAACCCACAGTTCTCGTGAATCTCATCACTCAAATCGGAAATTCCCACTTAAAAAAAGAAATATTTGCATACATGAAGCAAACTAATCTGGATATTTCAAATTCGACATGAAAAATTACAAATAAACCAAAAATGTGACAGTAGTTACTGTTGGCATAATGGAGGGATAGAAGATTGTGTTTCTATTTTTTCCTCTTTTTGATCTGACTTTCATCCTTTGATTTTTCTTTTTTCATTGTAGGCTTTCAGTTTTAAGACCCTACATTTTAGGACTCAAACTTATATAGTATGATACAATCATATAAGAATTCTATAAATCATTCCCAATATAGTATTTACTAATTAAGTCTTAAACACATCAAGCAAACCAGTTAAATACTCTCCCAGCTTGACGCGAGGAGCAAATCAGGACCAAAGCGATACTAATTTAAAAAACAACAATAATAATAATAAATAAATTTTTTTAATCATTTTACACAAATTCTAATATAAAAAAATATTATTTTACTTTACATACTCAATAATTTTTAATAAAAATATATACTTTATTTCACATCCTAGACCAAAATATTCGAATCGAGAATTTTGATTTAGGATGTAAAATAAAATTAATTTTTTTATTGAAAATTATTGAATATGTCAAGTAAATTAATATTTTTTTTATATTAGAATTTGTGTAGAATGATTAAAAAATTTTATTTATTATTATTATTGTTGTTTTTTAAATTAGTATCATTTTAGTCCTGATTTGATCCTGATTTAGTCCTCGCGCCAAAGAGGGCCTTACCTCCAATCAAGAGGAGTTAGATTTTTAATCGCCTTCAACTTGACTAGAATTAAACTAATCTGATCAAAATTGCACACAGTTAAGAGGTGTTAGCTAGATTTCCTTACGGCGGCCTTCAACTTACCTATAAATAAACTAACTCGATAAAATAACATAAACTTCAACTCTCTCTTCCTCCCTGTCTCTGCAATCTTGCCATAAGGCCGAAGGAGTAGTGGCATGGAGAGGGAAGGATGGAGGGAGAAAGAGAGCTTACAACATTTGGTTAGATTAATAGAGAAAATGATTATTTAATTTGATGATGCGTGTAGATAATCTTCTAAAATATTACAAAACTATCACTTAAAAGATGACATCTACATATCAGGATATCAACATTTAGATAATATGACATAACATCAAGATAACATTGAGCCAATCAGTCCCTAAATCTAATTAAAGCTATTAATAATCTGCCACCTCTTACCTGGAGAATGGTAAGAAGATTCAAGGGATCGTTATGAAATCGTCCCTAGTATAGGACATTGCTTATGCACTCTTTCTTCGTTATCATTTATACTGACACTTCATAATTTTAATAATAACTATGACTGTGGTTACAGGATTTGAAGTGGCAAACAAAGGATGCTGTGGTACAGGGGAGCTGGAGGTATCAATACTCTGTAATAGGAAGTCTCCTACATGCCCAGATGACACCAAGTATGTCTTTTGGGACAGCTATCATCCAACAGAGAAAGCCTACAAGATAATAGTTGATAAGGTTCTTCAGAAATACATTAAAGACATACTTTAAGCATAATGAGAAGCCCTTGGCTTAATTGGCACAACTTTATCACACTGCAGTTTATTATCTCAATTTCAAGTTCTTTCAGTTTCAGTATTGAGGAATGAATAATACAATGATTCCAATGTTAAAAGAAATTGTACTAACCTGCATAGTGCCGCAAAATGAACAAAGCTGATGCGGGACGGAAAAAGATGTCAATGATATTTTATATTTATATTCAGTAAAATCGATTAGCAAATTATTTTAATTAAGAGAAAAATATTTTCTAGATAAATTATATGATAAATAAGATTTTGAATCCCGTAAATTAAGATATTTTAAAATTAAAATTAAATTGGATCGTATGATAAATAAGAATTTATCAACTTAGATCAAGGCGTCAATTTAAATTCAATAAATCATCTGAGGTTCAGGAATTTAGGGCAAATGTCTCACAATTAAATCCAACAGTAATTAACACACAAAGAAATATCGGGTCGCACAATTAGAACCAAATAAATAACCCAAGTTAAGCGAATAATTTATGTCAAATAATCAGCTTAGTGGAGTTCGGGAAAGAATTTACCAGCGATTTTAATCGGAGAAGAGTCACTAACGATGATTAACTGATCTAATCGACGCGCGGACAAAGCGCAAACAGCGCGCGGACACGAGCACAGGCGGGCGCACGGGCGGGCGTGCGGGCAGGCGGGCGTGCGNGAAAAGTGGATAACTAAGCTAATTTGAGGATTCTCACCAAAGGCTAACCCTACCTTTTCCTTCACTGGAATATCGACCCCTTAACCCGAATCTAGGCTCTGAGAAAACTCAAACATAATTTCATTCATCAAATGCTATCCTTTTACAATGTAAGACGACCTCTTTATATAGAGAGATCCATATAGAAATTTGAAAATACAATATTAAATGCAGAAAATAAAATACCAAATAAATAAAAGCAAATATAGAACTAATTCTATTACAATAAAATAAAATCAGCTCCAAATGTGGTGAGTCTCCAAATCTTTCAGATATGCTCTGAATCAAATCAAATCTAAATAAAGCTAATATGAAAATCTCTAATAGCTCTAATTAATTTGAATTTGAATTTTGATTCAGTACATAACGTTATCCTAGCCATCCAATTCAATACTGATCTGTGTCCCCACCAGCTAAATTGAGCTAACATATGTTTATGAACTAACAATCAAGACTTTAAACGGCTTGAGAACAAGATTTCTTCAGAACATACCATTGAGCCTGCCATCGAACCGAACCAATAACCGAGCTTGTTATCACACTGCAGCTGTGCTTAGTAATGAAACCCCATATTGAGTATTGAGCTATCTAAAAACCTACATCAAGCTCATACATGAACAATTCATTAACCATTAAACATGAACATTTCAACATGAACTCCAACCATCAGAGAACATGACTCTAAAAAACATGATTGAGTATATTTCAGGAAAAATCAACAGTTAATAGAATAATGTGCTACATTTACTATTTCTCCAAGGATTTCCAATGAGGTTTCAATATTCAATATACAAAGGAATGCACATGAGCAATTATTCAATATTAATATTTCAACAAATCATGTTGATACACAAGTGATGTCCCTTACACACTAGCTTAATTTTTTTGTTTAGTTAATCGGCGATCATTTATCTCTGTACTAGACTTAACTTAGCTCCCTTGATATTTCTTTCCTAACAAGTGGTATTATAACTGATGATTCGGTTGGGATTAAGGGTTTCATGAATGTTGTGCTCCATGAGTCTTCACCATATTCAACCATGGTGGAGCAAGAAATCTAAGAGATCTCATGTAAGGGGGAGATTGTTGAGAATACACATAAGCAATTATCTCATATTTGTAATTCAGCTATAAGTTGTATTGATATACAAGTGATGACCATTACAACCTTAAACTTTTGAGATAGTGTGTGTCTATTGACTTGTGTATTAACCCAACTTGATCCCCTAGTATTTCTCCCATAACATAAATCTCATGCAACATTTGATCAATATTCATCACAAGTTCATTCCTCTGCCAAATCTGCCTCAAAGGTGTGAAATAACCTATTAAATATATAGGAATCCATGAAAATAAAACCAAAGAATATGCAAAACTAGCCTAAATAATTCAATTCAATTTATTATGCTTCCATCCCTAACCATAGTAGTTCTGGTCTATGTAATTCTGAAAAGAAGGTGAGAATAAGCGAAAATTCAACAATCAATACAAGCTAAAACCAAATAACTGGCTTATGAGAATGGCTACTCCCATAAATATTGCAACAAGAGAAGCAGCCCAAGTTAGTTTCTCTGTTATCCTAGGAACCCTTTCTTTCAAGGCCTGACTACATGAACCAATAAAGACTGTATAACTTCCCATAGCAAAAACAGTCCCAACCAGAAACATACCAAGAAATGCCGCACCGGCAATCCTTGAAGGAAGAGCAAGGGCCGGCAAAATCATCATCAACGCATCTGGCTGCAGTCCATGCACGATTCCAGTAGCAAAAGTAGCAAACCCTACTTTCTTCTTCCCACCAGAGACAGTTTCTAAAGAGCCTCCATTCTCTAGAGCAACACAAGGAGCAGGGATCTCTAAAGCTTCCCTAATTCCCACTCCACCTATGATGAGTAAAGTAATGCCAACAACCCTCGTTCCCCAAGTCCGAATGACCTCGATATGTAACCGATCTTTAAGAAGTAAGAAAAGCAATCCGAATATCAATTGGCCGGCATCATGGCCGCAGCCCCAAAGTGCCCCAACAACAGCACTCTCTATCCTTGTTCTTCCAATGGACAACGGAGCAAGGGCAGCCAGATGGTCAGGACCCGATAAAGTGTGAAGACACCCGGCGAAAAAACCAGTCCAAGCACTACTCAGGAATTCAGTTTTAATAAGCCTTCCCCCAGTTTCGGTGGCTGATTGGACCGTCGCATAGACAGGCAGTGTAAAAATTGTTTGTAATAAAGTCACGGCTGCAGCTGATACCACCACTGACAATGCAGCAGAAGCAACCTGAATGGAGAGTAAGTTTAAGGAGTTGTAATCAAAGAATTTAACATGCATTTCCTTTAATCAAACAGCAATATCAACAATTCTTAATTGAAAATGAGTTGGGGTTGATTACTATGCAATTCTCTTCTCAATTCAGCTCCACCTTCATATGCATTTTCAGTCTTCCCTGCCTTTCTACCCTTCCTGACTTCAACCCACCTCACATTATATACAGGAGGATCAAGATAATGACAATGAGCATGGCCAATCATCTTTGGAGATCAACCATCATCTTCCCCATAAGAGATCCTCCACCATCTTCTCCTCCATAGATCATGTCTAATACAATCTACTCCAATAGAACTAATGATTTATTGGAGCATCAACATCTCAACTACACTAATTTTCATGAATTATGCAATGCAGTATTATGTAATGAAAGTTCCATTTAATAAATGGAGTACCTTAAAACATTTTGAAAAAAAATTGATACTAAAGAAACAAGGTAATTTTCCAAAAATTTGATTGTGTAGATGGGAGCAAACAAATGTAAAATTAACAAATGAGAAGAAGGTGTTCAGCAGGCAAAAGTAACAGTCTAACTAATTGTCAACTTTATTGTTCACCACACCAACACATTAAACTTTTTGGACGATAGCAAAACAATTTACCTAGTTTCTTTGTGTTTAATATGAAAATATTTAGTCTACAACGTACCGCTTCTTTCTCCTTCTTGGTGGAACTAGGTAGGTTCAATGAATGACCTACCTCAACATTCATTGGACTAATATTTCTGCATTATATTTTTAGAAGGCTTGCAATCCAAGCAACCAAGTGCCTCCCGTGAAAAGTATAAAAATCTTATGGTGAGAACAACATTACAACAATTCATTTTGGACAAGGTTTAATGTTGACAGCCGAGATAGGATCAAGTTGCATCAACCTAATTCAAATTATCAGGGATTGGTTTGGAAGAAAGGATGTTGACAAAAGGCAGATTTGGTGATTTGCATTATTTAGTATTTATTTTTATTGACATAGAATCTCAAAATTTTGGAATGTTATTTGGTAATAAAATGGTTCCTTATATGGGTTAGAGCATTTGGTAATATATCTTCTATTTAACTTCTTTTTCAACACATACTAGGACAATATAAACACCTCTTGAGAATTGCATTGGACAGCTACTGAATGAAATAGATTTACTCTTCCCTTATGAAATCAGATACCTGAGGACTGTTTCCCAAATAGCGAAGGGCGTCTTGAGTGTGAATACCTAAACCAAATGCCACTCACTATTGCTGAATTTCACGTTTCCTTCATCATTCTCCTCTGTGTGATGCACAGATAAATCTCCTGAATGCGATCCCTTCATTTTGAGCATCTGCCCCTTTGTCACCTTAGCCAAACCAATCTGATTGTCTATGCACCAATTCTACCTAAGTGCAACACTACACTAGTGCTCAACCTCACAACCCACAAATGGGCTCACACCTTGTCTCTCAATTCCTATGCCTGCCTCGCACCTGCCCATGCACGATCGTGTCGCCTCCCCTTTCTCATGCGTGCACTACAGCTACCCACATGTTTGTACCAAATGACCACACCAGTCCCCATTCCTGAACCTATGCTGCACCACACCCAACCATATGGCCCGTATCACAATTGACAACCCACAGTACAATCATGAAGGCCCGACCAATATCACTATTGAGGTCATGACAAACTGTAGCTCTGCAAAAAACTCAAACCCAGCCAACCCAATTGGTCATTTATCGACCAATTTGATCCCAAATCTTTTTGCAAGACTAAATCAATTAACTTTCGATTTCTTAATCCAGTGCAAATTTATTTGTTTTCTCAGATTGTTGTATTCTTGCTCATCTGAGACATTAAACATTTGTGTGACTTAAACTACCCTTGGTTGCTATTGAGAAATTATATAGATCCTAGTACACCAACTTTGATTTATTGAAAACTAATTCTCGCTTTAATTTGAGTCGGTAAATTTTCAATTACCATCAATCAAGTTTTATTTAAAACCAAATGGACTTATTTTGTAGGTTTGATTAATTCTAAATTACAACAAATTAAATTCCGAAAATCTCAAATTTAATTGAGATCAATTTGTTAATTAGGCTTGCTCATCTCAATACATGCATGTCAAATTCATTTGTCCCTTATCATATTTGATATATAAAAGGCCTATTATATATTAGAACATAAGAGAGTTTAATTAAGAATTTTTCTATTTCAGTTAGATTAAATCAAAATTTAGCTTTAAATTCATATCTCTTTATATTGGTTATGAAAATTTGACTGGACACTTATGCGGGGAGATAACAATTGATGATCAAGTTATATTTAAATATCTTGGATTAATCATACAGAATAATAGTGAAATAGATTATATATTATTAGCAGAATTTAAAACATATGAATAAAGTGGAGGAATGCATCTGACGTATTATGTGATAGAAAAATTTTACTTAGACTTGAAGATAAGTTTTATAGAACAATCATAAAACCAATGATGTCATATAGTGTTGAATGCAGGCCTACAAAATAAAAACATATAAATAAGATAAAATATCTCAGAAATAAGAATGCTAAAATGGATGAACGGGCATATGCAAAATGACAACATAAAAAATGAATATATCCGCGAAAAGTTGAAGTAATCTCAATTGAAGATAAACTCGAAGAGAGTCGACTTAGATGATTTGGACATATAAATCGTAAGCCGACAGAAGCACTAGTAAGACATTGAATTATTGAATTTTACCAATATTAAAAGAGAAAGGCCAAGAAAGACATGACAAGAAACTATAACGAATGATGTTACATATTTAGAATTAAATGAAAATTACTTGCATGCCTTATTCATTTGTCCAGTATCTTGTTAGGCCTAATCTGCACTTCATTCTCCTTCCCTAGTTGCATTTCACATATTACATGATTTGTGTATTATTACCCTCCCCGCCCCGCATCCCCCGCCAAAAACAAATGCCCACCCATTCCAACCGGCAAGACTAGCTACTCCTTATGTAATATAATTGACTAAGAACATTCCATATATGGAAGTTGGCAATCAGACTACAATTCTCAACCCACATCTCCAAGCTCCAAACACAAAGAACGCATGAACCAAATAAGTAGATCTCCGTAAACAATTGAAAATTATGCATAGTGAATGTAAAAGACAGAATTATGCTCAACAACCATTCAAAAAGAAACAGAAAAAGCAAGGTCTGAGGATCTACATTATTAAAAGGTGAGATATATTCTTGATCAAGGCTAAATATCATCATTAATTAATATAGAAGAATATGAACAACTAAAATTGAATTCATGTACGTTCTACAGTATCAAACCAACAGCATGAATTCACCAAGTTTTAAACAATGATATTTAGATTGTGATTGTGTTATATGTTCAATACACCTAAATCCAAATAGTAGATAGGTGATGTTTTTTTATTATGTAGATGCATGTCTATAGAACTGCAATTTTGAGTACAATGAACTCCAATAGGAGCGAAAGTTGATAGATTCGAATCCTGAGAAAGTTGTACAATGGACTATCCACTCCGTACTCTCGTTGCGGCAGACTTTGGCATAGGGTCCAAGGCATGCCCCTCTTTATCTAAATTAGCAAAGCCCTGAATCTTCCTTCAGTAAGTTAATCTTGTTACCATCTCAAATTGGAGTTGAAAGCCAACAGTTTTTCTCATAGAATGCATGATCAAAAAGATAACCATTTGAAAAGACCTACTGCAAGTCTGCAACTGACTAACACCGAAACTGGATCAAAATCTTACTTTAAAATAAGAGTAAAAATGCATAGAGAATATATCTAAGAAGCAGAAGAAAACCTGTCGAAGAAACGCTCCCCCCAAATCTCTCCCGGCATCCGGCTGGCTATTCGCCACACCCTCCGATACAGGAGCAGCGCAATTCTGAATACAAGACAGTGAACGAAAAGGGAGAGGAGGAAGACGACGCGACCCACAGAATCTTGAAAACTGTGCAACCGCCGGCTTGAAGCTTGAGTGGGGCAGAAACAGAAGTTCAGATCTCAGCGCCGCGGCGGCAGTAGAGGTGCTAGACGCGAGAAGACGGGGCTTAGGGATAGAAGCTCCGGAGGCGGGGGACAGCGCAGAGATAAGCCTCTCCATAGGGTTTTCGGAGAGGAGAAACACAGCGGTCCACCCTGCTGGGCTTAAAAGGCCAACGGAATCGGCGCAGGGTACCGGCGGACGAGTGAGGCAGTGCGCACCAGGGTGCAGCGGATCCAGCAGAAAGATCGAAAATGGGACGTACTGACTTATGTGGAGAGTGCCCTCCAGTTTGACGCGGTTTTGGCCTTTCGGCAGAAAACGTGAACAGATTCAACTATAAAAAATTAATTTTATTTTACGTTAAATAAAAATATTAATATTAAAATTAAAAATATTTTTTATTTTATATAATTTTTAATATTAAAATAATTTTTAATATTAAAATAATTTTTTTTTATTAAAGGAGGCTTTTGGGTAGAGTTCAATCGAGTAAATCTCAATTAAAAATATTTCTAACTTAAATCTCAATTAAATTTTAATTTTTTATTTGAATCTTATTCCAGTGCTTTTTTTTTTAATTTTAAATAAAAGTTTGAACAACAATATTATAAAACTAGTACATTAATACTTTAGTATTTTATGTAAATTGTTCCAAGATTTTTACATATATAATAATTTAAATATACTTATTTATGATAAAAATATAATATACTTAAAAAGTTGCCTTTTCGTTTTCAATAATATATACAAACCTTAAACACACAAAATAAAAAATTAACTACAAATAAAAGTGACAATATACAACTCGACCTGTGAACTCATTCCTAACTCGACATAAAAATTTTGAGTATGAATTATAAATTTTAGCTCGTTTATTAAACAAATTAAGTTCAAGTTGGGCATAGAATTTGAGTACCAACTGAGATGGTGAGATGCCCCTACTCAATTTTTCTCAAAGTAGAAAGTAGTACCCTGGCATCCTCATTTATTTTTTAATGTTCTTAACATTACAATTTTGCGTCATCCTTTTTAAAAAATTATAATTTTAAATATACGGATCTCTTATATTGAAGTAAACTAAGGTCCTGTTCAACGTGAAGATTAAAATTAAAACCAAAAATAGTGTTAATTTAAAAATAACAATAATAAGGGCAAATTTCATCGAGGTCCCTGAGTTTAAGGGTTATATCACACAGGTTCACGTTTTTAAAATCCTATCATTCGGGTCTCTAGATTTTCAAAAAATATCATCTGGGTCCTTTTTTTATTTTTTTATTATTAAAAAATATACAAAATTACCGGTATACCCTTACCCTCCCTCTCTCCATCAGATCCGGCAGCCGCGCAGCCCCGCGCCGCCTCCGGCGGCCTCGCACGGCCACACGACACCGCCGGCGGCCACGT
>JAEMOT010003413.1:381782-409985 GCA_019297695.1 Apostasia ramifera
TTTGTATATTTTATAATAATAAAAAAATAAAAAAGGACCCAGATGATATTTTTTGAAAACCTAGGGACCCAGATGATAGATTTTAAAAACATGGACCTGTGTGATATAACCTTTAAACTCAGGGACCTGGGTGAAATTTGCCCCAATAATAATAATAAATAAATTTTTTAATCATTCTACACAAACTCTAATATAAAAAAATATATTTTACTTCACATACTTAATAATTTTCAATAAAAATATCAACTTTATTTCACATCTTAGATCAAAATATTCAAATCAAACATTTTGATCTAAGATATAAAATAAAGTTAATATTTTTATTAAAAAATATTAAATATGTAAATAAAATAATATTTTTATATTAAAATTTATATAGAATAATTAAAAAAATTTATTTATTTATTATTATTATTTTTTAAAACAGTATCATTTTGATCCAGATTTTAATTCTCGCACTAAAAAGAGAAAACTCCCTTTTCACTAAGCTAAGAGGAGAATTAGTTATCCTCAAGATAAAAAGTACTCGCATTAAACAAAAAAATCTATATCAAGCCATTTTATTAAAAAGAAATATATATATATATATATTAAAGGGGGGTTTGGTTCAGTGTTATCTCAATGTCAATGTTATTTAAATGTCATGTTATCTAAATGTCATTGTCATTCATCAATGAACATTTATTTAGTTCAATGTTATGATATTAGAAAATATCAATGTTATCCAAATTATTTTTATTTAGTTGGAAGTTATTAACATTATAATGACAAATTGATGGTGTTATCTTGAGATGTCGCTCAATTTGGGGTGACATCTAGATGTTAATGTATGACATTTTTGTAATTAATTATAATATTATTTAAAGATGTCATTAAATCAAACAATTACTTTCTAAAGATAACATAACATAACATTGAGATGACACTGAACCAAACACCCTCTAAGTAAAATGAAAATGCTCATATTAAATAAATCAAGATTCAATGATATTATCCTGTCAATTTAGTGCGTTTGGCTCGCAGTGGCTTCACTCGCTCGCATGGGATGCCAAGAGGCATTACCTCTCCCTCATCCAACAATTTCTGAAGACGAGGAACATGCTACTGATAAAAAATAATAAATTATACAGGATAGATTATGATGGAAAGCGTATAGATTTTGTTTAATTAAATTTAAATAAGAAAAAAAATATATTTTGTTTTATAAAATTGATGAAATATAATTATTTTAATATTAAAAATTACATAAAATAAAAAATAAAATTAATTATAAAATTAAAATTTATGGTAAATGTAAAATAAAATTATAAAAATTTATACTAAATGTAAAATAAATTTATAAAAATTTATATTAAATTTAAAATATTATTAAAATATTATTGTGTCTAATATTAAAAGCTTGCCAAACAAAGCTGTGCCAAAAATCAACAAACTACCCACAGCTCAATTCAACTGAAGATTAGTCACGTTTGTTTGCAATCTTAGTAGATAAGAGCAATTTACTGCTAAACAAGATTTCACATATGCAATTAAGTGGACATTTAATATTTAATTTAATATTATATTATATAATTTATGTCCTAATATTTAGATATTATTTTTTGAATAATAATTTTATAAATTTTTTTACAAAATTATTTATACATATTATTAAATTAAATAAATTTTTTATAAATAATATAATATAATATTAAAAAAATATTAAATAAAACACATCATAAAATAAAATCTATCACTTAGGCCCTATTTGGTTGAAAGCCAGGCCATAGCCAAAATGACTTTCAACTATTTTATTAAAAAAAATAATAATAAAAAATTAAGTATATTGTGTTAAAAAGTTATGTAAAATATAATATAAAGTGAATTTTTTAGATTAATATTTATATATTGAGGATGAAAAATAAATTTTTTTTTTAAAAAATAATTAGAGGCTATTTTGGCCATGATTATAACCGAAATGACTGCTAACCAAACAGGGCCTTAGAACGACGATGGCATGCATTAAATGCAAACTATACAGAAAAAAATTATGGAAAGCTCATAGTCCCATAACATTGTTCCTCAAACCCTATTAATCTTCCCCCTCTATTACAACCTAGAAAACAGTTTTTTTTTTTTTTTTTGAATCGAATAATGCAGCATTTGTGAGTGACAAACCTGCATGATCGCCAAAAACAGCAGGGGAGAAGGAGGCATATTTACATGCAGACGAGCAACTTATTCAACGAAGCTTATTCTGAGCAACAGCCTGACATAACTCATCTTCATAGAACAAAACCCTGTTGGAAGCCAAAGGCTTCAGGATAGGCCTTGGCAGCCCAGGAAGCATCACACATTTCGAAGGCAAAGTCGAATCCTGGAAAAGAACAGCTGCAACCTGTTTCATGTCGAGCAAGTGAAGGCGCGGAGGGCGCGGGCCGTGCCTTGGAGCTCTTGGCGTATGTGGACTTGCGAAGCGAATAGCTTTTCCTTCTCCCCCGCTGGAAGCATTGAACAATGAGGGAAAGGAAGTTTAAAAAACAAAGATATAGAGGAAGAGGGGAGATGAGAAGATAAACTAAAATATTTTTATATTAACAGCAAATTGCAATCAGAGGTCCAAGACATGGGAGTATCCACAAGTGAGTTCCAACTTTTGAGTTCCAACATTTTTACTTAATTTTTTTAGATGAAAAACATATTTTAACAGAAAATTAATTAAATAACAAAAATATTCCACTCTTCTTAGACATATATGCCTATTATCTAAGAGCAAAAAGGTAAAACATCACATTTAATGACTATGCTTTTGAGGACGTAACAACAATGCAAAATACAACTCGGAAAACCTACCTTATGAAAAATTTACTCATGTTAATTATTTAAATCACATAATATATATTGCAAACACTAAAAACACATAAATATTCTAATTTGAACGAGATGTTTAAGCATTGTCACCTTATCTACATGAATATTCAAATTTGATTTATAATGTAATATTTTTTACATTAATCAAAGGCCAGGTCTTTCTAACCTAACAAAACTGAAGTAACTCAATTATGGTAACACCTATCATAAGAAATAACACGTGTCCACATAATAATTACACATTTTGGGTATGCATCTGAATGAGCGAATTTAATGCGATAGTTATGTAAATCCCCAATGCCCCAATCACAAGACATGATTGATAAAAAAATTTAAAGCTCTAAATAAGCATACCTTGTGAAAGGCCAGCGTTCAGTGGGAAGAGGAGTCTTTATGTTTAGCATCTCCTGTCTAGACCTATCTGGAGTAGTGAAATTGAAATACGTTTGTCTGGCTATAATGACCTATTACATATTCAAACGAAGATTGAACCATTTGAGCGAAACAAAACCGGATTCAAAGTTCATAATTAAACACTGTAGAAACTAGAAAGAAAGACTGAACTAACTATACATTTGAAGATATGATATTGCGTTCCATAATCTGTAAAAAAATAATTAAGAGATTTCCCTAGAGCATAGCATTCAATATCTTATTGAAGTAATTGAAGTTCATAGAGCATGATTTGAGGAATGCAGATAAAAAGAAAAATAGGCACGCAGACACCATTGAATACAGATAAGACAAAAATTGTGTTTTACATATTTTTCTAAAAACAAAAAAAAAGGCAAATGTGAGCATGAGTTAAACATATGTTTAATATGTGTTTTATCATGTACTTATTATAGTCAAATCAACCGCCTAACATTTAACATTTTTGCAAAAAATAAATGTGAACTCAAATTGCTAAAATTAGACTTTAGTTGAAATCCTTAGCTATAAAAGGGCTTCATGACGACATGAAATAGCAATCCATCACATCCTATTAAGCAAACTAAGTTTCAAGGAGGCAAGAGAAAAACTGGACAAAAATCTTAAAGTTCTTTTCTTTTAAAGTTTTTGTAATTATATTCTTTTGTTGAGAGATTGAGGGTATTCCATTTTCTATGAGAAAAATTTATTTTCAAGGATTCCATTATTGTGAGATCAAGTGTATTTGGGATTAGGATTGAGTGTTTGTTTTTCTCCAATGTGTGTTCATATTTGTATTATGACTTTCGTAATAGTGAATTTTCTTTCTTCATCACCCATAGATGTAAGCTCAAAAAATTGAGTTGAACTACATAAATTTAGTGTATCTTTATTATTTACTTTGTCATTATTGCTTCTATTCATCCTATTTCTTCCATGCGAATAGATGTCTGTATACAGTTATCAGCTTAAAGACTCTAAAAAAAATGAAATCAAGGCATCCAACTGATTACTCCAACCTGAAATTTTTTTACTTGTCTAACTTATGCTCATTAAAAGGAAGATAACTCGAAACCTCATGTTAAGAAATGTATTTTCTTAAGCTATTAACCAAGAGTGAAAGGATACAAGCTATAGCGTTTTGATCCAAAATTGTCAAAAATTATAATCATTAGGGATGTGATATTTGATGAGTCCTTGATGCTCAAACTCTCGATTCAAGTTTAGAACAAAACAAATTGCAAAATTATTTTGAACTTGTACATTTGGATAGCAACACTAATAATAAAACTTATACACCGTAGAAAATCTAAATTAGAAGGAGAGAATGTTGAAAAACAGTAAGAAGCAGAGCCAACTAACACTATTTTCACTGGCAAAAAAAAGATAAACTCGACCACCTTAGAAGTATGGAGATTTTGTAATTTATGCACTTTCATTTGCAATGGATACATGTGAGTCAGATGAGCTTTCCAATTTTTTAAAAGCATTATCTAATGCAGATGCTAAAAAGTAAATATTATCAAAGCAAGGAGAAATAACATCTCAAAAAAATCAAACTTAAAGACTTATGAAGCATCCTTGCGGTAAAAAAATTATTAGTTGCAAGTAGGTCATCAAAAAGAAGGCCGGGATCCCAAGTGCGAAGGATGCTAAATAAAAAGCACGACTAGTAGCAAAGGACTATTCTTAAGTGAAAAATAAAAAGCTTTTATAAAGCATTTTCTCATGTTATTAAATATACTTGTATTCGTGTTTTGTTGTCTCTAATAGCAAGGTTTGATCTCAAATTAGAGCAAAATAATGTTAAAACTGCTTTTTTGCGTGGTAAACTTGAAAAAGAGATTCTTATGTAACAACCAAAGATATTTGTTCAACAAAAAAAAGATCATATATGTTTACTTGAAAAATTCTTATATAGTTTAAAATAATCTCCACATTAGTGATATAAAAAATTAATACTTTAAGTTAAAATATAACTTACTAAATCTAATTTTAATAGTTGTATCTACTTAAAAAAAGTTTTAGATAGTACATTTATTTATTTGCTCTTATACGTTGATAATATATTGATGACATGCAAATATAAATCTGAAATTGATAATGTAAAAGCTGTGTTGAAAGATAAATTTGAAATGAAATATTTAGAAGCATCAAAGAAAATTCTTGGTATAAATATTAAAAGGGTCAAAGTATTCAACAAATTATGGTTGACTCAATAACATTATGTACAAAAAGTGTTAGAAAAGTTTGGCATAGTTGATGCTAAATTAGTCACCTCTAACTACTCATTTTAAATTATTCAGGAAGGATTTATCACAATTTGAGAATGAACTCAAATACATGACACAACCGCACAAGTTGCATATGCTATTGCAATAACTAATCTTATGTATACTATGATTTGTGCTTGTCTAGATATTACACAAGTTAGTATTATAAGCAGGTATATAACTAATTTAAAAATTGCACAAATAATAAAATGAATCTTAAGATGTCTTAAGAATTTAATAAATGGTCGTTCACACTTCAGCAAGAATGACAACTCTTTTAAATATATGAACTCAAATTATGCAGAGATCTCAACAGAGGTTATTGATAATTTATGCTTTTTACACTCAATTCATGCCCAAGTTGGGCATGGCATATTTTTTATAAAAAAATATAATTTTTTTTTGAGATATACATATATATAATGAGAAATAAAATTAGTTAATTGTAAGAAATATTAAATAAAATTAGTTGAAATATTGAGAATTATAAACTACTTTATTTTTTAAAAAAAAAAGTTATGCCCAATTTGGGCATGAACCAAATAGGGAAAGAGGATACACTACCAGTTAGAAAGCAATACTTCAGCCTACATTTACTCTTTCTACTACTGAAGCTCAATACATAGCTATCACAAAAGTAATTCGAAAATCTATTTAGTTAAGAGATTTCTATGGTATCACGAAAAAACATGACACAATGATATCAAATATCATTTTGCATGTCATGTCATTAGTGAGGGCGATATTAGAAGAGTTTAAGGTCGAGACAACTCACAATGTAGTAGATATATTAACAAAGTTTTTATCTTTAGTTAAATTCAGGCAATGCCTGAATTTAATGAAATTATGTTGCAACTAATTTCCCTTTAGGGCATAATTTGGAGAAAAAATTTTATTTGAAAAAAGAATCAATTTGTAAAGTTATAAAATTTATTTGAGGAAGATAATTGTTGATAATCAACCAAAATTATGTTTCACGTGCTTTTCCAAAAGTCAAGAAAGTAAAAAACATAGATAAATATGAAGGCATGAGTTGAACATGTATTTAACATAAGTTTGACCATGTGTTTATCATAATCAAATTAATCACCTAACCTTTAAAACTTTTTTGTTAAAATAAATGTGAACTCAAATTGCTAAATTAGAGTTTGGTTGAAATTCTAAGATGTAAAAGAGCTTCATGAAGGCATAAAGTAGCAATCCATCACAATCCCACTAAGCAAACTAAGCTTCAAAAAAGCAAAAGAAGTAGAGATATTCTTAAGGTTCTTCTCTTGTAAGATCTTTCTAGTTATATTCTCTTCTTAAGAGATTGACGGTGCTCCATTTTCTGTAAGAAAAGAGTTCATTATTGGGAATTTCTTAATTGTGAGATTGAGTACATTTGAGATCAGGATTTAGTATTTCTTTTACCCAATGCAAATTTATATTTGTATTATACCTTAACTAATAATAAATTTTCTTTCTTCCTCTTCCGTGAGCATAGGCCCAAAAAATTCTTGATTGAACCACATAAATTTAATATTGTTATTATGTACTTTATTGCTATTATTTTCATTAATCTTATTTCCCTATGCTCCTACCGATTAGACGAGATTAATTTTTAACAGATTGTAATTTTAGTTTAATGTTAATGTGATTTTATATAACTTAGAGAAATTAATTGTTTAATTTAATAATATGTTTAGATAACATTATAAAAATTTACAAAATATCACTCTAAAATGATATTTATAAATTATTTACAATTAAGTGACATCTAGATGTCACACTAAATGTACTAAAGGATGTGAGAATGGATTAATTTTTCAAGAAAAAGGAAAGGAGTTAATTAAAATTAAGAAAATATCTAAAATAGTATTGAACTAAATGAATAATAATTTAAAGATAGTGTAAACATCTACATAATATTAATATTTAAATAAAAAAATATCTAAATTATATTGAACCAAAGACCCCCTAAGTTTCCTTAAAAAAAAGCAAGAGTTATTTGAAATTAGCCAGATGGTAGACTACTTTGCTTTATATACTTCAAAATTAACAATAAGCAAAAACTATAAAAACAAAATATTGAAGAGTAATTACCCATTTTCCAACTTTTGTAAACGCATTTGCCAAATCTCTCCATCAACACTTAAACGTATTAATGATGGTCGATCAACTAGTTAGAGATTAAAGGCAATTTATCTTCAAGCTCTTACTACAACAAAAAATAGAAAATTTATCGCAAACTTGCAATTAGAAGATGCAGCTATAGAGATTACATTATTTTAAAAAAGTTTCAACATTTATTACTAATCCACCATTCCTAACTATTCAGATATGTGTTCGACATAACCTCTTGATAAGACATTATTCTGGAGATCCTTAGATTACAGAATAGAACCAAAGAACTGTGAACTGCAAGTACTTAAAATATACATGCACTCATGTTACTAAAAATGAGATTATCGCTAATTGAGCCTCCAAGTTTACAATTATTAGTCGATCTATGATTCAAGTCTTTTTGCTCCTGAAGATAAAGGTGTTGTCATGCAGCGAAAAAAAAGATATTCGATGCAAGTTAATATAATAATCACTTGTATGAAAAGATGAATGGCTCCTAAGAGCTCAATGAGATTCTATTACTGTTGAGCAAAATCAAACAACCAATTCAACAAGCTCATGTGCAATCGTACAAGTAAAACTAACAAGAAGAGTAATCAAACAAACAAAAATGACACTAACATTTAAGTTGTAACCATGCGGGAAAATCACAACTAAGGCAAAGGAGAAGAACTTCACTATCAAACTAAAGAAAAGGGGTACAGAACTTCTTGTAGTAGTAAATAAGAGCGCTTACAACTTGAGTGGTAGAAAGAAACTCTCACGACATTGAAGAGGCAAACAATATCCTCTAATAAAACTCTTGAAAACACTCTAAAGAAGATTTTCAATCTCCAACGAAAGTTGCAAAAGCTGAGAGGCCTAGTGCAATCTTCCCCTTTTAAAATCACTCTTGAGGATCATGTCATCTTTCCTATTTATAGTAAAAAAAAAGGAAAAATTGAATTATACTTGAAATCCTGTAAATAACCATGCTGTCAGGCAACCATTTATCCTCTTATAGATTGATGACAACTAGCATGAATATTTCGCATGATCTCTACCAATAATCAATTGATCAAAAGCCTATCAATGAACGTTGTTGAAGTAACAAGAGTCTATCGAATAATTTTGTTTTGCACGATCGTTCAACCACAGAGTTTTTGATAGACACAAGAGGAAACTAGTCGAAAATGCCATAAAAAAGCAAGACTGAATTTGGGGTGACATCTAACATATCTCTTGATTGATGAAGAATTATCTTATGAAGCTACTTCTTCCACAAAATGTCCCTAAAAACATCAAAGGAATCTTTTGAGTTACGAAGATTAAGTTCGAGCATAACTCAAACTTAGAAGTCAGCAAGGACTTTGTTAGCACATCAATTGGGTTGTCGAATGTGCTAACCTTCTCAACGAGTATCTCTACACGAGCACTAACTTCTCGTATAAAGTGATACATAATCTCAATATGTTTTGACCTGCTATGAAATTCTAATAATTTCTCCGAATAAACCCATCAGCCAAATTGTTTCCTTTATCATTCCACCACTTTAGTAGTGAACAGAGCTACTATGGATTTAGTGAGGATCTCAAATTGATTGTGATGCCCTTAAGGGTGAAAACGAAATCCTAAAAGAGATCAGCACTTATCAAGATCTCTTGCATAATCAAAGTGAACATATCCAACTATGCTCAAGTTCTTGGCCATAAATAGCAAACAAGCATATCTATAATTCAACAAAGATATCGAAACATCCATTTGACGCCATCCCAATATAGCGACCATACTAGTATCATGTGGATAACTAAGATGTCATTGAATTCTCCCGTGCAAACAAAATAGCATAAAGTCAAAAATATGATGGCAAAAGAACTAAGACAAGCTTAGAGTTCTTCATTCTAAACTTATTCAAAACATTTAGAATATTGTTACTTTGAGAGAGCCAAAGATTTGTTGGAACTTTATTGATTTTAATGAGTACATTTACTTTAGGATTAATGAACTAATCCAATTGCTTGCTGTGTAATTACATTAATTATTCAGCTTGAGGAAAGTCATCCAAATCCAAGAGAAGATATGAACTTCACTTTGCAATTATTATTTTTTCCCTTTTAGGATCATGTAAGCATATATTTGTTTGCCAAAAATATTTTTAATTTAAATGGAATTAAGTTTTCTTAATTTTCTCTCTAAATTGATTTTATTTGTCATAATAATCTGTTTAACTATTTGCCTTTTAGTCTTGACCACTTTCCTTATTTCCATATATATTCTCATTTAATTTTATTCATTCTCATTTCTTTGCTCATAATTCAATTATTTCTCCTCTTAATTTTTCTTTTCTTGATTTACATTATTATATTAATTGTATTACCTAAAATCAAGCTTAGCTATTTTACTTCTTCTTGACTGTTGGGAGCTTCTCCAATAGCTCCTTTTTGTATCTCATTTGCCCATTAGAAAAACCACCAGCCATGCCTAGGGAATAAAAATATTTTCACTTCTAGAACCATCCTTAAAATATGAAAAACTTGCCTGTTTGTTTTTCTATAAAAAATGAGTTATTGTTGAAACCTTACCTACCATTATATTCCATAGCAGCATATCTTGAGGCTTAAGCTGAAAGAAGCAATTTTTTAAGTTTCACTTCATGGATTTTTATATTAAAGAGTAGGTGAAATTATGGGTATCCACATTTGTTTTCTTATTCTATTCTAATTGCCATCATACCTATTGCATTTAATACTTAATTGGCTTAAACATATTTCCTATGCCGAGGCATGCCTTCCATATTTGTATTTTATACATTTGGCATAATATAATTGAGTGAATTTTATATTAATGTAATCCTTCTTCACTCCAATGATCAATTGCTAGCCATAATCCTTCCTTTTGCTGAGAACAAAAAGAGCATTCACTGTTTTACTAAAACAAAAACATTCACTGAAAATTGTTTTTCTATTCTGTTGCTGTTGTTCCAGCTTTCCTCATTTAACTCAAAACGTTTCATATTCTCCTCTATGTAAAAACTTGCAAATTTCTTTAAAGAAGATCATCATGGAAGAAGATGAAAGTGCTTTACAAAGTGAAGAGAAGCGGAAGTAATTTATTTCTTGCAGATTTCTTTTTTAGCTTTCTCCTTTCTCTTCACGCAACTATCTCTCTACATTGTTTGAGTTTTCCCTTTAATTTTCCTGATTTTATTGGTGAAAAAAAACCAATATATTTATTTTTTTTTGGAACTTGCTTCTGATTTCACTGTCACATACAAGTTTTCATCTTCTTATACCATCCCATAATAAAAGCATATAGCTAAGTGTTCTTCAGATTTATGTAAGTTTTTCTTTTAGCAAATCTGTGAATGCATTAGAACTTCTTATTGTAATAATCTTCTTTTGTACATATTTTTTTTCTTTTTCTTTTGTACAGCGCACTCTACGTGTGCTTAGCCAATTAAAAAAAAAAAATCATGTGTAGATTTGCTTGACTTTAATTCCTGTAAAAAGCTGTAAGAAGTTAGTAGATTTGTTCGGCTTTAATTCCTATAAAAGGTCGTAAAGATTGTATTGAATTTGTTCGACTTTAGTTTCTTTAAAAAGTTGATGTATTTTAGTAAAATTCCTACTTGAGGAGCATGAGGAGTGGATTAGGTGGAGAGCTGAATCACTATATATTGATCGTGCAATTTAATTCTCTTGCCCTTTTTATGATCCCACTATATTAATATTATCTCTATAACAACAATAACAACAAGCAAGCTTTAATTCCACTAAGTGAGGTCGACTATATAAATTTTTTATTTTCATTGTGCTTTTACATTAATATTATCTCTATTAAATTAAATTTTTACCTAAGTCTATTTAAAAGTATTTTTCAAAAATTATATTTATTTAGTAAATTAAACTCAAATTGATATAAGGGTATTTAACGTGAAACTGCTTCGAGTGTTCTGTTGTGTTTTGGTGGTTTGTCCAATTGTCTGTATCAGCCAGCTTATTCTATGGCTAATTGCTGAAATCTGCTAAAGAGAGTATTGGTGTCTGATATTACAGGTTGTCTGATTTACAGAATTTATCTTGTGACTTTACTAGCTAATTATTGAAATATGCATGATACACTTCTGAGTAAATTGCTGTTTGATTTTCTGTATTTGCCTGGTGACACTTTTAGTTGTGTTTCAATATCAAATCAATTGTTCTTTAGCTACTATTGTATTTTTTCTTATTTAATAAATAAAAATTGTATTTTAATAAGATAAAAATTTTATTAATCTCAATTCAATCTCTCTTTTGGGAAGCCTTTGGGCCAACAAGCTTATCCTTAGTTCAATTGCGACGTATCTCCATGCCCAAAAATTTTCTTTCCAACACCTAAACCTTTGAAATCAAAATCTACCCTAAAAAGGATGTTCAAGCCTTTCAGACTCTTTAAAATGCTTAAACAATAAGCATACCATCAACATAAAGTAAACACATGAACTATCTTATAACTTCTTAAAATAGACATAATTAGAAAAGTCACTCAACAAAAAATCATAATTGATCATATAAGATTCAAATTTCTTAAACTACTGACAAGGAGATTGCTTTAAGCCATACAGAGACTTTTTTAAATAACAGAGCTGAGCTTCCATGCCTTCAACCATAAACCTTTCAAGTTGTTGCATGTAAATCTTTGTCTAAAACGCCATAGGAAAAAAACAACACTCTATCCCCATGTCAAATTATGACACAATTCCAAGCAAGATTCGGATAGCATGTGTTTAAAAATTGCAAAAAAGATGCTAGTAAAGTCAATATCTGGAATTTGGCTATAGTGTTTTATAGCCAATCTAGCTTTAAAACAACTTTGTTCAACTCCGGATAAACCTTCTTTTTCTTGAATACCCATTTACATTTAACCACTTTCTTGACTCTATCCAAGGTTGGTTTCTTTGAAGAAATTCCATCTCTTCTTTAATGGCAAACAACCACTTCGAAGAATTAGTTGAAGATATTGCTTCCTCATATGTTCCATGTTCACTAAAGGAATCTGTTTTCATAGCAAAACAAATGAGTAAGCAACAAATTCATAAGCTTCATACTTATGTGGTTGTCGAACAGTTTTTTCTCTCTGTCCTTCGCGATCATATAAAGCTACATTACTAAAGGTGCATATTCTTTTCCAACACAAACCTCTACTCGGCATTATGTGAAACAAACTAATTAAATTAAGAATCTAATTTGAAGCTAGGACACATAAAATGCTGCTATCAATCATTGACAACAACACTAGCTTGGCCTTAACCCTATGCCTTCTCAGAGCCACTCTTTGATTGCTCTATATTTTTGAACTTAAAGCAGTTCGATATGGCGTAACATTTGTTTTTGCAATAGTGACAAAATAGGTTTTGATGCTTTGATGACTTAGTGTTTTCCGTTGTCGAAGAATTGACTTTTGTGTCTAACGCCTTCAATAATAGTGCTCGGGAAACATCCTTTAAAGAAATAAACTCCATGCCATATAACATAGAATCTCAAAAATTCTTGTAAGATGGTGGAAGCAAACAAATAAGAAGCAGAGCCAAATCTTCACCCTTATATTTATCTTCGATCATCTTCGTAGGATCAATAACTATACTCTTAAACTCATCAAAAAAAGTTGTAATGCCCTCTTTAAGATAGTGAGAGCATAAGCACTGCTTGAGGAAGTGTTTGTTCATCATACTTTTCATCATGCATAATAACTCCAATCTAAGCCGTAACGTTGCCACAGTAATCTCCTTCAAGCAACCTTAGAGAATTTCGTTCGAAAACTATAGTTGCATATAGGATAAAGCTTTTTGATCTTCCATTTCCCACTCTTCATTTGATATAGTAGATGGCTTCTTGTCTTTGTCGAACAAAGCATCATTAAAATCGAGTTGAACTAAGATGGCCCTCATCGTAACCTACAAGAGAACAAACCTATGTTCCCATCTAACATCTTAATATAGTACTTCACAATCACCAATTACAATTCTTAATGATTGTTGAAGAAAGAATATCTTGCCAAAAAAAAAAAAAGAATATCTTGCCAAATAACTAATAACTCTAATACCAATTTGTTGCGCAACAAAGGAACAAATTTTTGACACGATTTCATTAAATAATCACTTGTATAAATGCATAGATAGATCTAGTTGCGTAGCTCATATAAGAGCTCAATGAGATTGTATCAATGTGTTGAACAGAATCAAAGAACCAAAATAGCCAATTCAACAAGCTCATACACAATCACAAAAAAGAAAGCAAAAGTAATTGAACAAATAGTAAAAACACTACAATTTTAAGTGACAACCCTAATGACAAAATCACTATCAAGGTAGAGGAAAAAAACTTCACTATTGAACAAGAGAAAACGAGTATAGAGCTCGTTACTGTGTCAAACAAAACAAATGCTAATACCTTGAGTGCTACAAAGAAACTTTCACAGACATTGAAAAGGCAAACGATGCTCCTGAACAAACACTCTAAAAAATAATCTAAATAAGATTTTTAACCTTCAGCCAAAGTTGCAAAGGTGAGAAGAAGTTTGGTGGTATCTTCACCTTTTAAAATCACTTTCAGGATTTGTATCAATTTTTTTATTTATAGTAAAGAAAAAAATAACTAAATTGTACTTAAAATCCCGTAAATAACCTTGCCCTATCAGGTGGCCATTTACCCTTCCGTAGATTGATGATAACTGACAAGAATATTCTACAAGATCCGTGCCAATAACCAATTGGTCAAAAATATGCTGATGAACATTGTCGAAGAAGTAACAAAGGTCTGTTGAATAATTTTGTTCAACACGACTATTCGACCATAAGTTTTTTGACAGACACGAGAAAAAACTAGTTAAAAAAGTCATTTAAAAGCAAGACTGAATTCAAAGTCACATGTAACAGGTGGTTCTAGTACCAAGTTGGCATACAAATATATAGATTAGTCCTTAATAAAAACACACAGTTACAGTAGACATAAATAAATATATTCATATTTCACAGAACTTTCTTGTAATGCAAAATCAACTGTAAGACAATTACTTTGAGATAACTATTGTCTCATCAAATTATTGAAAGTAAATTTAGGTAAACATTAAAAATTATGTGCAACAAAAGCTTGGAGAATGGACTTGTACAAACAACTAAATGTAAAATAACAAAGTAACCACAAGAACACAAAATTTGCATGGTTCAGTGAATCCTCCTACATCCATAAGTAGAGTCAAATATATATACTATAATGTATTAAATAAATATATAGAGAACTTTACACTAATCACTTAACACTAAACCTCAATAGGATAGAAAAACATATCATTTAGGAGCCTCGATGATTGCTCTCAGATTCTTGCAAATCACCGCCATGGCCAGTGAAGAAGATAACCAATGAAGATTAACTCAAACATTAGCTAAGCAGCACGAGGCAATTGCCTCTCTCTTCCGGGAGTTGTTCTCCAAATTCCAACAGTGGGGTTGCCATATTCTTGTAGTAATGATTTTTACAACCACCACCATGATAATAAAAAATATCTTAGATTTCCTACTTATTCATAGTTTGTTACTAAATCAATTTATAAAAGGTAAAAGCCAAAGGACATTTGATTTTGCCTCCAAATTTCTCCATGACAAATGAACTTCTCTTTCCATATAGGCTAGACCTCTGCATATATTACAAGCTCCACAGGCAAATTTTGAAGCAATTTGTTAATGTTGACTTCAAAATCCCAATTTTTTCTTAGAATAAACAATTATATTGCCTATGTTTAAGCACTGAACATTTCTAGTGCATTGTGAGAACAACTAGTTGCCACAATGTCCTCATCAAGTTTAAGTACAATCTATAAAGAGGACTGCAACAACTAGGATAAATACAAATGAAAGAAGTAGAACATCTCCTTATCTAAATATGAAAAAATTTGACTGCAGGACTAACAAATAATTCAAAGTAGCAGAATTTACAGTGCATATTCTACTGAAAATTTCAACCTTTCAAGCATAACATCTGAACAAATAATCTGTAAATTCACTGCACAAATAAAACAAATTAAATATTAAAAGAGTACTTACTGCTGAGCATATTCTCCGGCTAACATGGAAAACTGCTTTTAACTGATCATGATGTAATTGGCATATAATTTTCACCTTGGAATAGACAAAAATAAAAATCAAAAAATAAAGACAATGAGGAGTTAACTATGCCTAAAAAGAGTGTTGAATAAAAAATAAACAAGTTTTAAATACTAACCAACAATTCGATTGGGAGAGATTCTAGGCGGGACTGACATTCATAGTCGAAAGATGATGTTCTAGGTGTCCCACGAAACATAAGTTGCTTGCTCTCATTCACTAATCCCGATGGTGATCCAAATTCCATAGAAGTGGGAGATGAAGTAGTTCTGCCAGTAGCAATGTCTAGAGGTATTTTGTTCATATTGTCCTTATCAGAATCCAACAAAATTCGTTTCTGTCCCATTCTGTTTTCCTCCTTAGAATCTAACACAACCCTTTTCTTGCCAATATCTGTGCAGCATCGAGTTGCAGAGAGGTTATAGCGAAGTCGCGAAAGAGCACCAGGCTTGAGATACCTATTTCCAGAACTCTTAACTCGCTTCTTGAGCTTGAAAGTCATTGGTTTCGGGATCATGGAGAGCACAGTTCAACTTGCAGTCGCTATGAAGATATGCTGCTCATTATACTTTTCTCTTAAATATGAACAGAAAAAATCTGCAGCATCACGCAGTAAGCCAGAGAACGAAACCCTTTATAATCAACTTAAGAGAATTTAATACTGAAAATGACTTCTATTTATCTGATATAAGATATGAAGAAAAAAAAGGTAAGTTGCCAGAAAGAATAAACTCAACCAAAATTACAATTCATATGAAGAAGCACATTATCAAATACGAACAGAGTTTCTAGTAGGTAAATAAACAAATAAGAAAGTGGAGTAATTTTTTGTCACAGAAAACCTGGAACAAGAGTTGATTCTTGCGCCATTTCTCTGCCAAAAAACACAAATAATCATTCAGACATATATCTTGATAGTAAGTTGCAAATCAAGTTCATAATCAGCCGGTGGCTTGATTTCATATCCTTCTGATTGTTTCCGATCAGCGTAATCCATCGATCAACGCACACTACCCTGAAATATTAGTTCAGTACTTTGGTGGGCAGCTCCCCAATAGGGTTCTTGCTGGCTGGTCAACGAGCAGAGAACATAACCTCAAAACAAATTCTAGTCAGGATATTTTAAAAATTTTGTCTATGCCGAAATTGTATAAGCTCCAATTGATTAAAGCTAAGCAATGAGTTCCACTTTGAAATAGCAGCCTAACTCTATGATTCTGAATTGCAACTAATAATTTAACATCTGCTACTGTCCAAGAGAGCAACCGTAATTTGCTGTCAATTTTATAAAAACTTTATGTTTGCACAAGTGCTTTGATCTCAAATTTGTATTGATTACCTAACACTGGCAAAAAAATATGGACTTAGATGTAATTCTATTTCTAAAAACAAGAACATTTGTAGGTTCTGTTTCAAAAGATTAACAAAACAGTATCTTTATCTAAAAACGCTAAAACATCCACAAAACAATCTGCCCTTTTGTTTTCCTTTCGGTTTTTACATAAAACTACAAAATATTAGCTGAGGAGGTCTTTAACCTTTGTTATAAAATAACATAACATCTGTAGATTCCATGTTTCAAAGTTATATAAAAACAAATTCTTTCTCTAAAATTATAAAACAACCACAAAAAATCTTACCCTTTGTTACCTTTCACTTCCAGCGATGAATGGAAACTGCATTTCCTCTCTAAGGTCAGGCCAGTTTGTAAACATCTTAAATAACATAGTGGTTCAACTGAAATAAAGTTCTAACACAGGATGAAATTAATGTCATCTATAGACTTAGACATACTTTGATCTGTAGCACATCACCATGATGGGGAACAAATCTTGAGAATAAAGGCTCCGTTTGGGAGTGCACCTTAAGCGATTTATGCCGTTCAAGCATTTGGTTCACCCGCACAGTTCATTTAATGCACTTAAGTTAAGCTTTTTCCCAAATGTACCCTGAATGTTAGCTTGTGGGACCGGAGAAATTAGGTTGAACGACCAAAATTGGGAGAACTAGCTCGACCACGAACCAAAGCACTGAATGAACCATACCTACAAAACCGGAAAATCCCTTGCCTAACCCCAAGCGAAACACTTCGTCAAAACTGTAGTCTTTTCCAAATCATTAAGTTGCCAATCGAAAAACCAGAAACAAGGAACAAAAACCTATAAACGCAAGTGCTCGTCATGAAAATAAACGAGATAGAAGCGATTATACATCCTAATAAACGATTAAACTTACCGAAACAGTAAATGCCTTGCATACAAGCCTCGAGTCGTCCCCTGCAATCAAACAAGACAGAAAACTGTCGCTTGAAAATTTCATCGGGGAAAAAGGGAGATTAAAACGAAGAGAACTCTCAGAAATCCATAAACCGAACTTCCACCGACCTTCAAGGGAGGAGGGAGGTAACGTGCCAAAGAGCCGAAGCCCTAAAAAAAAAGGAAAAAAAAAAAAAACCTCCGGAAGAGAGAGAGGGGAGGCAGTGGACTGAAGTCGGCGGGCTAATGGCGGATTCCTTTTGAAATTTTCGCTCTGTTGCCCGCCAAAATATTTCGCCTACAGTTCGCCGTCTCTTGCAATAACAATACACCCGAAATTTCACCCACTGCGCTGGTGGTTCTTTACGATGGTTGCAACGGTGGTGACAGCTAAGGTACAGCTCATTGCGAGACACGTGGCTCTATATGATTGGATATAAGCCTGGGGCGAGACGGTTGGAACTGCTTCAACCTCGGATCGGACGGCGGGGTGCGCGCTGGCCGTGGTGAGTTGTGGCGTCTTGCGTGCACTCTGCACAATGATTACCCCAATTTTAAACTGATTCAATTCTCTTACTTGTTTGTTTGGTTGAAAGATAAAAAAATAATTTAATTAAATCTTTTAATTTTTTATAAAAATATATTTATGATTTAAATATTATGAATTAGTTATATTAAAAATTATATTACAGATAAAATAAAAATTATTTATTAAAAATTTATTTGATGTGAAATGAAGTAATTATTTACTATTAAAATTTATATATAATAAAATAAAAATAATTTTAATTTTTTTATCATATCTATTTTAACAATTTTTTTTATTGACCAAATAAATATTTTAGAATCTTGACTTGACTTGAGTTTTTGAGGGCTACTATTTCATACTAACTGAAGTATATTTTAAAATTTTTTAATTTTTTAAAATAAAAAAATATTTTATTATTATAATGAGAAATAAATTTATTTTATTATTAAAAATTTATTAAAAGTGAAATAAAATTAATTTTTAAAATTATATTTATGTAAAATATAAAATAAATTTAAATTGTAATATTTAAATTTATATATAATACAAAATAAATATAAAATATTAATAAAAATACTTTTAAATAATTTGATGAATTTTTTTTAGCTAGAATCAAATAAGAATCCACTACTTAAGTTTAATTTGGTAGAAATTAAAATATATATATATTTTTTTTAAAAATAAGTATAATGAGAAAGATAATGAATTAGTATATTATATTAAAAGTGAAATAAATTTAATTGATTTATTAAAAAATATGTAATATGTAAAATAAAATAATTATATGACATTATATTTTGTGTATAATAAGATAAAAATATTTTTAAATTTTTTTAATCATCTGCCAAACTCACTTCCTTATTTTCTCTATTTCATTCATTCAGATTTATTGAAAAACTCTTTAAAGAGCCGTTTGTTTACAAAATTTAATTTTTAAATTTTAAATAAAAATATTTTTTATTAATAATTATGAATAATTAAAAATAAAATTAATTATTATTTTTGAATAAAAAAATTTTAATTATTATTTTCATATATATATAAAATGAGAAATAAATTAACTATGTAATACAATATATCTATTTAAAATTAAATTAAATTAATTTTAATTTGTCAAATAAACAAGCTCAAATCTAATATCTGACTACAAATACAGACTTTAATAGATCCATGATTAATTAAAAATTATAAAAATATCAGATAAACAGACGTAAAGAGAGAACGTTTTAAGCATTATGTTTACTAAAATCTATTTACATTTCTTACTTAAATTTGTTGATCTAATTCAATTTGTAAATTTTACATTTCAAATATGAATTTACATTTCTGTTATTTAAGATTAACATTTCCATATTTGTTTTGTAAAATTTAAATTTTTTAAAAATAAGTAATTCTTATTTAATTTTTATTAATTATTAAATTTATAAAAAGAGTACATATCTCTTGTTTAATTTTTATTTATCTAATACTTGTATCATGTTTACAAAGAAAATTAAGGTTGTCAGAAAATTCCAAGAAAAATTTGTAGTAAAAATTTGAGAAACTTTCAAGGAAAAACCAATTGCTTTTTTGAACAATAAATTTACATGTCAGGTACAGCATACGGAAGTATGGATCTGTATCGAGAAAAAAATAAAGGATAATTACTTATATGTCACATAAATCTTCATGTATTACATCACACATACTTCCTTCACAATCTATAGTGCAAATTTTGTGAAGAACATGTGTGTAGTGTAATATTAAAAGATTTGTGTGACATCCAGGTAATTGTCCCAAAAAATAAATAATAATTAGGAAATTAGCAAACACAAATCAATGAACAAAGGATTCTAGAATCAACAAATTGTCCATATAAGAAAGTCCTACCTTATTTCCATTGTGGAATTCTCCACTGTATAGGATCAGCTCAGATCCCTTTAATGAATTTGCTGTCAACTAAGTTAAAGAAAATTTATTAGATAACAAAGGAAAAAAAAAAAAGAAGCTTTTGCCATCAAGAACTACAAATTTCCAAAAAGTCAATGCCAAATAGAGTCATTAACTCAACGAAACACTAATTCTGCTTAAAATAAGGGACTATTCAAAAATTTAGCTCCAGTACTCCAGAAGCATTTATAGCACCAAACTTCAGCCTAGAAAAATTAAAAATACACACACATACATACAAACATATATGTGTGTGTGTATGTGTATGTGTATGCATACCTTTTTAAGATTTTACACCAATCCTTACTTGCTGTACAACTGACCACATGAACCTCCTTTTCTTGGCTTCTTCCTTGTGTATATTCATACCTCACAAAAAATCATTTCTACCTTAGAATCAAGACAGTTTCATATAAAAAGGGAAATAAAAAGAAGGTTAAGAATAAAACCAGTATCGCGTCAATGTCATCTTCCTCCAAGACTTTCTTGTTATCAATCCCTTGTTGATCCCTTAATCAAAAAATGAAGCTTCATGCCCTCTTCTCTTCTACCTTCGCGGTCTTCTTCAATGTCTTCTTCTTCCCCTTCTCCTTTAAGACCACGACTCGACGATCATCACTGAAGTTAAAGGTGGGCAATTCTTTTCACCTTTATGATTAAAAAATTGCTATCAATAAAAGCTGGTCACATCATCATCAATCAACTATGCATCACAACCATTCAATTTAACATATCAAACAATTAAAAAACCAGTAAAATGATCAAGGTTGTAAAAACCAACCTTAAAATCAATAGAATGAATAGTTCAAGGTTCAAAAGTTTGACCAGGATCCAATATTGCAAAAATGATAGTTATAAATATAAATATAAAATAAACAATAAAAAAATATTATGTACATAACAATATAATGATTAAATATAGAAAAAATATTTCTTTTATAACAACAATTATAATCATGCTCAGCATACATGCATATCAACTTAATATGAAATCATATAATTATCACCAAATTATATTTTCAAAAGATCTAATTGTGTAAAGAAAAAACGAGTAATTCTATGCAGCCCCAATAAATGCCCCAATTTTTGAAGCTGACTAAGATTTCCTATGTGACACCGTTACCACATAGACAAAATTGACTTTTATATTTATGACGCATCATTGCTAAATAAAAATCTTAGTTGAAATCAAAGTTGGCTATAAAACATATCACAAAAAATATTATTCACAGCCCACAAAACACATCATGTCCAAAGTACAGAATCAGTAAATAAATCATAGAGCATTTAAAACAAGAAACAAAGTAGATGTAAACAAATAAGTATGTCAGTGTGTTTGAAATAAGATTGTGTAAATCAAAACAAAAAGATATTGCGAGCATTGGAAATCTTGCGGTTCAATTAAAAATTTGAGTGCTTCAAATAAGAAACCAGTTAAATTGAAATAAGAGACCATGATCATGAATTTAATTAGAAATTAAATGCTTCAACTGTTTGGAATGTCCATAGCACAGAATGCTTGAATTTAACGAGAATGCAAAATTTTGAATGGTTGAATTTAAGTTAAAATAAGAAACAATAATAATGTGGCTAAGGTTCAAATTTGAAGGCTTTAATAAACAAAATCCATGTAAGAAGAAATTAAACAGATTTAAAGAAGATAATGAAAGTTTTTTGATTACATTCTTGCAGCCTGCTGGTAAACTGAAGCTGGATAATGGATAACCAGAGAATGGAAGAAGAAGAACACAGCGGCGTAGCAAGGAGGACGGGGGAAGCCGAAGAGAATCTATGCCGAAGGTATGGTCGCTGGCTTCTGAAGGCGAGGGCACGGCGGAGCGATTTTGCCGGTCGCTGGTTCTCGACGAAGTACGAACAGAGCGGCGAGGCAGCAACCCTTATGCCGGAGATGCGACGCAGTGATCCATACGTGAGGTGACGCAACAATCCTTATGCTGGGGAGGACGGTGGATTAGGGTGGGGATCCAAGAGAAGGGCCAAACGCGAGAGAACGAACAGAGTTTAGGGTTAGCTTTCAAAAAAGAATAGGGTTTAGCGTTTACTAAAAGAAGTAATTATGTTATATTTTTATATTAATTACTTTTTAAGATCTAATATTATAATAATAAATTTTATCAATATTATCATAATTAAATTACAGTTAACTTAATTCAAAAACTTATAATAGAGATTTATAATTACAATAGATAACACCCACTTATTTATAGCGAGCAACACAACTGTCGACAGTAGTCGACGATAAAATAATAGGTTGTGATCGGTCAGCGATGACTAAATTACAATAATTGAATACCTAGCAGGGTGCCTATTAGTTAGTATTGGGTCACTCATGAGTTTTTTTATTCTATTTTCTCTAAATAACATAATTTCTCTTACTTCAATTAAAAATTATAGTAGAGTAGATTCGAGCCTGCGATTCCGTGGTTTCAAGTAAGCTCCCACTCCACTAGATTAAGAGAAACTCCATGAGCCAGTCATGAGTTACATATGAACTATATTAGACAAAAGGCTTTCCAAGAAGGGGTAAATTAAAAATAATAAAATTTTAAATTTTATTATATAATAAAAATATGTATAATTAAAATTTACTTCAGCCTGAGAAGCTAATTTTATAAATAAAACTACGAAAATATGAGAACAAAATGTACAACCAGAGCACGAAATTAATTTCAGAAATTGAACTCAACACAGAAATAGAGCATATCAAAACAAAAATTTATCTAAACCAATGAGCTTTAGATTTATATATTATACTAAAATTTTCTTAAGAGTATATAAATTTTGATTGAATTTAAATTTAATTAGAATATAATATATCAATTTAATAAAATGAGAAAAATTTGACATAAAGAAAGTACAAAAGATTTCTAGTAGTTTGGCCTCTCATCTAGTCCACTTTCACACTTTAAATAAAAATTTCACTATAATCTCAGTTTTTTATAAGAACCAAAGTCAAATAAATTCGTTACAATCTTATAACTTGTTATAGGAATCAAAGCCAAGTAGATCAACACAACAACTACAGCTTTTTGAAGAAATCAAAGTTGAGCAAACCTCCACACTCCACTAAGGAGAAAATGAGAGAGTGAGCAGGGTTTTGTTAGACTAATTAGCTTAAGTTAAAATACAAAAATAAATAAATATTATAATAAGCGCTTTATATATATGCAAACTTACCAAAAGAGCACTCAAGTAAATCCAAAATTAACACCTATATAAAACAGTGAACAATATGAAGTTTAAGAATAATGTGAATATCATAATAAATACTATTATAAGAAAATTAAAGCTCGTTTAATATATAAGAGTTTCAAAAAATCACAATAACTACAGCTAGAAAGCTAAATGAACTAAAACAAAAAAGGTAAAGCTCAACTCAGTTGCAAGAAAAAAAATGAAGCTAATAAAGAAAAATCAAGAGAGTAGGCTGCTTATCATTTTGAAGAATACCACAAACTTCTTTTCTTTGAATTATTCTTAAATATTTTTATAAATATGAGCTTTTGGAAAGTAAAAAACACTTGAGAGCTTGGAGAGGAGTGTGAACAACAACAAGAAACTGAAAAACCAAAGAGAATTTTAAAAAAATTGCTTCAAGGTTTTTATATGGCTGGGCAAAAGAAATAGCTTAGGTCCCGTTTGTTTGGCCATTGAAAATTAACCTGATTTAATTTTAACCAGGCATATCACATCACACATAAAATTTAATATTAAAATTTAACTTTATTTTACATCCTACACACATTACTAAAATAATAACTAACTTATATCACACCACTCATATATCCCAATATATAACTAACTTTATATCACATCCTTCACGCATCCCAACATAATAGATATACTAACACAAAGATATATAATTTTAGGTATTATATTAAAACGCAATCAAATGTCCCTAACAGATCACCACATATCATTTTTCGACTGAAATACAACAATATAATAAATATTAGGTTTGTAATCAGAGTATTATATTAAAAAACCTTCATATAGACAATATTAAAGTCAAATTGCATATAGTCTTTATAAATACAATAAAAACTAATTAAATACTCATACAATTGTTGTATTCAGTTAAAATTAATTATTATGCAATGAATCGTACTCTAAATGCTTGTACTCCACTTGAATTCAACGTAATGCAATGAATAGCTGCAAAAATATCACTATTCAACTCAAATTCATTCATATGTCATAAATTAGACCGTAAAAGAGCCAATTCCCTTAAAATTGATCGATATACTGATAAATAGATATATAATTGTAGGTATTCTATTAAAACGCAATCAAATATCCCTAATAGATCGCTACAAATCATTTGTTTGCTGAAATACATCAATATAGCAAGCATTAGGTGTGTAATCAGAGTATAATATTAAACAACCTTCATATAGACAAGATTAAAGTCAAATTGTATATATTCTCTTCAAATACAATTAAAACAAATTGAATACTCACACAATTGCTTGTATTCAGTTAAAATAACTTATTATGTAATGAATCGTACACTAAATGCTTGTACTCCACTTGAATTTAACGTAATGTAATGAATAACTGCAAAAATATCACTATTTAACTCAAATTCATTGATATGTCATAAATCAGACCCTAAAAGAGCATATTCTCTTAAAATTAATTGATACACTGATAAATAGATGTGTAATTATAGGTATTACATTAAAGCGCAATCAAATAATTCTAATAGCTCGCCAAAGATCAATGTTGGAATGAAATACATCAATATAGCAAGTATTATGTGTGTAATCAGAGAAAAATGTTAAAAAAATCTTCATATAGACAAGATTGAAGTCAAATTGCATATAGTCTCTTCAAATACTATAAAAACTAATCGAATACTCATACAATTGCTTGTATTCAGAAAAAATAACTTATTATGAAATGAATCGTACACCAAATGCTTGTACTCCACTTGAATTCAACGTAATGCAATGAATAATTATAAAAACATCACTATTTAACTCAAATTCATTGATATGTCATAAATAAGACCCTAAAAGAGCATATTCTCGTAAAATTAATCGATGCACTGATAAATAAATATATAATTATAGGTATTACATTAAAACGCAATCAAATAATCCTAATAGATCGCCAAAGATCAATTTTGGATTGAAATACTACAATATAGCAAACAGTAGGTGTATAATAAGAGTATTACGTTAAAAAATATTCATATAGGCAAGCTTAAAGTCAAATTGCATATATTCTCTTCAAATACTTTAAAAATTAATTGAATACTCACTCAATTACTTCTATTCAGTTAAAATAACTTATTATGCAATAAATCGTACTCTAAATGCTTGTACTCCGCTTGAATTCAACGTAATGTAATGAACAGCCGCAAAAATATCACTATTCAACCCAAATTCATTGATATGTCATAAATCTGTCTCTAAAAGAGCCTATTCTCTTAAAATTGTTCGATATACAGACAAATAGATGTCTAATTATAGGTATTACATTAAAACACAATAAAATGTCCCTAATAGATCGCCACATATTATTTGTAAACTGAAATACATCAATATAGCAAATATTAAGTGTGTAATCAGAGTATTATATTAAAAAACCTTCATAGAGACAAGATTGAAGTTAAATTGCATATATTCTCTTCAAATACAATAAAAAACTAATTGAATACTCATACAATTGCTTGTTTTCAATAAACATAACTTATTATGTAATGAATGGTACACCAAATGCTTATACTCCACTTGAATTCAACGTAATGCAATGAATAATTATAAAAACATCACTATTTAACTCAAATTCATTGATATGTCATAAATCAGACCCTAAAAGAGCATATTCTCTTAAACTTAATCGATACACTAATAAATAGATGTGTAATTATAGGTATTACATTAAAACGCAATCCAATAATCCTAATAGATCGCCAAAGATCAATTTTGGATTAAAATACAATAATATAGCAAACATTAGGTGTGTAATCAGAGTATTACGTTAAAAAACCTTCATATAGATAAGATTAAAGTAAAATTGCATATATTCTTTTTAAATACAACAAAAACTAATTGAATACTCACACAATTGCTTGTATTCAATTAAAATAACTTATTATGCAATAAATCTCACTCTAAATGCTTGTACTCCGCTTGAATTCAACGTAATAAAATGAATGGCAACAAAAATATTACTATTCAACTTAAATTCATTGATATGTCATAAATCAGTCTCTAAACGAGCCTAGTCTCTTAAAAGTGTTCGATATACTGACAAATAGATGTGTAATTATAGGTGTTACATTAAAACGCAATCAAATGTCACAAATAGATTGCCACATATGATTTTTCAACTAAAATACATCAATATAGCCAATATTAGGTGTGTAATCAAAGTATTCTGTAAAACTTCATATGGACAAGATTAAAGTCAAATTACATATATTCTCTTTAAATCAAATAAAAACTAATTGAATACTCACACTATTGCTTGTATTCAGTTAAAATATCTTATTATGTAATGAATCGTTGTTTAAATGCTTGTACTCTTCTTGAATTCAACGTAATGAATATACATTAATATAGCAAGCATTAGGTTTGTAATCAGGGTATAATTTTAAAAAACCTTCATATAGGCAAGATTAAAGTCAAATTGCATATATTATATTCAAATATATTAAAAACTAATTGAATTCTCACACAATTGCTTGTATTCAGTTAAAATAACTTATTATGCAATGAATCGTACACTAAATTCTTGTACTCCACTTGAATTCAACGTAATGCAATGAATAACTTCAAAAACATCACTATTTAACTCAAATTCATTGATATGTCATAAATCAGACCCTAAAAGAACATATTCTCTTAAAATTAATTGATACACTAATAAATAGATGTGTAATAATAGGTATTACATTAAAACGCAATCAAATAATCCTAATAGATCACCAAAGATCAATTTTGAATTGATATACATTAATATAGCAAGCATTAGGTTTGTAATCAGAGTATAATTTTAAAAACCTTCATATAGGCAAGATTAAAGTCAAATTGCATATATTATCTTCAAATATATTAAAAACTAATTGAATTCTCACACAATTGCTTGTATTCAGTTAAAATAACTTATTATGCAATAAATCGTACTCTAAATGCTTGTACTCCGCTTGAATTCAACGTAATGCAATGAACAGCCGCAAAAATATCACTATTCAACTCAAATTCATTGATATGTCATAAATCAGTTCCTAAAAGTGCCTATTTTGTAAAAATTGATCGATATACTAACACAAATATGTATAATTTTAGGTATTATATTAAAACGCAATCAAATGTCCCTAATAGATCGCCACATATCATTTTTCGACTGAAATACATCAATATAGCAAATATTAACTGTGTAATCAGAGTATTATGTTAAAAAATCTTCATATGGACAAAATTGAAGTCAAATTGCATATAGTCTTTATAAATATAATAAAAACTAATTGAATACTCACACAATTACTTGTATTTAGTTAAAATTAATTATTATGCAATGAATCGTACTCTAAATGCTTGTACTCCGCTTGAATTCAACGTAATGCAATGAATAGCCGCAAAAATATCACTATTCAACTAAAATTCATTCATATGTCATAAATCAGACCGTAAAAGAGCCAATTCCCTTAAAATTGATCGATATACTGATAAATAGATGTATAATTGTAGGTATTATATTAAA
>JAEMOT010003414.1:150-12186 GCA_019297695.1 Apostasia ramifera
CTCAGTAGATCAAAAACTGAATATATGGAGTGCACATTTAGTCAAGAAAGAAATACTTATATTGGAGATGTGACAATTGGTGATCAAATTGTCAAGAAGAGTGAGCGCTTTAGATACCTTGGATCAATTATACAAAATGATGGCGAAATAGATAATGACGTTATTAGCAGGATTCAAGCAGGCTGGGTAAAATGGAGAAATGCTTCTGGTGTGTTATGCGATAGAAAAATTCCATCCAAAATTAAGGGTAAATTTTATAAAACTGTAGTAAGACCAGCGATGATATATGGTGCTGAATGCTGGCCTGCAAAGAAGAAACATACAAATAAAATAAATATTGCAGAAATGAGAATGTTAAGATGGATGTGTGGATATACACGAAAGGATAGAATGAAAAATGAGTATATCCGAAAGAAAGTTGGTGTTGCACCAATTGAGGATAAACTTAGAGAAAGTCGGCTTCGATAGTTTGGACATCTAAATCGTAGGCCAATTGAAGCTCCAGTTAGAAAAATTGAGTTATTGGATTTTGCCCATGTTACAAAGAGGAAGAGGGAGACCAAAGAAGACATGGCAAGAAACTATAAGGAGTGATCTTAGTTACTTAAACTTAGATAAGAATTTGGTAACTGATAGAGCGCAATGGAAACAAAGGATTCATGTAGCCGACCCCACCTAGTGGGATTAAGGCTTGGTTGTTGTTGTTGTAAAAAAAAAGTTCGAACCAAACGAGGCAAGCATTGGGTGAAGCTCTGAACTCTATGATGCGAAAGTAATTATTTTTTTTAATTTGAAAACAAATATAAATTTAAAAAATACTTTTACTACATATTACAATCTCATTTCATAATTGACTAATTATTCAATATTAATTTAATTTACTAAACAATATAATAAATGAAAGCTCAAAAATATCAAATTTTTCTTGCGTGTAGAAAAGATGATATTAACTAAAAATTGTCAATTATAAAATTAAATGTTTCGGATTATTCACCCTCAGCCATAACCACTCAACCCTCGTGGCTAGTCAAAGAATTTGATACCACACGTTTATCAAATAATAATAATAATAATTTCTTTTTCTTATTCACAATAACTTGTACTATGATGTAATAAAAATAGCATAATAAATGTGTTCTCAATATAAATATTAAGAATTAAATGTTTAATGAATAAACAAGTTGACCCATGTTTCATTTTATTTTTATATTTGGCTTAAATTTATGATTAAGTGTTTTTCTTATAAAAATGTATTAAATATTAACCCATAAGTTTTGTCGTGAATTTCAAAATCGTAAATATTAGATACTGAAAGGCATCGATGTCTTATGCTTGGCTTGTAATACTTTTTTTTATATAACTAGATCGATTTGAATTAAAATTTTAATCATAGAAAAGCTGAAAAATGCCTCTGAAAGTTTCAAATTTCTCAAATTAAGTATGCATTTTTTCAATAAAATATTAAGTATATATGTTTTTATGCACACAACTCTATTTAAGAAATTGTACTCTAGTTGTACTGATTTTTAAGTTCCAATCCCTTCATTTAGAGAATATTTAATTTAATGTTATATTATATTATTTAAAAAAAAATTTATTTGATTTATTGATATATATATATATATATATATGTATTTACGTATAAAAAATTGTGTATATAAATTTATGTACAGTGAGTAATAAAAATTTCTTAAAATGAAATAAATTTTTTTATTATAATTATTCATCGCTAGTTTTTGATTTACGAGCCTAGAAAATTGTGTATCATTGAAACGTGCTGGCGATGCGTATTTGTATTGAATCGTGGTGGCAATTAATTTTCGTTTTAATTTTTTTTTTTTATATTAGCAATTTAACTGTCTTGTTTTCGCTATATATAACGGATTTGACGACACGTCATTTTTATGTTCGCCGGCGACAAACTGCCGGGGAGCTCCGCTGCCTCCATCAAAGAAGCAGGAAAGCTCTCTGATGAGCGAGGAAGAAGGTGCGAAGGAGCCACTGTCACCGTGGGAGAACGGCTTCAAGGAAGTATTCTGCGGCGGAAGGCGGCCAGCGGCGGCGGCGGCGGCGGCGGCGGAGCCGGCGACGGGGTAGATGATGGCTAGGGTTCTAAAGAGTTCGATCTTGGCGGCGTTAGGGTTGTCGGGGAGGAGCAGGGCGACCATGTTCCGATCTCCTTCTTCGTCCGCCTTCTGTTCGTCTCCTTTTTGTGAGTATTCTCCATGCTATGGTCTGAAGATGGATCTCTGTTTGCGCGGGTATTTCGCGGAGGCGGCGGCGGAGGATGTGGAAGGTGTAGCCGGTGGACTTAAAGTGGTGCAAAATGACGGCGGCAGCATCGGATATTGGGATTCCGTGGGAGCTAAAGAGTATCTTGATTATAGGAGATCTCTATACGGGGATATTACGTACAGGGCGCTCCTCGTGGATGCTGTTGGAACTCTTCTCGTCCCATCCCAGCCTATGGCACAGGTAGTCCACTGTTCTTTACTCTTGTTTCTTTGGCCAGCACTCAATTGATCATCACGTTTCATATCTTTAAATTTCTTACTCCCTTATATGGATCTTGTGCTTTCTTACGTGATTGGGTAGGTATACACTTCAGAGTTTCACGTAGTTCTTTCTTTTTTCAAAATTTTGTGGTATATGATTGTTTTGGTGGTTCAGATTTACCGACAGTTCGGAGAGAAATACGGTGTTCAGTTCACGGAGGATGAGATACTAAATCGATACCGCTGGGCTTATGAGCAGCCATGGGGCATGTCTAGATTGAGGTCCGTTCGTCACTTGTAGTATCTTTGATCATATTTCTTAGATTTTCTTTCAACTGGTGCGCTGCAGGGAATTTTGTGGTTGCCTAAATTATTTCCTATCATTATCATTCCCCATAAATATTGCTGCATTTGCTTGCAGAGTCTTCCTAGTCTTTCTAACAATTGGTCTAGTATGCTGACATCATCAAGTAGTGTACTAGAAATGAACTTGTATTAGACATTAGTTATAATAGTGTCTTGTAATAGTATGAGTATTTTATTATTAAGCTCTTGCAGGTATCTATAGGTGTTAGCTTATATTTTCTTTTCAGTTCTTTTTGGGTTGTGTAACTTCTAGATTAGACATAAATTATCTTCTAAATCTTTTGTTTATTGACCAAATCAAAGGTTTTGATTTTCTTTATGATCCGTGAGCTTCCATACTCTACTGGCTTGCTGAACTTTTGGTTCCTTATGTTTTCTCTGTGACAAGGACTTACTAATCTTCAAAAGCTTCAAGACTTGTGTCTTTTAATATGTTAGTCTCATATCCATTTCAAGTATTTTTTGATTAAAACTTTTTAGTCTAATTTTCTTGTTCATTTGAGCCAGAGTTATCAGCATTAAATCCTGAATTAGACATGCAGTATACATATTACAAATATTACAATAGCAAATAATTGAAATGAGTTCGTATTACATGTGTGCTTATAACTTTAGGTTCTTTTGCATATTCTTTACTTGACACTTTTGTATGCATAAAGTTCCTTATACGTAGGCTTTGTTTGGCATGGAGCCAAAATCACCCTAAACCCCTCTCAAAAACACCCATTTTAAATTTTTATATTTATTTCACATCATACAAAAATTCCAAAGTTAAAAATTCAACTTTATTTCAAATCCATCACAAATCTCAATATTAAAATAAGTTTATTTTGTATTATTATATTAAAATAATTTTATTTCTCTCTCTATCTCCAAAATAATTAAAACTTTCCCAAAAAACCTCCTACCAAACATTCCCATAAAGTTTTAAACATGAATGCTTATTCATGCATTTTGAGTCAAGTTTGAGGAGAATTAATTTCATTTGCACATGTTGACTTTCAATCACAAGAAAATTGAGTGATTTTCTGGCAATCAAAATTAGAGGAGTTTTTGAGTGAGTTTCAAGCATAATTGCCTGCACTATTGTCTCTTTTAATTATAAAAAAGTGCTTCATCAGTTCCATACTGTAAATCGTTTTCCTGCTGTTAGATATTTGTTCTATACTCCTTTGTTTGTCCTATTTGTTTAATATCTGGGGAAACTTTGAGTAGATAGCACTAGTGAATGCATGGTTTGTTATTTATAGCGGTTATGTGGATTGGAGTTGTGCAAGTTATGATAAAGGTAAAGTTCAGTTACAGTGAAGCTAAAATGTTGATGTAAAGTGCTCGTGAAAATTATCATGACGTGTCATGTTCTATGTTGCCCTGAAGCACTCAATCGGTCATGGAGAAAGGCTAATTATATATAATATGATAACCTTCTATGCTTACTTAATCCTGTGCATTCTATTTTTTTGTTAGATTGCTTAGTGAAATGTCCTACAACAGATATAATAAATTGTCATAAACTTTTTTGTCAAAGTAATAATGAAATATGGCTCTTGATTTGGTCTATACAGCATTTGGCTCTTCTTTTTATAGTTGATAACTTGTTAAAGTCATGATTTACCTTTATGAAATACCGTCTATTGACCATCAATACCTCTACTATGTTACACATCCTAATTTGATTCTTGTTTAAGAACTTAAAGGTGAATACTAATTTTCATTTTCATTTTGTTAAGTTTCAGTCTTTTTTAGTTCAATTTTTCCATTTGTAAACCTGAGCAACTTTGGTGGTTTTGTATTGACTTACTTTTGTTAAGCTATATGCTTGTGCTGCTACCTCTCCCTCATCCAATCTGCCCTCTTCCTCAGCTTTCCCGACTTTTGCAATTTTTTCCAAAGTTGTGGATATCTATAGTTATTCAAAGTGTCCTCTTTTGGATATACGTAATTGCAGATATGTTGATGACGGTAGACCCTTTTGGCAGTTCATTGTCACCTCCGCTACAGGTTGTTCAGATTCTCAGTACTTTGAAGAACTTTATCAGTATTATACCACGGACAAGGTAGGCTTTTCTTATATACCAAAGCTGCAGGGATTTGTACTGTTATTAGTCATAAAGTGATGTGCATTTTATTTGTTTGTCTATATCTAGGCGTGGCACCTTTGTGATCCTGATGCTGAAAAGGTCTTTCAGGCTGTTAGAGATGCTGGCGTAAAAGTAGCTGTTGTTTCAAATTTTGATACTAGGCTGCGACCTCTTTTGAAGGCTCTAAAATGTGACCATTGGTTTGATGCAGTTGCCGTGTCAGCAGAGGTAAGATTGAAGATCAAAGTAAAGCTTTGGGCTTTAATTTAAGGCAATATTGCTTATCCTGCCTCGTTGGAATCTGGGGAGAGCAGTGCTTGGAATTTCAACGTTTTAATCTCATGTTGAGTCTTACTCGAGTTGAATAAATTTATGCATTTTTGAGTTGAATGAAACTTAAATACTGACCTTAATGCACATTGAGATAAAAGCTTAAATATATATGTGTAGCATATATTGAGTTGATTATGATTTGTATTGATTTTATTTTGAACGAGTTAAGATCGAGTCATAGAAAATCAAGTTGATTTCAAATCAATTATTGTTGAGTGAGTTTGAAATTTAAACATAATTACACACCCAATTCGAATCAATGTGATCTATAACTTAGCAAGCATGATTAACCATTTTATGTGTTATCTTTTCATGGTTCCAAAAAACCCAGGTTTGTAGGAAGCACATGTATGACATGTGGAACATAGAGATGCAACATAACATGGCATGACGACTCAACTATTTCTAAAATACATGATGTGCATATGGAAAGACATGGCAAATAGTATAATAATTAAACTATATAGACATATGTGATCATGTAATATCATAGCTTTTGTTCAATATTAGATAAACACTTAGGAAGCACAGATCAGTATGGGAACACAGAGACACGACATGGTATGTTGAGATTTATAAAGGTGTTCGTGCTTTTTTGCTAGGTTTTATGATAGAGTTTACAATTTACTTGATTTTTAATTCTAGTGTAGATTAAGTTAATAATTATCTAAATTGTAATTTAATTCTAGTGAAGATTAAGTTAGTAATTATCTATCATATTCTGATGAAAGAACATGGGAAACCTAGGTTTGTCTTATACGTGTTACAGAATAGATATGGATCAATGTAATCTTGGACTTAGCAAGATCATGGTTAATCATGATACATGTTGTCTTCAATGTTCCACTCTAGTTTTAGTGGTGAAGATTATGTGTTAATGAAGATAAAGTTGATCTTTGAAACCTAGGTGATATGTATTACAAAAAAAATGGGGATACGCTAAAATTTTTTCCAACCAAACGGGGCCTAAATAGATACTAGGTTGGAATTTTTGGAATTGGGTTTGAATTGTAAATACTTTTCCTTTTCAAATATTGATAGGTTGCAGCTGAGAAGCCGAACCCAACAATTTTTTTGAAGGCATGTGAATTACTTGGAGTGAAACCAGAAGATGCTGTGCATGTCGGCGATGATAGGAGAAATGACATATGGGGTGCTAGAGATGCTGGTTGTGATGCTTGGCTTTGGGGCAGTGATGTTCACTCTTTTAAAGAGGTATCAATCCTATTTCTAATGCAAAGTATTTTTTAACCTTATTGTTCCCTTTACATGATAGGTGAGATTTCTTCATATTTGTTTGGAAAGGTTGCGTTGTTCACTATTTAGTGTGGATTACAACAACAGCACGAGAAAACCTTAATCTCAAGCTAGTTGGGCCGACTACATGGATTTCTCTTGTTTGTGTAACTCTTTTTAAAACAGTTCTCTCTATTAGCACAAGTGAAACAAATCACTAGGGTTTATGGTTCAACTATATAATATCTGTATATAATGCAGAATATGTTGTTTGAGGATATAATTGCAGAGATCAACACTTTTGTTTAACAGACTAGTTTCAATCAATTGTGAAATATCAGAATTGATTTTATGATAACTAAGAAATTATTTAAACCTACAAAATTTATCATTCAATTTTTTAAATAAGTGGGATTAAAGGTAAATGATGTTTTTTTGATAATAAGGTAACTGAAAAATTGCCTACTCAGATTAAGGCAAAATCAAAATTTGACAAATCAAAAAAGACAATAGGATTAAGGGTCCTCATAATATAAACCAATAATGATTAAGTTATGCTCAATAATATTAAAGTGCACAATAGAATAATTTCGAGTAGATAATCCAAACAAACAACTTACTTTTTGACTAAGGTCAATTAGCTAAATTAATTATTTTACTAAAATTCGTACCTCAATCAATAATTCGAAATCACTGTGGGAGTTGTGACCCAAGTGTGGAATGAACTCAGCAGGGAACTTGAGAGCTTAACGTGCGGACACAAGCGAACCAACTCTGGTATGGGTTTGATGCATTGTTGCTTGTCTTGTAGGGAGTGAATAGATCTTTTGGCTAGTCTTGGCGTGACTTAGGCACGTGAAACTTGGTCACTGATCGGGTGTTTGGTGGCCACTGAGTAATCAATTTGCAGTCAGTTCACAGGTTATAAAGTACAGATACCATATGGGGACACAACACAGTGTGACACGACGACTTGATTTTCCAAAGCAAGGACATGGATATGATATGAAATGTTAAATATAATAATAATAATAATAAAATTAACAATTTATATTTAAGAAAATACATAAAATATAAAAAAATAGATTTTTGTGAGTATAAACAAAAAAGATGTGTGTGATGTAGTTTAAGATAAGAATGTAAGAAGAGACGTCAGCATTGAAGAGGGTTGGGATATTGATTTAGGGTTTACTTTGTGAACTGACTGAGAGAATAAGAGAAAATATAGTTTAACCTACATATCAAAAGTGTCTTGCATTCAAAATAACCTAAAGGTGTGCTAAGATGTCTCGAAGTGTTTTCACGTGTCCAAGAAGTGTGATTTCTTTAAATATTATTTTAGTTGGACAAGCCATATGGCTTGTTTAACATTATGTCTTATCGTGTCCACGTTTCAAACTGTGTCCAAGATGGACATGATGTGATTTTAGAAGTGTCTGTGTTTTATAGTTCACAGGGCCTTAGATGGTGAACGGCTTCGTGAACAAAAATGCGATGTGGACGATAGTGGAAGCCTACGTGTTGGAGGGGTAGCAATGATGAGGAAAAGGAAGGCACATTGTGTGGTCGAGATCTGACTGAGGGGAAGAGGGATGGTGAGAGGAATTAATTTGGAGAGGAGAACTTGAGCAGGTTGTAATTTAGGAATTCTCATGCAAGCCCTAAGATCTTTCCTATTTGAGATGTCAATTCACTTCAGAATTAGATTTCTTAGAGGAAGAAGCAAATTTTTATTTCATCCAGCTTAACCATCTACAATACTAAAGGAGGTGTTTTTATAAACATTTGTACATAATGATCTAAATTGAGAAAAAATAGTTCATACCATAGTTTTCCATACATATGGGAAAATGCTAAACATCATGTCAAATGGCATGCACAAATAGCAAATAGCAAATAAAAAATAACTCTCTAATATACTAGGAAATAAAAATTATTGGAAAATAGAATATCCTATCAATGGAAATTAGCTTGAATGGGGGACACTTATCAACCATGCTAGCAATCTGTAGCTATTATCTTTCCAAATTTCTCTGTCACTCAATCCAGATCGAGGCAAAATAATCACATCTTAGCCGTCAAACATAGATCCTGTCCATTATGAATTGAAGATCTGTGGTCTTGGTGTCCCCACCAACTTGTTGAACCTTTTGATTTTAATGATTATAATTAATTTAATATTATGAACTAATACTCTTATTAAGTGTGTAATGAGATTAATCATGCTATCTTGAGACAAATATTCAACTTTAAGTTTAAGAGAAGAAAAACACGTCATAGTAGAAGCGGCAATTTGGGTTAACGGGTCAGGTTTGGGTCAATACATTTTTTACCTGACCCATCTAAACTTGACCTGAGCCCCACTCTCGGCTCGTTTAATAAATGGGTTATCCAACCCGATCCCTGACCCATTTATTATAATTTTTGTGTATCAAAATTTGATAAATTTAATATTTTTATTTTAATTCAATATAATCATATAGTCTAATTAAGAACATTTGAAAACACTATTTAATTTTATAATATACATCTAATAATTAATATTAAAAAAAATACTAAAAAGAAAAAAATGTACTCATTTTGATAAACGAGTTATTGGCAGATCATAATCGGGTTGATTCGCCAACTCATACCCGGGTTCTTTTAGACGAGTCAAATTTAGGTTGACCTGTTTATGACCTATATCTATATAAGGTCGACCCATACTCGATTAAGCTGTGTTGAGTTTGGGCTGGGTTAATAGGTTGGGTCAAAAATTATCACCCCTAGCACATTGTTTATTTTATTTCTTTTTCTTTTCTAAGACTTGATTGTAAGCATACATATTTTTGCTAAGAATTTTACTCGTACTCATCTAGATGCTTTTGGTATTTAGTTAGTCTTAGGACTACCTAATCCTTGATAACCTTTGCTGTAAAGTTCATCTCCAAGACTGCAACCAAAATTGGCTGATTTCAAGAATCAATTGGGTGGCTTTGTTTTGGGTTTAGCTCAAACAGTCCAATCAACATTTGACAATTAGTATTCTTCCAAATTTTCAGTTTATGTGGAATATTATGTTATTTCTGCTTGTCTTTAGTCACCCACCTTGGAAGCTTCATTTTCTATTTTATTATTGGCACATATCTTGAAAAATCTTTTTCTAATTTTTATTTATTAAAAAATAAAAAAATGATTATGCTTTCCATCCTTTTTTGTCGTTTCCAGCAGCTATTGAGCCTTGTGCAAATTCTTTTGTCTACATATGCTCACCGAAAAGTCAAAAAGCAATCTTACATAGCACTTTTTCCTTATTTTATGTTTTTGGGTGAAAACTTGAGTGTTTTAGCTTTCTTGTATATGTAGAAAATAGCACTTGCTGAAATTTCTCCAACTTATTTCATTATACCCAATGGGTAAAACCTATTATTTTAAGCTTTGTTTACATTTATCTCTACCCAGATTATATTTTCAAAGCCTTTTTTCATGGTTTTTAGCTTGAGTAGGCATTTTATTTTGCCTAAAATGATTTCAACTGTAGCTCCACTCCCCCCAATTTTCAAATGTCCACAGCCTCATTAAAAATGTCCTAAATGTCCTTGCCTTGCTGCTCTCTTATTGGCCCACTTGTGTGACTTGTTAAAATAGCTTTCTCCTATTGGCTATTTTAAAGTAAGGGCAAATTTTTTCAGGTTTTATCTCTTCTCTGATTCTATTGGAAGAAAACTCAACCATTTTCTTGCTACTCAAGCTCTCTCACTTGCTCTCCAAGTGTTCCAAGTTCTTCTCTAAACTCCCACTTGCAAACAAATCTCTTTAAGGAGAATCAAATGAAGAAAGAGTTGTGTGTTTCACATTGTGCTGAAGCCAAGATAAGTAGTTTTCATTTTTGTATTTGGTTATCTTGGCTTCGCGATTTTACTGCAGCAATAACTATTTCATAGCTTGAATCTTCACTTGTTTTGCTGTTTTTTATTCTCAAAGAAGTAGGATTTTGTTACTAACAATTTCATCTTTCAAATCTTGACTAAGGATTTTACTATTACAGTTAGATTACACCAAGTATAGGCTCGGCTTTAAAGTAAGGGCAAATTTTTTCAGGTTTTATCTCTTCTCTGATTCTATTGGAAGAAAACTCAGCCATTTTCTTGCTACTCAAGCTCTCTCACTTGCTCTCCAAGTGTTTCAAGTTCTTCTCTAAACTCCCACTTGCAAACAAATCTCTTTAAGGAGAATCAAAAGAAGAAAGAGTTGTGTGTTTCACATTGTGCTGAAGCCAAGATAAGTAGTTTTCCTTTTTGTATTTGGTTATCTTGGCTTCGCGATTTTACTACAGCAATAACTATTTCATAGCTTGAATCTTCACTTGTTTTGCTGTTTTTTGTTCTTAAAGAAGTAGGATTTTGTTACTAACAATTTCATCTTTCAAATCTTGACTAAAGATTTTACAATTACAGTTGGATTATACCAAGGCTCGGCTTTAAGTCTGTATCCTTTTGCTTTGATTATGGAAGTCATGACTGGACATATCCAAGATGAGGTGCCTTGGTGTATGCTCTTCGCAGATGATATTGTCCTTATTGAGAAAACTAAAGAGAGAGTTAAAACGAAACTCGAGCTTTAGAGGAATGCTCTAGAATCTTAACCCATGGGTTCTATACCTGATTCATAACTAGAAAGCTTTTCTGGCCCTTCCCTAATTGGGGATAAAAAGTTTTCATCTCAGTAGATCAAAAATTGAATATATGAAGTGCACATTTAGTAAAGAAAAAAATACTTATATTAGAGATATGACAATTGGTGATCAAATTATCAATAAGAGTGAGCGCTTTAGACCTTGGATCAATCATACAAAATAATGGTGAAATAAATCATAACGTTATTAGCAGGATTCAAGCAGGATGGGTAAAATAGAGAAATGCTTTTGGTGTATTGTGCGATAGAAAAATCTCATCTAGAATTAAGGGTAAATTTTATAAAACTGTAGTAAGACCAGCGATAATATATGGTGCTGAATGCTGGCCTGCAAAGAGGAAACATATAAATAAAATAAATATTACAGAAATGAGAATGCTAAGGTGAATGTGTGAATATACACGAAAGGATAAAATGAGAAATGAGTATATCCGAAAGAAAGTTGGTGTTGCACCAATTGAGGATAAACTTAGAGAAAGTCGGCTTAGATGATTTGGACATATAAATCATAGGCCGATTGAAACTTCAATCAGAAAAATTGAGTTATTCGATCTTGCCATGTACAAAGAGGAAGAGAGACCAAAGAAGACATGGTAAGAAATTATAAGGAGTGGTCTTGGTTACTTAGAAACGCGCCGTTGCCGGGTCCCAAGTCCCGGATGAGAAACGCAGAGGGTTGCGTTAGGCAGTCGACAGCCAGCGTAAAACTTGTCGAATCAATCATGACATGAATCCTTTAGAAAATTGCGTTAAAGCTAGGGCGTTCCCTGGAAGCGACGCGCTGTATTGCCTGAATACAGTGAAAAATGAGCAAGGGCCGCTGCATCGGCGCCCGGGTGTAGTGAAAAATG
>JAEMOT010003414.1:14580-32792 GCA_019297695.1 Apostasia ramifera
GGATATATGGAGTGCACATTTAGTCAAGAAAGAAATACTTATATTGGAGATGTGACAATTGGTGATCAAATTGTCAAGAAGAGTGAGCGCTTTAGATACCTTGGATCAATTATACAAAATGATGGCGAAATAGATAATGACGTTATTAGCAGGATTCAAGCAGGCTGGGTAAAATGGAGAAATGCTTCTGGTGTGTTATGCGATAGAAAAATTCTATCCAAAATTAAGGGTAAATTTTATAAAACTGTAATAAGACCAGTGATGTTATATGGTGCTGAATGCTGGCTTGCAAAGAAGAAACATACAAATAAAATAAATATTGCAGAAATGAGAATGTTAAGATGGATGTGTGGATATATACGAAAGGATAGAATGAGAAATGAGTATATCCGAAAGAAAGTTAGTGTTGCACCAATTGAGGATAAACTTAGAGAAAGTCGGCTTCGATGGTTTGGACATCTAAATCGTAGGCCAATTGAAGCTCCAGTTAGAAAAATTGAGTTATTGGATTTTGCCCATGTACAAAGAGGAAGAGGGAGACCAAAGAAGACATGGCAAGAAACTATAAGAAGTGATCTTAATTACTTAAACTTAGATAAGAATTTGGTAACTGATAGAGCGCAATGGAAACAAAGGATTCATGTAGCCGACCCCACCTAGTGGGATTAAGGCTTGGTTGTTGTTGTTGTTGTTGGTCTTGGTTACTTAGAATTTGTTAATTAATAGAGTGCAATGAAATAAAGGATTCATGTAGCCGACCCCACCTAGTGGGATTAAGGCTTGGTGGCTGTTGTTGTTTATTTATTTGGTTAGACTCGGAGAGTGGTGAGCATATATCTATTTTGATCGGACTAGTATATCTGAGTTTATGTTATGCCATCTATATTATTTTCAATTATATCTCGTTTACGTCGAGCTAATTAATTTAGGTCAAATTTAAATTGAAACTGAAACTAATCTAGTGATGTATATTTAAACTTTCATCTTACTTAGATAATTTATAATAAGTTGAAAGCAATTAAATAAATTTTATGATATTATTTTAATTTAATATTTTTTAAATTCAGTGGTTATTAAAGGATGTTTTTATTTTTTGTAAGTTCAATTGTCCAACAATGTTAGGCCATCAATGTATATGATGTTGAATGCTTGCCTACAAAGCAAACACAAATAAGATGAGTGTCGCAGATATGAGGATATTAAAGTGGATGAGCTGGTACACGCGAAAGAATAAGATGAGAAATAAGTATATTCAGGAAAAGGTTGGAATGACTTCAATTGAAAATAAGCTCAGGAAGAGTTGGCTTAGATAGCTTAGACATATAAATTATAGGCTGATAGAAGCTCCAATAAAAAAGTTGGATTATTGAATCTTACCTATGTAAAAAGAAAAGAATAAGGCCAAAAAAGACATGACCAGAAACTATAAGGAGTGGCCTTATATATTTGGAGTTAAATAAAAATTTATTATTTGATAAAGTGCAATAAAAATGACAGCAATGTTAGGCCTTCAATGTTATATGATGTTGAATGCGTGCTTACAAAACAAACACATAAATAAGATCAATGTCGCAGAAAATGAGGATATTAAAGTGAATGAGTACACGAGAAAGGACAAAATAAAAATTAAGTATATTCATGAAAAGGTTGGAGTGATTTCAGTTGAAAATAAGCTCAGAAAGAGTTGACTTAAATGATTTGAATATATAAGTCGTAGGCCGATAGAAGCACTAGTAAGAAAAATTGGATTATTGAATCTTACTTATATAAAAGGAAAAAAAGTAAAGCCAAAAAGGCATGATTAGAAATTATAAAGAGTGACTTTCAAAAAGATGTATAAATTATTATAATCTATTATAAATTTATAATTTAAATATGACAATATGATGTATTATACACACATATATAACATTCGTATTCTAACATATATGTATCTTTTTTTTTTAAGTTTGACATATCTTCGTATCCGTATGATATTGTATTTGTATCGTCGTATCGTACTTGTGCTTTATAGAGGAAAATTTAGTGAAGCATTTCCATTTGATGAGCTTGGAGAGTGGAGTAGGTGGGGAGCCGAACCACTATAAAATTTCTGTATACTTCTCTTTTTTACTCTTTATTTATCTTTAATTAAAGTAATATGAAATACTTAAATATATATATATATATATATACATATATTCTGAAGTTATTTTTACTTAAGATAGATATATATTCTATAAATCATTATTTCGTAATTTTTAGGCTCTTTCGGATCTATTTTGAGGTTGCTTTGTAATTTTCTAATCAATTTTTAAAATCAACTTGATTGCTCGGATAAAATTTTTTGCTCAGTTATTTTTTATCCAGGTGATCTCAGAAATTAATATATCTGCTCAAATTGTAGTACTTAAGTATATTACTTTTACCTTTATTATTAAGTTTGAATTAAATTTTATTAAACTCAGCTTTAATGAGTAAGGGTTCTTGCTATGTTAGTACTTCTTTAGTAGATCGAGGTTAAAGCATTGGTTAATCTATAGTAATCTATGAATCTTTCGATAGAGATAAAGTTGTTAAACTTTTTTCAACAAACCAAATAACATCAATAGTCCTGATTCCTAATGAAAATTATTGCTCATCAAGGATTTAATTTAGTTTCTCTTATTTCTAAGCGAATTTGGCTGGTAGACACTCAGGTTATTCTCATTGAGTGAAGAAGGCTCAAATAGCTTACGGGATTTCAATGTTGGTTTCTTGTTTGCAACTAAGTCTGAAATATTGAAAATTAAACTAATGCCATAGTTTTGTGGCGTCAATGACATATTTGAATCATTTTTCTTTGTAATCCTGAACAGACCAGCTCCGCGAAATTGCAATTTTTTAACAGATATTGATGGGACTGCTCAAGTCAAACCTAAATGATGCGGTACAATATGCGTGATATAATTCTAATTAGAGATCAGTAAATAATTTAACAGAATAAACATAAAATTTATCGAGGAATATTACTAATGATAGTTATGTAATAATTAAGAAATCACAGGTTCGAGAAGTAAATCGACTTCAAATATTTAGAAACAAGCCCAAATAATATCTAGTAAATTTACCAAATGATTTAGGGCAACTATATCTCAATAAGTCAAAGCCAGGGTATGCAGCAATATAGGCAGCCTCACAATGTAATATTAACAATTTAATCACACAGTAATGTTCAGGTCACACAGGTGAGCAAATCAAACAGTCTCAATAACAGATGTTACTACGAGATTTCGCAAGATATTCAAAAATATTGAGTTGATGTTCAGATTTACCTCAAGTCGAGATTCCATTACCACTGAGATGAGCCAAAGCGACCGAAGTTGATGGTGCCGAGGCGGACGAATGGCGAGGCAGAATCGCCTAAGCTGAGCGGGCAGTGAGGAGGTAGCAGACAAGAGAGGGGAGGCGGCAACAACGACGGCGACAAACTGGTGCGGGTGTGGCGAGGTTGAACTGAGCAAGAGCACGGAACTGCAAAGCATTGAAGCGGAGGCGGCGGAGCTGCGCGATCGGGGCAGTGGGCGCAAGATCGCTGGCGCTCGCCGGTAGCTGGCGGGCAATCGAGAGTCGAAGGCGAGGCGGACGGAGCGCATCGTCGTAGCGCACGGGCGAGTGAGACTATCGAGCAGCAGAGAGGAGGAGGCAGAGCGGGGCGATCGGCGGGGTAGCGTCGAGGTCGCCNGACGGGGAAATTACATGCAGGTGCCTGGACTTAAAATAAGCTTTAGAACTGCAAAATAAATCGAGAAGAGTTGGGAATACCTTAAATTTCTTTAAGGTATTTATGGATTTTCACCCAAGGCCCCAACCTTTCCCTTCACCGGGATATGACACGTAATATTCAAGCTAAAAATAATTTCATTCCAGGATTCTTTTAAACAGTACTAATTCTTGCCCTTATATAGGCGATTACAATCAAAATTCAAATTGCAGAAATAAATGCGGAAATAAAAACAGATTACAAAATGTTAAATTCGAATATCTAAAAATAGAAGAAAATAAATAATATTAGCCCAAAATTTGGAATATTCACATTCAAATCAATAAATTGATTTAAATGGGGATTTTCAATCCACTGATCAGCCACCAATCGTGCCTCCTGCCAAATCTACAGATATCAATCCTCCATCTAGATTGATGCCACGTGGTGAGATCTCAGACATCGAGTGTAGGCCCTGCCTAGAATAAATCGACGGTCCGATATCGTCGTGTCCCCACCACTAAACCATCCCATAATTAAAAAATTCTTGCATCAATCTATGATAATCTAATAATTTTGTCATTACTTGCACTAATTTGTTTATTGGTCTCTTTATGCAGTTCTTTAATATTCTGTGTAAATGATTCGGCAGACTCAAAGATTGTATTACATACATAGGCAATTGAATTAAATTTATGGGAACTCTAGTTGAAAAGGACTCATGCCTCATGACCTAATAACAGAATCATTATATGCAAACTCACCTAATAACAGAATCATTATATGCAAGCTTAGTTTGGGCTATCATCCCAATTTCTCAATTTGCTATCATCAAATAATAAAAAAGATTTCCCAAGCTTTTATTAACTATCTTTATGGTCATCAATTTAAGGATGAAAGCAATAAAAAATTTTAGTTTTGTGCTTGGGTGGTGCCACTATATCTTCCAGAAATAATTGGTAAATTTAGTGTCTTGATTAAACTCCATAGACTTAACTGATGGAGCCTAACAACCTCATCAAAGAATAAGCAAGTGATCCTAGAGCTATCAGAAGTTTTGGTGCATGGTAGAAAATGCGTCTTTGAAAACTGGTCAACTATGACACAGAGAATAGTGCTTATCGGCCTTTTTTTGCTAAACTGATGATGAGTTTATGCTAAGATCTTGCTAAGGACAATCTGTTATAGTTAGTGGTGTATGGAGTTCAGTATTTTGCTTTTGTTTTTTTTGCAATAACATAAGTTCTTTTGTGGTGGCCAACTACACCGGCAACGTCCTTTGTAAGGCTCGACTAATATAATTGGCTTTCTATGGTTTTTATCATCTTATTCTGGCCAAAGTGACCAATTAACCCACCTTTGTGTTACTCTTAGATGAGGAAGCCTTTAACAAACATATAAGTAAACACAATATTGGGTCATGTAAAAGATTATTATGGATCAAAAAATCCACATACTTTCTAGATTGACCAACCTTCACAGTAGCATAGAAGATCACAAAATCTGGAAAGTCCTTATAGGCCTTTATTAGCTTATTAATTCCCACAACTTCGATGCTCACAGTAGATGAGAGGGGAACTCTAAGTGCCTGCTTGTAAAAGAGACTAATTTGATCTTACCATGAAAATTGTGGGCTTGGTTTGAGATATGTATATGATAGAAATAAACTTCATTATGTTAAAAATTATATATGATATAAAATAAAGTTGATTAATGTATTGAAAATGATATAAAATGTGAAACAAAATTTATTTTTTATGTTGAAAATTATGTAAAATATGAAAAATTAATTTAATATTATTATTATTTTTTTTATGATAAATGAATTATTTTGGTTTTTAACGTGACCTAAATATTGTAGGCACCAAACAACCCCTAAGACTCAAAACATTTGTGATCCAATTTTCAACTATCGCTTTATGCTTTAGCATGAAAGTTAAATTTTACCCACTTTACATGCTTCGAGTTTAGTTGCCTCATGCTTAAAGAAGAACACTAACTTGTAAGGCGAAAGGTAATGTTGTCATTACTTCAAGGCTTGTATTATGCCATAAAATTCTTTATTGTGGATGGAGTGTTTTTGTTTGGCTTTGTTAAAACTTCTAATTAAAGTAGGCAGCAAGCCGATTCTCTTGGGATAGAACACCACCACCAATTTCTAGAAGGATTCATATTTAGCTTGTATTGAGCTCGGTTTGAGTTTATTGAGTCGAGCCATAAGTCGTTGTCGGATCCATATTTAGCTTGACTTGGCTCGATCTCTATTTTCTAAATATAAATAATATATTCAACTATTTATCGTAAATTTTATAATTTTTACATAAATAGGTATTAGTTGTGATTAAAATATCTGTTATGTGACCTTGTGGTATGATTAACCCAATTTTTAAATTCTGGCTGAAGCAATTATCTATTAAGATTATCCTTTATCTTGAAGGTTGTCTTTCATTTGTCCTTGGGATGAATTTTTACTTGATGGTAGCTACTTTTAAGATTATTGAGAAAATAGTAGCTCTGGCCGTCATATTTAGCCGTCTTCTTGGCCCTCAAAAGTCATCGTAAGGAATCGTTCTTTCTTATTTCAAATAGATTTACTGCATCATTTCTCAAAAGTAGAAAAGAGTCGGTATCTTTTACTTTCTCATGAGGTGCAATGGGTCTCACAACTTGTCCTGACAAGGCTTCAGATGCGCGATGCAATCCCCAAATGGGTGTTTGATGGCACTTGGGAAGTCAACATGAAACGGAGCAAGGTGGGCTGCTAGGCCCTAGATGACAGATGGATCCATGGACAAAGATGCAGTGCATCACGACTTCATGATGGAAGGGCAGCGATGGTAAAGGAAGAGGCGGTGCATCGAGTGGTTGAGAATGGGAGAAGAGATGGAGATGGGGAAAGGAATCAATTTGAAGAGGAAAAGAGCTTTACCGAGGAAGGGGTTTAGGGATTTTCACCTAACGCCATGCTCTTTCCTGTCCAAGATATTGATTTAAGGCTTTTAACTTGGCTCGAACATCAAAGATCAATCGATAGCTGAATTAGATTTTGAATTGATCTCGATTCAATCCAAGCAAGCTGACTAACTAGCCATTTTTATGGCTCGAGGTGATTTTTGTAGATCTAATTTTGAGTTGAAATAAGATTGGATCAAGTCAAATTTGGTTTGATTTAAAAAATAAAAGAAATTATTTATGAATATATAAATACATAACTTGCTTTATGTTAGTTATTATATAATAGTATAATGGATGGCTGCATTAGAATTTTCTTTATGACTTTTGTTTAAATCTTATTGACTGTAGATTATTACTTTTTATTCTTGTTCTTAACCATTAGATCAAAATTGACAATCTTAATTTAAATTGATTGAATAAAAATTACTTTTATACTAAGATTTTGATTAAAATTTTAAAAACTAATAAAAAATACAATCAATTTTGGCTCATATCGAGCTTGAATTGATAACAAAGAAGTCAAGCCTAGCTCAGATCGAGGTCAAATTGAAGTTTTCTTATTCATATTTTGAAGTTGATCAAGCTCGAATAAAAAACTTTCAATTCAAGCTTAAGTCGAGGTTAGATCGGCTTGAAATCAGATTGTTGACGGTCTTATATTGATTAACTCAAGATTCATATTTCCTCGTGGAAAAGGCATGTTTCTATTTCATTTAGCATTAAGCAAATATAATATCATGGATTTGTTTATATTGACCTTCATACATAACCTAAATAAAGAAAAAATATATTATACTATATTTTACACAAATGCCACTTACAGACACACAACTAGGAAATAGGTAATATAAAACAACTATCATACATACTAGAAAATAAAAATCATCTTAAAATAGAATATCCTATTTATAAAAATAAGCCTAATATGGGGAACACTCATTTAGCTATGTCATTTATTTGCAGCAACTATCTTTTCAAATGTTTCTCTCACTATCACTTGAACTAAATCAAGGTGATACGATTACATCTCAGCTGTCGATGCTATCTGTAATGAATTGAAGATTTGCATCATAAATCATGATATCCTCACCAGTATCATTAGAAAAATGTGGCTTTTTCCTTACTCTTTTTATTATTGTGACTTTGTTCTCCTTGCCAGAAAAATTATTAGATTCGGGTAGTGTGCCACCCAATATTTTCAGTGGCCAATGAGGTGGCGCCGCATGACTATTACTAGTCACGCGTGCACCTGCTTCAACAAACAATAGTAATAGAGCTATTGTGCTAAATGCAAATATAAAAATATTAAGTATGAATATAAATGTGCTAAGTACGAATATAAAAGTGTTGTATACGAGCAATAAGTGCTAAGTGTGGACTGTATGTTATTTAAGAAAAATATAATAATAATATACATGAGACTATGTTGCTAATATTTAGTACTATAGAACCTATACATACTAATATATAACTCATGCTTTATATTTTTCTCATATTTAACACTTTCACTTTTTTTTTATTATTATAATTTCTATACTTATTATCATTTTGTTATATGCAGTTTATACTTAGCATTGCTATGCTCATATGATTTGTATTTAGCATTATTTATTTTATATTTAGTTTTTTTATATTTGTACTTAATGTATTTTGTGTTTAGTAATTTTATAATCATATATTGCTCATATTTAACATTATATACTCTATACTTAGCATTTTTATGATCATAGTATCATATATTTGTATTTAATATTTTTATGATCATATATAGATAATATTTAGCACAATATAATTTGTATTTAGTACTTTTATGATCATACTTAATATTATACTTAGATTATATTTATTTGATATACTATTATGCTTTGATGGTGGAGGAGGCGCATGTGCGCCCGCAATGGTCATGCAACACCACCTCATTGGCCATTGAAAATATAAGGTAACGTGCAGCTCAAACCTAATAATTTCTCCATATTTAGGGCCCTTGTTGATCAATTGACAACTAGATCACTAATGTTTCTCTTATTTTATCTTTTATAAGTTCAATGCCCACCTTCTCTCTAATATAATCATTTGTAATTTAATGTATTGTATTGTAACCACTTATCTAAGCAACCACTTTTTTTTCCTTATTTAAGCACCCACTTATTAATTACATAAAGCTTATGAACATTTTATCACTTATACCAACACATTCTCTCATATAGGTCTATTAGTGTGGATTGTATCAAAGAAAAGTTTTGCTGGTCTTTCGGAGAAAGATGATCTTGATACACTGAATTCCTTGATTTTTGTTTCTGTTTTCTTCTGGGAAAATATGTGGCTTATTGCTTGAATTGTGTAGTACATTAAAAAACACTGGCAACTTACTGGTCAACTATATCGAAGTCCATTGCTGTAAAAATTAAAATAGTAAGTTATAAATAACTTGTTTTGACCACCCATCTTTAAAATTTACACCTACCGCTCAAATATATGTGAATGACTTGTTCTTCCCCAAATTTGGAAATTACATATAGGCCCCCCAAAAATCCACATGAACATTAAAAATCCACATAAACATAACAAATTCAATTCATTTGGAGGCCTACTGATAAATTAGAGATTTGGGATAAAAACACATGATGTATGAATAATTTAGGGGTTTGTATGAAATTGCCCCTTTATGTTCACTTTATTAGAGATGATATGGTTCTAAATATAATAAGAGGAAAAGATCATGAAGAATACCATGATAAAGATAGTCATGAAAAGTATTACATTGATGATTTGGATATGTGTAAAGCATGAAGATCAACTTATTGGTTTCAGAAAGAGGAATAAACATAAATAGTCTAAAAATTTGGTGTTTAAAGTGCCATGAAAAAGGTTTGTTTGAATTCAAATGAGCATCAAAACCTTAACCGAAATGGCTGATCTTGTGACCTGTAACATGTGCAGGTTGCTGAGAGGATTGGAGTTCTTGTCAGATGAGTGGCTTGTGCAGCAGTAAGGAACTATCTGGTGTTCCAGCAATCTGCATTGGGTTCCTCTAATCCTTGAACCCCTACTAAAATCTCTTCTGTAGGGTGCATGTATAGCTTTCCATCAAGAATATTAGGGTAGAAGAAGAGGTGAGTTTAGAGGATTGTAGATCTTTGCCATGGTGTTTTATCATGATTGTAGTTTCTTGTAATCATAATAATGAGAGCTCGTCTTTATCATTTTCAGAAGAGAACAGACATTTCCTTCTGTTTAGTTTCCTTGCTGTACTAATCAAGGCAAAGAGTTTCCTTCTCTCTCTCTCTCTCTCTCTGTGTGTGTAGATCTTGTTATTGTTGGTTGTGTTTTAAGCTTTTAACTCGGAGATCAACAATAACAACCAAGCCAATATCCCACCCTGAATCCTTTGTTTTCACTTTAACTCGGAGATCATCGTAAAAAATTCATCATGCAGAAATGCTCTTTGATACACACATAAAAGCTATTTCAGAAGTTGAACCTTGCACGTCAAGTGCAGAAGCTCAAAAAACTGAAAAATCTTGGTGTCATCATGCAGAAGTTAGAAAAGAATTGTTCTAAATTGTGGAATTTATGGTTTATTTGATTGAGATAGTTGTATTCAACACCTAAAAATCTCTCTCTGGCTACTAGAAAAAATTGCTCTATGGATCAAGGAATTTATCAATGATGTTCTCATATTCACATGTTGATTTTAGTCTAAATTAATTTTGAGTTGATTATTTTCAAAGTCCTCATTTAAGGATTTTGAGGATAATGAGGTATGGTATAAAACTTCAATATTATTTTTGGCGTATTCAGTTGTATATTATTTTTAAAAATGGCATTCACGCGTACTATTTATATCTTATAAATATTATTTGTATTGACTTTTTTATTTTTGGCATTTTACTTATATATTACTTGAAATATTATTCATGCTCACATTTATTTTTTTTACGTTTTTTTGAAGAACATTTATTTTTTAAATGAATTAATTTAAAAGACTGCAAACAATTTTTAAAAAATAAAAAGTATTTTGTTTTTGATAGAAAAAAATAAAAAGAATTTGTAAAAGAACGAAAAAGGCACGACGGCTGGGCCTGCAGGCTGTGTGGCAAATTCAATCGAGCGGGAAAGAAACCAAGAAGTACGGAAAGGTCTAATACCGGAAGTTGGAAGCCCGAACAGCGCTACTGCTCCATAGATCTTCGTCCCCTTCGTCCTTCCGCCGATCTCATCGCTGCAGCTCCAGCGCACGTTCATGGCGGCTGTAAAAGGACTCGTGATGTTCGTCTCAGCTGCGGCGGCAGCTCTTTTGGCTGTCATCGTCTTCCAAGTCCTCAATCCCTTGTGTAAGTGAAGATCAGAAGGTCTCCATTTTCTATAGTCTTTTGCGCGAGCCTCAATTCCACTAATCTATTGCTGATTTCAACTTAGGGAGACCTTTACCATGGGTTAAGGACTCGACGGCTGACTTGGTGGTGAGGAACGCCACGATCTACACCAGTGACGCCTCGATCCCCTTCGCCGATGCCATGGCCGTTCGGAACGGCCGGATAATTCGAGTCGGAAGTTCTGCTGCGGTTCAGGTAATGCTTCTCTTCTTCGCTATCCATTTGCCTTTATTACAACTTTACTTCCGCATAGTTTACCCATAGATGTTTCCGTATCAAATTTGTTTCTCAATTTAGAGTGCTCGTATCTATTTAGAGTCGGTTGTTGCAAGTGCAGGACCTAATAGGCTATAGGACGCATGTGTTGGATCTTGGAGGGGAAGTAATCCTGCCTGGATTTATAGATTCTCACGTGCACCTACTCTATGGTGGCTTGCAGGTATTTGATTAGTATCACACCTTATACACCGCTTGAAGATGTTAGAATTTTCACCTAAATGTTTATTCTGTTCATTTACTTCATAGACTGCTGCAATAAAGAAGAAATACAATAGTAGTTATTTTCTCAGTCAGCAAGGAAGCCTAGAAGCTGATTCCATTGATTTTTTTAGACCTGGATTTTTTTTGTTCCTTATATGATTGTCTGTTATGCATTCCATATACAAGCAACCTACCATTGATATTTTGTTGAGACCTGCTATGCAACCTTGATATATGACAAATACATAGCCCCATTGATAACTTTTGGATTTTATCCACTGAATTATTCAATAGATAATTCACTGGATAATCTGATGGATTAACCTAAATGTAGCTTTTAGCTATTTTTGGTCAGATATTGGTGCACGCATAGCATTTTTCTATTTCATTTTGTGACTGAAGAAGAGTATATTTTTTAGATTACTCTGGTTGCATTACCTTTTCACACTTCAAAAATTAAAAGCTGCTGTTATATGTTTCAGTGGTAAATTTTACTTTGTTTTGGATTCAACTGTACCTTAAAATCAGATGGGGCGTGTTGAGCTTCGAGTTATCAGGAGCCAGGAGGATTTTGTTAAGAGGATCAAAGAAGCAGTTCAAAGTTTGTATTTTCTGATTTACCTAAATCTTTTATACTCTTATCATCTTGCTGGTTGCTTGGTTTATGGATTTATGTTAGCAGAGGTAAAAGTAATTGAGTGTTAACTATTGTCATTTGATACAATTCTCACTTTTGACTTGGAACTGCAATTTGTAATAAAAGTTTTGGACTAACTAATTCTTATAACAACCAATGTTTATATTGATCTTTATTGGAAAAGGAAATATTGATTTGATAATCAACTTCAAAGTCAGAAGCTATTCAACAAGTTAATTTCTCATGGTTATTGGCAATTGAAATATTGATAGCGATAGTTAACTTAAATGTAGGAAACAACTGAACTTGTAATTTCCCTTTAGTTAAGCACTACCCGTTGGAAGGTTGATATGGCCAAACATTAATTTGTAGAGAAGAACTTGCATGGTCATCTAAGAAATTCATCAGAATTTCCTTTTTCTGAAGCCTGTAGTCATCAAATTTACTACGATTGACATGCTATAGATAAGCTTCCGGGTGACTGGATTTTGGGTGGTGGTTGGAACAATGATGTTTGGGGTGGAGACTTACCTACTTCTGCTTGGATAGATGATATTACAAGTGAAAACCCGGTAGGTGCATACTGTTATTTTATGGAAATTTATATTGAACTTTTAAGATTATCTGGGGGGAATCTTTCGTTATTTCCAGGTATGGCTTTCACGAATGGATGGGCATATGGGTTTGGCCAACTCCCTGGCCCTGAATATTGCTGGGATAACCAACTCTACTGTGGACCCTGTTGGAGGAACGATCTTGAGAACAGCAAATGGAGGTAAAGTTTCTATTCACTTTGTTACATTGATTCTTGAGAAAAAATGGTGCTTTATTTACATTATGAAGATTGATATGTTGCCAACAGTAAAAAGTTATGTTTGTTTAAGTCTGACCAATGAAATAAAAATACATTTTTGAAGTAGAATAATACAATTGTTTTGTGGAAAGTATAAACAATGCAGAATTTTGAAGATATTACTCTAATATACTTTATCTTTCTATGTACCTGTTACATTTGAAGTCTTGGACTACCTTCAACCTCTACCGAAGACTGTTAACAATTTGATTTCGAGCTCGAGATCAGATTGAACTAAAATTTAATGGATTGAGATCAAATTGATAGCAAGCCAACTTGATTTCGAGCCTGGTCAAGCCGAATATAATTGAGCTAGATCCAGCTCGAATTCTTTTTGGGCCAGCTAGAAATTCTCACTTTAAAACCAACTTTTTATAGGCTTAGATAATTATTTTAATAACAAAAATCATAATTTTGATTAAGACTTTAGTTTAATTGCTGTATCTAATGAAATTATTTGATCAAATTAGAAAAATATGTGGAATTTAGTGTTTAGAACATAGATCCAAGAAAAAGACAAGCACTAGATGGCCAAGGAATTTAGAAACTCATCATAGAATAACTGAACAGCCAAAGAACAAACATCATAGGGCACCATCATAAGTAATAGAAATTTAGAATTCAGAAACTCATCATAGACTAACTGAATGACGAAGGAGCAAGCAAATAGTGAACTAAATCTTTAAAACCACGAAATATCAACTTGCAAAATTGATCTACTTGATTTACATCAAAGGCCACAACCAAGCTTTCCAGTTGCCCCATCACCAACTTCTCAAAGCAGAGATCCAATAAAAAATATCATAGAGCACTGCAATAGTCCAAGCATTAAAGAATATATCATAATACTCCATGCAAAATAAAAGGAAAATTTCAAAAACTATTTCAACGAGTCATTCTATGATCTACGCTCAGTTCCATCTACAAGTAGGCCATCGTAGTATTCGAGAAAACAAAGATGGCGACTGTTGAGATGGAAAGACTAAGAGAACCAAAGAAGTGAGTAAGCACAAACCTTAGATGAGGGTCTGATGAGAAAAAGCGGGAGAGATATAGAGAGAGGAGATGCAAGTTCCTTTGTATCCCTGGGCTGTGGATCTCAGTGCATGAGGAGAAAGAGAGGGAGAAGAAGAGAAGATCTTAGGGCAAAGGCATGGCTAATAAGCAAAGAAAGCAAAACTCGAAAGAGAAATATGAAAAAATTTTCAAGAAAAAGAGAGAGACAGAAGATTATGAATTTAGGGCGAACCGGCGATGGGAAATATTCGCCTTGATATATTTTGACAATTCCTAAGGTTATTGCCATCCGTTCCTAAGATTAAATCTGACCGTAGGGGTGTGCGACATGACCTGAAGAATTGAGATGTGACCCAGAACCAAACCGAACCGAAGAATTTGGGTCGGGTTTAAATCAGTTAGGGTCGGTTCTGTTTCTTAAAATATTTAGAACAGATTATATGATCCGCTCCTTGGGTTTAATGTATAGTTTGAATAGAAGCAAACCGATCCAATTTAGATGTGTGGTAAGATAAAAAACTTGAAAATAATTTTCACTAATCACTCTAATTTAATTTCTTTACAATTTAATTTTAATTTTTTTTCAGCATTATTTTCATGATTTCATTCTATTTTCTTAGTATGATTTCTCCTCAATTTTTTTCTTTAACTTATTTTTATTATTATCATTACACGGATGATGTAAAATATTTTTTTTTTACAATTCATAATTAAATTTTTAGTTATTCGTTTATTATATGAATGCAATGGTTTTGGTTTAATTTGGGTCCATGGGTGCTTGGGTCAGATTTGGTTCCACATATAGTGGAACTGACTTGGCTTGGGTCGGGTACATAACAAGTGTGAAATAAAATTGAACAGACCTATGCACACCTCTACTAGATCGTCCATTACAAAGTAAAGGGTTAAAAAATGTATTTTCAACTTCGAAATAACACCTAAAAGGAGCAGCTATGACTACTAACTGTTGGGCCATGGCATTCAGCAGTAAGACATGCTGCTTAATCGAAATAAACATACAACTTGTATAATTATATATATTTTTAAAATAGAGTCGATCTTGAGTCGGATTGATCCAATTCATAGTCGAAATGAGATTGGCTCAAAAAAAAACATTGAGCCAGATAAATGGCTCATTAGTCAGCTCATTTAGATCTATTTGATTTTCGATCGATCTTCAGCCTTTGAGCCAAATTAACAACTGTACCTGTACCTTCAGATATGCACAGTATGTGAGATTCGCTCCCTAATCTTTACCTTTTTTTTGTTTATGGGTTGTATAACCACTTTTTGATCTAACTCCATTGAATTAATAATTCTATGCATGTTGATTAAATTGCCTTATAGTTCTTGTTATCTTCTGGTGTTGAATGTAAATATCCTGATAGTTCTTGTTTACTTTCACATGTAGAACCTACAGGCTTGATGATCGATTCTGCCATGAATGTTGTTCTTTCCGTAATCCCTGAGATCTCAATCCATGAAAAACGAGATGCTTTGATTATGGCAAGCAAGTATGCCTTGTCAAAGGGGGTGACTACAGTAGTTGATATGGGAAGATACTTCACTGGAACAACTATTAATCAATCTTGGCAAGATCTTTCAGGTTAGTATTCACAAATACCTTGTGCCATGAACCTTAAAAAAAAAAAAACTGTGCCATGAACCTTATGAGTTGTCTGAAGGATAGATGACTGAAGGATCTTTTATCACTGAACACATAAACGACTTCAATGGTATCACAACCCAGTTAAGTTTGGTGGATATTGGCATTCATATTGTTGTCTTCCCTACTGGAGAATTGGAGTGTAACTGTCATAGCGATGAACAATTCGTCTAGTAAGAAAAAGCTGAAACTTTACGAGGTTTGGGATTTAATTTTCAGCGAGGATATTCGCGGGAGGGAATTTGGAGATTTATCGGGCACTGACTTGCATGCAGATAAGGATAAAGGTAGAAGTTTTCAGATGGGCTAGAATAATAGATTCGAATCTTGTGGAAGAGACAAGTTAAGGCTGCCCAAGTGATAAAGGCTTACTAGAATTATGGGAAGAAGAGTTTTCTACGAAGAGAATGTAAAGCCCCAAAGAAAAGCCAAAGTCATGTTGGTTTAAAGAGGATCAGGATGCTTTGATATTTAGTGTGGATAATCCGGTTGAGTCTTAGATATTACACTTGAGCGCATCGTTCTACTCCACCTCATGCAACAATCTGTTGTAGAATTTTACTGTTGAGAAGTTTGGAAAGGTCTATGTTGTGGATGATAAGCCTTTGAAAATTACAAGGAAAGGTGACAGACATATTCGTACATGGAATGGATCGCTTTGAAAGCTACAAGATGTCTGGTATATTCTTAACTCGAGAAAAAATTGATTTCCATTGGTCTGTTAAGTAGCACAAGTTATAGGACTATATTTGGGGATAGCTCTTGGAGAATCGTGAAGGGTGTTGTGGTTGTGGTAAAGGGAAAGAAGTGAAGCACAATTTATATGACCGATGAAAGTAAGAATACTATTGATGTTGCTAGCATAGAGAAGAGCTTAGAGTTGTGGCATTCCAAGCTCAACCATATGAGCAAGAAGATAATGCAAGCAACGACGTCAACAGGTTATTTTTCCAAGCTGAAATCTGTGGATGTTAATCTTTGCGAACACTGTGTTCTGAGCTAGTAGAGGATGAGTTTTGCTAGATTTGGCGATGATCCATGTGCTAGCAAGTTAGAGTTGGTTCATACAGATTTTTAGGGACCTACACTATTACATTCTCTTGAAGGATCTTGTTGTGTAACTTTCATTGATGACTCTATAAGGACGGTTTTTATTTATTTTTTGAGAAATAAATATGAAGTTTTCGCACTTGTAAGAAGTGGAAGACTGAGGTAGAGAATGAAAGTGGTTTGAAGATTAAGTGTCTCGAATCAGATAATGATAGTTGTATAAAAGCAAGATTTTCAAAGAATTCTGTGAAGAAAATGGCATCAAGTTGAGCAAAACACTATCGAACAAGCGACAATGAAATAGAGTTGCAGAGAGGATGAATTGGTCTGTCAATGAACGTACTAGCCGTATAAGACTATACAGGATTGCCCAAATCCTTCTGAGCAAAGGTGGCTAGCACATCAGTATATTTACTTAATAGAGAACCTTCAAAATTCCTAAATTTTAAAATACAGAAGAAAAGTGGACAAAAAAGAAGGTAGATCTTGCTCACTTGAGGATGTTTGGTTATCTTTTTTATATGCATGTGGATGCAGGGAAGAGAGAAGCTAAATTGCAAGGCTTTGACGTGCTATTTCATTGGCTACAAAGATAATCAGTGTGATTTGGATTTTGGGATGAATCGGATAAGAAGGTTATCAGAAGCAATGATATAATTGTTGGCCCTTAGGTCTTCCCAAGAGGGGGTGAATTAGGATAAAAAAAATTTAAATAAATTATGATTACAAAATTAACAGCATGTAAATTGCATGCACAGCCAAGTATTCAAGAAAGATAAGAATCTACTTTTAAATGTTAGAATTTAAAGTTTCATCATTTTGTTGTCAACAGATGTTTATAGATGGGCCAATTCTGCTGGGAAGATGATGATCAGAGTTTGCCTTTTCTTTCCACTTCAGACATGGTCTAGAATGGTGGTATGCAACTCGTGGAACATATTTTCTTGTAACCATTCATTCCCTGTGACTTATTTAAGCCATTGGTGAACAAACGGTCAAATTAGGCTGCTGTGATTCCTTAATGGAACTTTAAATTGAGGCTGCTGTGATGCCTTAATGGAACTTAAATTGATTCGCCCTGAAAGAGTTGGTGACCTGGTATTCATTTTATCTTCCATCATTTTATTCTTGAGAGATGCAATTTTGTTGATTTAAATAAAACTATATTAACATTTTTGAGCTTCGTGTCGGTCTACCTATTGCTAGTATACCTAACATTTGCAGGGATATGAAGTTTCTAAGAGGAACTATGTCTCTAACCAATAAAAATTGTGTATAGTATTTTTTGTTTTGAAGGAAATAGGTGTGCCTTGTTGAACTTCTTTAGATGCTTTTACATGCTCTATAAAATAGTGACCATAACTATGATTTGTTGCATGAAGTATCATTAAGTATTATCTATGAAGCACGAGTACGATACGGCGATACGGATACGATACGATACGGATACGACGATA
>JAEMOT010003414.1:32885-56256 GCA_019297695.1 Apostasia ramifera
AACTCATATACTGATCTAGTTAAAGTAGATATATGCTCTCCTCTCTCTGAGTGTTAACTAAATAAATAAACAAAATAAAAAAGATTAAAGTAAAAAGAAAGTAATCGGTGTCTAACAAAAGCAAATATAGTATGATTGATATAGAAAAATTAGATAATACAATTGCTTGCAAATACCAAATTCTTTTTCTATTGCCAAAACACTAGCGTGCATTAAGCATTTTGTAATCCCAATTGTGTGAGTTCAGTATATCTCTCAATCTTATTATTTGAGTCTATGCATGAGTTGTATTTTATGTATAATATATTTTTTATTTTTTATCGTGTAGGCCAAACCAACTGTTTCAACATTTTTTTCTTTAATTAGAAGTATTGAAAAGTATCGGGCAAGTATTGGGCAAGTATCGGGTAAGTATCGGGCAAGTATCGGGCGAGTATCGGATTTTTATAAATTAAAAATAAAAATCGATACGCCACGTGGCGTATCGGATACGTATCGGTGGAGTATCGGGGAGTATCGGTATCCGATACGGATACGATACGGATACGTTAGGCTTCACGAAGTATCGGTGCTTCATAGCGTATTATCTATGGGACATTATCTGAAAGAGGTTTCATTTTGTTCATGTAACCTCACATTCTATGACAATTTCATCATCATATACCCCGTTACAATGCGTCTTTTTATGAAAAAAATTGCTGATATTATTTGCTACATTTTGACAAGTAAATTCCAAATGTCTTTAAGTTATCTGTATGGTTCATTGTCAATGTCACCGGATTTGTAATGAGATTTGCATCTTTTGTTTGTTTGCTGATCATCATAGGACCTGATAAATGAAAATGGTCGATCCTTGAGTCAGTGGATTTACTTGGGTGGTGTCAAAACTTTTGCGGATGGTTCTTTGGGATCTACTAGTGCACTATTTTATGAGGTGACAAGCTCCCTTTGATTGCTTTGCTTACCAAATACATACCGTGAATTTTTTCAAGCACTAAGTTAGCATTCTCTGTTATTTTCATTCATTTATTCAAAATTACAGTCTTGATTTGTAAATACATGCATCACTGCATGCATTCCTATGTGCACAAGCTTATCAGATTATTTTTTCTTACACGTTATGCCATCAAGGCAGACTTTAGTTGTTAGATGAATTGAATATTATGGAGCATCTAACTTATTTTACAAGTACTTGTGTTAGTTTGCATCCATGGCTTATGCTCAACTACAGGAACATTTATTGTGACGTCCCTACTTGTCATCCTATTTAACAGCACTCATGGGGAGAAGAGAAATCAAGAAAATAGTGGAATGAACAGTTATTTAAATGAAAGCTAGTGCAAATGTTCACATAACTACAATACCAAACTAAAATTAATAACTAGGAAAGATAAGCAAACAATCCAAAGTACTAAGAGTCTTTACTAAGCAAATAAATAAACTTCTCTGTCAGACCAAGGCATAAGAAAGAAAAACTAATTCTTTTCTTGAAAAGCTTTCTCCTTGTTCTCGTGATTTAGTGCACTAGTATCTACTATATTAGTGACAAGAGTCTGCTAGAGTAGACTCATTGGTGGGGACACGACGACATCGGACCGTCGATTTATTCTGGGTAGGGTCTACACTCGACGTCCAAGATCTCACCACGTGGCGTCGATCTGGATGGAGGATTGATATCTGCAGATTTGGTAGCAGGCACGATTGGTGCATGATCAGTGGATTGGAAATCCCCATTTAAATCAATTTATTGATTTGAATGAAAATATTCCAAATTTTGAGCTGATCTCGTTTATTTCTTTCTATTTTTAGATATTCGAATTTGACATGTTGTAATCAGTTTTTATTTTCGTATTTATTTCTGCAATTTGAATTTCGATTGTAATCGTCTATATAATGGCAAGAACTAGTACTGTTTGTTTTAATACTGGAATGAAATCATTTTGAGTTTGAATATTGTGTGTTATCCCGGTGAAGGGAATGGTTGGGGCCTTAGGTGAAAATCCCTAAATACCTTAAAAGAAATTTAAGGTATTCCCAACTCTTCTAATTCCTTTCACAGTTCTCAAGCTCATATTAAATACAGGTCCCTGTATGTAATTTCACTGCCTTAATTTCCAAACAGAGCCATCGGCTCCGTTTTCTATTGCCGACGCCGACGCCGCTCGCCACTCACGCCCGCTCCTTTGCACGGACTGCTCGGCCCGCCCTCGCCGCCGTCCGGCTAGCTCGCCGACTGCCACAAGTCGCCTCCGCCAGCTCGATCCGCGCGAACGATCCTCATCTCGCTCTGCCCCGCAGCGCTGCCACATCGGTTATGCTTGCCCGCTTCCGCCTGACGCCCCCAGGCAACTCGCCGGCCACCGGCGACCTCACCGCCGACTCTCCAGCCGCTCGGCGCCACCCTTCGCTCGATCGTCAGCCTCGCCTCACTCGCCGTGCCGAGATCCTCGTTAGCTTCACTCGCCCACCTCCGCCTTCATCTCCAGGCTGCCTACCCGTCACCGGCGTGCGCCGACGACCTCTCTGCTGCCCTTCCTGACCGCCCGTGCTCCGACGACCTGCCGCGCCCGTTCGTCCCAGCTTGCCTCCGCCTCCACCTGACAGCACAGCATCGTGCCCGCCTCCTGCCAGCTACACATCCCCCCTGTACTGCCTATTCCTCAGGCGATCCGTGGGTTGCTGTAATTCAGCTTTGAGATCCGGAATCTCTCCTTGAGGTAAACCTGAACATCAACTGAATACTTTGAAAATCCTGCTAGAATTTGTTGTGGTATCTGTTGTTGGGACTGTTTGATTTGCTCTCCCGTGTGAACCTGAAATTATAATATGTGATAAATTGCTGTTGGGTATTATTATTTGTGAGCATGCCTATATTACTGTGTATTCCTAGCTATGATTTGTTGAGATATTGATGCAGCGCGGGGATCGATTTAAAGCGAACCTAACGCTACCAATATTAAATTAGTGCCTAGATTTTTATTTTTATATAAAAATACTAAATGCAAATGAAGAGGAGATTAAAACTAAGTTTTTCAAATTATATTAAATATAATTTTTTTGCATATTCACATACGTGTCACAAAATTATTTTGATGATTAAATTTTAATCCGAGCAAATTCAGGAAATTATTGCAAATAAGATAATTAATTATCGAGCTTGAGGAATGATTTTTAGCACATGCATATTGTCTAGAAATTCCAACACATGATAATTCATCCAAGACTAGTTAATATATCGAAACATTCACCAATTATAAGTTTTACGAATCGATTTAGAACAATGGTGAAATATGGATTAACAAGTGAATTTCACTCCCAATATCAAGTGTCCCAATTCAACAACTCTGATTTAATGTGAACTCCAGGACATAAAAGCAGAATATAGCATGAAATAGGCTATTTAAGAGCATGGAGTTAGCAGAAAATGAAAGGAAATCACTGAACTAGGCTTTTCAATTAAACAGCACCATGAAAATGTAAACAGAGAACAGAGCACAACAAACTTGGGAATTAAGAAACACTATAAGCAAACCAAAGAAAATCGGATCTCGAAGTCGGAGCCTCAGCCCCCTGTCGTAGCCTCAGACAAAGCCGATCGTTCCCGAAATGAAGCCGCGGCCACCTGCTCAGCTCGAACAAAGGAAGAACGCCGAACGCAGCCGCCTGCTGCCGTGCCGACGACGAAATCCGCGACCACCTGTCCGGATCTCTGAATCGTCCTTGAACGAAGCCGCAGCCACCTGCTCGACTCCGATCAGTGGAGAAAGCGCCGAACGCAGCCACCTGCAGCAGTGCCGGCGAGAAATCCTTGGCCACCTGCCCAGATCTCTTCGAATCTCTGCTCTGAGTAGAATCACTCACAGAAAATCAAATGCCTCTCTCCCTTTCTGCCATGGCCGTCGGTTGCTTTATAGGAGAGGGAAAACTTGGGCGGAAATCGCATACCCGGACTCGGCAGAGGAAGAGCGCGGGAGTGGAAGACGTGGCCATCAACGTGCGCGAGAGCTTCGGCGAGGCCGGCGACGTGCGTGGAGGACCGGCGGTTGGCGTGGCGTGGAAGGAAGGTGCGATCTGGCTCAAGCAGAGAAGCTTTGTGCGGCCAACAGAGGAAAAATCCCGATCCAATTTAGGGCAGCTTGATTTATTGGTGAAATTGCAAGCAAGTCTCTCTTTCTTTGTTCCTCACAGCCAAGGAAACTATATAGAACTTACCCAACTTGATTCAAATTAAATCAAACTCAATCTAATTTGAATCAAATTGACCCAATTAAGACTCATGACGATCCCAACTGATCTCAATTGAACCCAACTCAGTATACTTGGGCTCAATTGAATCAACTCAGAACTAATTTAATTAATTTGAGTTTAATTTGACTCAAATTGAATATAAATAATTCAATTGAATCAAATTAACCCAAATTAATTAAATAAGACTCAAAGTAATTACAGGACAACAAAGTGGGCATCCCCACCGACATAAAACATAGTGCTTGACTCAATAAACAACCCAAATAAAATGTATAGAATAAAGATAACTATCTACAAGACTCAGAATAGATATAATTTAGGTCCGAGACCATAAATTATATCTATGTTGTCGAAGTGTCTGACCAAGCGCTGCATCAGATATAGTTGCCCTAGATCATTTGGTAAATTTACTAGATATCATTTGGGCTTGTTTCTAAACCTTTGAAATCGATTTACTTCTCGAAACTATGATTTCTTAATTATTACATAACTATCATCAACAATATTCCTGGATAAATTTTATGTTCATCTGTTAAATTATTTACTGATCTCTAATTAGGATTGCGTCACGCATATTGTCCCGCATCACTCATAGGTCTTTCCACTAATGAAGCCTTTAGATAAAAAGATTAAATAATAATAATAATGATAATAATATGATATAGCAAGAATAATAAGTAAATAAATATGTATAACATGAATTTCTATAAATCATGTATGTAGGATAAGAAAATAACAAGCACAATATAATTTCAGTATTTATAAATCATGTATGTAGGATAAGAAAATAACAATCATGTATGTAGTAAGTACAATATTAGCATATAGATAGGAAAAATATAAAATATAAATAACGAATATGTTCTTTTTTAATTTATTTCATTTTATTTTTTGGGCTCATAATTTCTTGTATTACGCTTCAACTGCTTTTTACACCTTTGGGGGTCATCATCTCTCATGAATAGTCCTCCATAGGTATATATAATGGACGCCGTTGCGCCAAATATATGGATAAGTTTCTGTTTGCAGACACGTATATGCTTTTGGGATCGTCACCCCTTATGATAATCGAAAATTACCAATTTGAGTCATCGTGTCAAATATCATATCATATGCTCGAGCTAAGGCAGGTGCGTAATCCCAAAGAAATCACGTTTAATTTTTAATTCATTTTTGCAAGTCCATACACTCGTTCAAATATTAATTAGTTTTATCGAGTACGATGATAAGTCCGTACACTTGTTTACTCACGCAAGCCCATACACTCGCCTTTCTGTCGATGTCACAATTGAAAGAAACGATTAGTTTGCAATTAAATGGCCATAACTCTACTCAAATTCCAACTAGAATTAGAAGCACTTATATAAATCACAACCATAATAATCTTCTAATCAAATTTAATTACAATTTCTTACATCAAGACGTTCAAGTGAAATGTTTGAATGGAGCATGCAGGATTTATTCAACAATTTAAATGTAAATCTGTTGCTACAGTAAACATTAGCAAATGTGTGAATTACTACTTGAATAATGAAGTCTTAGATCCTGATTACTATGAAAATCACAAAGCATGGCATGGTTTTCCTGTGAACAGCGATATTAACAAGGAAATTCTCAAAATTAGCAATAATTAATCAAGACTAACTTGCAGTGAATATAAAATTGAGAGAAGCTTGGTCTATTCATTAATTAATCTAAACATTAATTTTATTTGCTACAAGAAACATGAAGTCATGGCATAAATTGCATATTCACAGCAAGCTGAATTATAAAATTTAAAGGATTATTAACATATGAATGAAGTAAAACATCATCAAGAGAGATCGACTAAAAACAATTTCATAGCATATTCATGATTCTTTGCTTAAAACATTGATTTTTATCAAAATACTCAATTCAATGTTGGATTTAGATTTATCTAGGCTGAGCTTGGGTAAAACCTACCTTTGTTTCACCATAGATCTAGGTTTTCTTTGAGATTTAAGAGAAAGGATCACTTCGAACGAGTAGATATGGATCTAGATCGGGAAGAGATGCCGAGATTGTAAAAATTCAGAGAGAAGTCGTCGATCTTGGGAAGCGATTTGAGCTTTTCTTCTTCTCCCAACGCCCCTCTCTCTCTCCTTTCACTATGTTGCTAGTTATGAGGGAAAGAGAAGAATTGAATTAGTGTTTGAGAGGGAGGAAATCTGATTTTTCTTAATTACTCACTCTAGGGTATTTTTATAATTCTTCCTAGCCTTGATTTATGGCAATAGTTATGAGAATTTAATTGCCAATTAATTCTCATTAAAATTTAAATTTTAAACAAGTAGATTAATCAAAATTAATTCTCATGTAAATTTTAAATTTTTTTCTAAAATAATTAATATTTCATGTTAATTCAAATATATAATTTCACATAAATAAATTAATCAGAATTCTAAATTGAAAATTACTGAGATGTTACATTTATTGCTCAATTTAATGAGCTTGATGATGATTGGTTAGCTTTATTAATCAGTTTTTCTTTTTTGTTTGTAAATTGGGATGATTGCATTGGAAGACACCTTTAGATAGGAAACGAATTAGTGCCATTGTTTGTCTGCCTCAAAATTCTATGTAACATTCTTGTGTTATGCCTAGTAGGAATATAAAAATATTCCTAAGCCTGTTAGCTTAAGGTTTTGGGGCAGTTGATAACCTAAATTTTAAACTCCGAAGACTCTCAATTATCCCTCACATAAGGTTAAAAAAAAAACGAAAATAGACTTACGTTGTATCCATATGCAAAGCAAATAAGCTTGCACATAAGAGGGCATGTAAGAATGTAAAAATATTCCGAGATATTACCTATCAACTTAAACTTTTAGGTTAATTGGTAACTAGAGATTTAGTAAGTCTTTAATATAATACACATTATTTGATAGTATCTTATTTCCTACTTTTTAGACATATGCAAGGATGCCCAAACACTTATTAAAAGTTGCCATACCCATATCGACTCCTAAATACATATCAAATGTTGTGTGACATGTCTTAATTATTTAAAAATAACTACTTGAATACATTGTAGATCAGGGATATGACATGCCAAGAAATTGAAAATCCCATTTGTAAAGAAATTAAAAAAAAATTCAAACTTGAGAATCCAGATAATGCTTTAAATAAATGCTTATATATGAAAATAGCTTTAATAGCATGCGAATTTTATATGCAAAAAGGCTAAGAGCTCTCCAGCATGTCACGCATATGTCTAGTGATTCCCTTTAATATATGTAAGGTGTAAATTGCAGTATTTACATCAAGTGAAGACGTGCCAAACTCTTTTTTTTTTCAAGTAGATCAAGTTGGCAATATATATAGACGCACACACACACAAATACATTTGATAATTTATATGCTGTATCATTTATGTATCCCTATCATATATTTTTAAGATTTGTATTTTTGTATCAGTATTGTATCTATATTCTTGTATCGTACATGTGGTTCATAGGACGATATGTATTTTATTGTATGCAGCCATATGAAGGTGAACCTCATAACTACGGTTTGCAAGTGACAGATTTTAATTGGCTGCTAAATGCCACAGTGGAATCAGATAAATCCGGACTTCAGGTACTACGGGTTAGGAAGTTTTATGTAGCTGTGTCAAAGAAAGATCATTTTAGAAGTTTCTTTCTTGGGAGGCATCATGTTTGGAAATTTCAGTTCTATAACATCTCAGATTGCAATCCATGCTATTGGAGACAAAGCAAATGATATGGTGTTAGATTTGTATGACACAATTACATCTATTAATGGAGCTCGTGATCGGAGATCCAGGGTACATTTTAGACCATTCTTATTTTTTCTTAGTATTTTTGAACTTTTAGTTTTGGGTAAATTGCATCTAGGCCCTTGAGGTCAAAATGGCATTGCAAATTGATCTTACCTTTTTAAAACCTAGATTTGGGTCCTTGAGGTTATAAAAGTACTACAGTTTTGACCTTTATTTCATAATCTCACTATTTTTATTAGTTTTTGTCGATAGGAAATGTGAAGTTTAATCATTTTTTACTAGTTTGAATCTTTTACACATTTTAAAGGACTATTACACCTTTCTATTCTCATCTTTTTCTTTAAAAATATAACAAAAATCTAAAATTTAAGTTATCTCGTCTTTTTATTTCTCTGCACTAAGGATTTCCTTATTTCCGTTGGATTATGTCGAGGCTCTGCTTTAAGTCCGTATTTTTTTGTATTAGTAATAGAAGTCCTGACTGGTCACATTCAAGATAAGGTGCCTTTTAGTGTTTGCTTTTTGCGAACGATGTTCTCCTTATAAACAAGACTAAAAAGGGAGCCCAAGCAAAACTCGAGTTATGAAGAATTACTTTAGAGTCTAATTATTTTCATGTTAGTAGACCAAAAATTGAATATATAGAGTGCACATTTAGTCAAGAAAGAAATACTTGTATTAGTGATGTAATAATTGGTGATCAAATTATCCTGAAGAGTGAGCACTTTAGATACCTTAAATCTATCGTACAAAATGATGGTGAAATAAATAATAATGTCATTAGTAGGATCTAAGTAGGATGGGTAAAGTAGAGCATGCTTCAGGTGTATTGTGATAGAAAAATTTCACTTAGACTTTAAGGAAAAACTTATACAACAATTGTAAAACTAGAGATGTTTTATGGTGCCGAATGCTGGCCTATAAAGCAGAAACATACAATAAGATAAGTGTCGTAGAAATGAGGATATTAAGATGGATAAGTGGGCATACGCGAAAGGATAAGATAAAAAATAAGTATATCCGCGAGAAAGTTGTAGTAGCTTCAATTGAGGATAAACTTAGAAAGAGTCGACTTAGATAATTTAGATATATAAATCGTAGGCCGATAAAAGCTCCAGTAAAAAAAGCGTGATTATTGGATCTTGCCCCTACAAAAGGAGGAGGAAGAAAGCCATAAAGATGTGACAAAAAACTATAAGGAATAATCTTACATGTGTAAGCTAAATAAGGATTTATTATTTGATAGAATACAATGGAACAAAGGATTCATATAGTTAACCACACTTAGCAGGTTAAAGGCTTTGTTGTTGTTGTTGTTTTGCTTTTTTTGCACTAAAATTTTAAAACTAAAAATATAAATACTAATATTTGAAAATTATATTCTAAAAAGCTATGAAGTTAACAAAGAGAAATAATCTTACAGTATTTTAGTTAAATATTAGCAATTATATCTTAATTGAGACAAAAACTGTGGAGCTTTGCAATCTCAAGGACCCAAATTGAAGTTTTTATAAAATTGAAACTAATTTGCAATGCCTTTTCGACCTTAGGGGACTGGATGCAATTTACCCTTTAGTTTTTATTTTATCTTCCTTTTTAGGATGATTATGTAATTTGTCAAAAATTGATTCTTCTCTAATACGAATCAACTAAATTTAGATCGAGCATGCCCAACATCTGTTGCCAGAAACAATAAGCCGGTTTGGTGTTCAAAATGTCATTGCCTCTGTACAGGTGAAGGACATTTTCTTTGTCAAAGTTTTATAAGTTGTCACTGTTAATTTTCTCAAAAATGAATTGAAAATTGCAATGTATAAGTCCAGTACGTGTATACTAATTTATGTTTGGTGAAGAAGAATATCTCATCTATAATTGTACTTTAGCATTTTGTCATATCTTGTGTACATTGTGCTGCACCCATCTATTCTTAATCAGATGCATCAGATGTCTAGCAATTTTTCTGCTCTCCAAATATTGGTATTCTCCACTCATCCTCATTCATTGACTTGCCAATCCCACTATGGTATACCTCTAGTTTTGCTTTCTTATCAGTTTACTTGCTTGGGCTTCATCATTACTTAAAGTATTAGTAATTTTTGGTTTCATCCTCACGGAAAGATACTGTAACTTGAGTCACAGATCACTAGTGAATGGAAAACATATATATAATTTTAATAATGATTTAAGCAACTTTCATTACTAGTTCATAAGCATTCTATATGTTGTTTTCTTGACTAGATAGTATGAATTTAAGCTTAATGTCTGTATTATAATAACTGTGATATGCAATTAGAAGCATATATTTTCAGTTTCTCAGTTTCTTAAGCGTAAATTTTAGCTGTGTTTTGTGATTTCTGTTATGTGCTGGTAGTTGGTAATAGAAACTTTGATTAATCCTTATGCAGCCAGATCATTTACTGGACGATGCCGTATCGGCTGGAAAGAAGATTGGCATGAGCAGAGCTCAGAATAGTTCGTATCTCTTTCTTTCCCTTCTTACAGGGGGAGCAAAGTTAAGTTTTGGTTCCGACTGGCCTGTAAGCAACTTAAATATTCTTTGCATTATATGGTTGTATTACTATTCGCTTCACAAATAGTACATAGGACTTTACTGGCTATTTATAATTTCTTTTGCAGGTTGCTGACATCGATCCACTGAGGAGTATCAAAACTGCAATGAGCCGAAAACTACCTGGTGAGGAGACTGCTTGGATTCCTAGCGAGTGTGTTGGACTAAAAGATGCTCTAAATGCGTAAGTAACCAAATGAGGTTTAATTTTGTCTTAGGTATCACAATCTCATGCTCATAGAACTTCCTTTTACCTGGGCATACTGTTTGGATAGAATTTAACAGTTAATTATTATGTCTGGAATAGTCAGAAATTTAAAACTGCTCTGGTACTTTATCTAAAAACTTCAATTACTTAGTTTATAGGATGACATGACATATAATCTGTCAGAAAGGGGAATTATTTAGAAATAGAGCCTTCTAATGGAAGAATCATACCTATTATTAATGTTTGATTATTTGAAAGATCTCCTTAACATGGCCAAGGTCTGAACTTCCAGCTATCATATGTATAGGAGGAATTCAAGGATTGATATGCAAGTCCAAATCTATCTGTTTTTTTTTCCTTCACATTGTCAAAATGATAATTAGTGCAAGACAAATGAATGAAAATGCAAGTTTAGAGACCAACAAATTCAAATAGCAAGTTAATCACAAACCTATAAAATTAATCCCTCTAAAACCTTAAATAAATTGGACCGAAGGTAATGTAGAAATCACCAATTCAAATTATGGTTAAATCAATTTTCAATAAACCAAAAATAAGATAGCAGGAGTAAAAATTCTCATAATAATTAACCAAGAATATGGTTAATTGTGCTCAATAATGATAGGTCACATAGTGGAATAATTTTGAGCAAAATCTAGATGAGCAAAGAAAACCACAATAGTCAACAACCAGATTAATTAGTTCGTTGAAAAGACCTACCTAAGCAGAAGATTTAAAGAACTAGAATACGATTTTCTTTGGTTGACTTGGGTTTATTTGTATAGGTCAAAGAAACACAAGTCCTTTTCTGTAATAGTCTAGTGAAATGGGGTAGGCACTCTTGAGTCTTGACCATTGCTTGCGGTTAGGTAGAACAAGGAGCCGGACAATCCATCGTCTTCTAGTCGATGCACTAGCACGGGTCGCATGCGGATGGGCCACATGGATTAGGCAACGTACCAAACGAAGCAAGCTAGGTGGACGGCGTGAGTTGATGCTCGCGATGCAAGATGGATTAGTAGCATGGGCTCGAGCATGTGACGCAATCTCAAGCGGGCAACATTGGCTCAAGCTAGCAACGCGAAGCTGGTGAGGCTAGGTGTGATCAGATGTGGAGTTTCGCCTCGGGTTGGCTCAAATGATGGAGGCAAAGGTTCTATTGCCTATGTGAACGACTTTAAGTGGGTCGAGCAGTGGTCGGGTAGAGTGAGCAAAGAGCAGTGAGAATGTTGACCGGAGCTGTGGTGTGAATGAAGGGATTGAATGTTGAGCGGGGATGAAGAGAGGAGACGAGCTTGAGCAGATAGATTAAATTTAGGGATTCTCACCCAAGTTCAAGCTATTTCTTATCCAAAATTTTGATTCATTCTAGAATTAGATAATCCCAAGGAAAAAGGCAAATAATATTTCATCAGTATTAAAAAACATAACAGACATTTATATAAACTTTCGTACGATTGATTTAATAAAGAAGAAAATACATTATAACATAATTCCCTCACTGAAATGATGAAATATTAAACATCATACCTAAATAGGACTTACATAATAAGAAATAATTCAAATAAAATAATTAAAAATAAAAATCATTCTAAAATGGAGTATCCTTTAATAATATTAGCAAAATAAATGAGATATTCAATCAATCAAATCTACGTTCTATTAGGATCCATTAGTCGCATCACAATTAGCAATCCGTGGTATCTATCCTCTCAAATTTGTCCTAACTATTAATCGATCTAGATCGAAGCAGTGTCATCATATCTCGATCATTGATAATAAATTTTGTTAGGAATAAATTGATAGTCGATCATGGTATTCTCACAAATAATGTTATTAAGGTATCCTCAAAGTCAACAATGTGTACCTCGGATGATGATGAAGGGCTACGGGTTGCATTGAGAAAATTTAAGAAGTTTTTTTTTTTTTGAAAAGAGAAAATTTAAGAAATTACTCCAACTATCATATGTATCGTATTACTCACCTTATATTTAGTTTCACTGTTAAACTAGTTTAATTTTAAACCATTTTTTCTCTGAATAAGCAAAAGGTCATTATTTTTCTTTTTGTTGATCAAAGCAAACGGTCAAAGTTGATAATATTGTTGAGGAAGTTGGTACCCCTAACGTCAGCAATGTCTCCATCAGTTGATGTAGGAAGAGCTATTGGTTAGAGTTATTCCAACCATCATATGTTTTATAATACTTACAATTTTTTTGCAGTTAAACTAGGTTAATTTTAAACCAATTTTTCTCTCCAAAAACTAATGGTAAAAATTAATAATTTTTTGAGGAAAAGGGTTGTCCCTAAAGTCAATGATTTATTCATCAGATGATGCAGGAAGAGCTATGGGTTGCATTGAGAAAATTCAAGAAGTAATTCCAATTGTTATGTGTATCATAATACTTATGATTCATTTCACAGTTAAACTAGTTTATTTTTAAAATAATTCTTCTCTTCGGAAATAGAAGACATTTGGTTCAATATTATCTTGATGTTATATTATATTATCTAAATATTCTGATATCTAGAAGTCATTTTTTAAAAGACAATTTTATCATTTTTTATAATGTTATCTACAGATGTTATCTAAACAAATAATTATTTTCTCTAAATAAAATGATTTAACTTCAAAATAATATTAAATCAAATGTCACCTTAATTTATCTTAAAATGATCACATATAAATTTCAAGAGAGTTTTCTATGAAAGAAGACTTTATAGCTTTATCTTTCAATTTTTTTATACTTAAACATTGTATTTGTTGGTTAGGTTAATTTTATCTCTAATTAAAATTAACCTCACAGATCACATCACACACTAATTTTAATATTAACTAATAATAGTTCATATCCTAAACTTTAATATTAAAATCAATCTTATATAAATTTCAAAATAAAAAACTAATTTTATTTCACATTCTATATTTATATCAACATAAAATTAATTTTATTTTAAATTTTTTATAAAGATCAGAATAAAAATATTTTATAGAGGTTAAAATTTTTAAAATTTTTACAAATCTCAAAACAAAAATATTTTATGGAGATTAATTTTTTAGAGATTAAAAATAACCTTACTAAAGAATTGTAGCTTTAATGTTGCAGGTACACCATTGAAGCTGCTTATGCTTGCTTCTTAGAAAATGAAGTAGGTAGCCTCTCACCAGGTAAGTATGCTGACTTCGTGGTGTTGCCTGCTTCTTGGGAAGAACTTGAAATGAATATTCCTTCTACTATTTCTGCCACTTATGTCAATGGCATACAAGTCTTCCCATGAAGCTTTCCGTATTGTCATTTTGCTTATTATGTGGGTATTAATTATGTAGTGAATTTTTAAAATAATTGTGATTGATTAATTAATTAGCTTTTTAATCAATGCCTTAAAAAATTTAAAAATGGACAAGTTTTAAGAAGCTGCTCTCAACTTGGGCAAGTTCTTTAAGAAGTCACCAAAACTTCAGATAACGTCTATTTTAAAAAATAAATAAATAAAAACATAATGGCCGAGCAACTATTTAGGCAACTCCTACTTAGGAAAAATTTGAAATGAATTTCCCTTCTACTATGTTTGCCACCTACATCAATGGTGTCTGAACTTAAAGCAAGAGTTACCCAAACTTCCGGCAACTCTGTCCAGCCGAACACCCAAAATTTCAGTTGGTGCGGCTGGTGGAGTCTCCTAAAGTTTAGGCGGCTTCAAAGGTACTTTGGCTACCTATAAAAATCTCCATCACATCATTCACAACACTTTTCACTCTCACCTTTGTTATTTTGAAGAGGTATTTTCAGTAGCTGCGGGCTATTTGCAGGTGATCAGAATTCGTAAATGTTTGTACATCTTATTTTTTTATTTATTTTCTTTACCTTATTACCTGTGTTTTAAACTAATTATTGCTTTAGGAATTATGTTATCATGTCTCGTATTCTGTTAATTGCGTAAGAAGAAATAAAAGAGGGATTTTAGGTCTAGCCAAAACAGTAAAACAGTAGGTGTTGATTTAATATTTGTTTTGAATATAATTTAATGTTTCAAAATTTTGGGGAATTATGATATTGTGGAGAATGGATTAATTTGGTAGAATTTTGTAATCAATCCTCTGTTTGCTTTTTGTTGATGTTTTGATCTATTAAGTGGATTTCGAATTACAAAAGGAATTTTAGTAGACGTGTCGATATGAAATTATGTTATTATGTCATGAATGCTGTGTATGCTGTTATTTGAGTGAATGGATGAGATATACTTGTCTGTAAGGTGATGTGGTACTAATAGATTTTTGTATACCAAGAACCGATGAGAGCGGAGAGTTTCCTATATATATGTTATTTCGATGAGGGCGAGGAGTGTACGCCGGGTGATGTCCTAAGAAAAAGGAATCATTGATGCAAGGCACGGCTCCTGTCAAGGCTTCTAGAATAACAAGTTGTAGGAACTTTTGTCAGGCTTTTAGGTGAAAGGGTATAAAAATAATAGATCCACGTCACTAAACAGAATATTATTATATTGTGACGAATTCAGTGAGTTCAATGATAGAATAAGTTATGATAATTAATATGTATATTACATTTGATATTATGCCGTCAAGATTTATGATATGATATGTAAATGTTATTACTGAGTAATGAGATGATATTTGCATTCATGATTTAAGGCGATAATGAGTAAGGCAAGTTTCTCACAAGCGATCACATATGCCAGCTCGAGCTTGATTTGGCGCGACGGCGTCCAAGGCCCTTTTGGGCTGATGAGAAATGATTGTGGCATTTGAGGTGATTGGTTGAGAAACCTGAAGCCCAGATATATAATAATAATGAGTAAAGATGATTATGACATTGATATTAAAGGATAATATTTTAAAGAGTATTTTGCATATTGGATTTGTTGTAATAGAGATTGATTTTATTTCTGGTTTGATACTAATACATGAGTTGTATTCAATCTGTATGCAGTATTGAATTGATTATTATTATTTTGAATACTGTTTTATCTACTGGGTCTGTATTGACGGAGTCCTACTATTTTTGGTGGCAGGTGTGGCACTAGAAGGATCACGGGACAAGGGAAGAGAAGTCAAAGATATTTCTAAATGGTGACATATAAGAATTTGAGGTTTGTGTAAAAAATAAAAAATACTTTTCTGGCGTTCGGGAAACCGGGACGTCACAAGTTCCACTCTGCGCACGTTAAGGACCTCCAGAAGAGAATAAAGGAGCTGGAGGATGAGAGGAAGGCTTGAGAAAGGAGCGGGACACTCTCAAAGTTCAGGTGATGGAGGCTAAGGGAGCAGAGGCCATGCTGAAAGACAGTACTTTTGAGTTCCGTCACTAGAATGATTTGATGAAGTCAGAAATACGCTCAATGTGCACCCTGATAAATAAGAGTCAAGGATGGAGAGGGCAGCGCATGGAGGATCTGGAGGAGACAGTGAGGAGGGCTATGAACATCCTTAGTTCATCAACCCTAAGGCACCACGTCAAAAGCTAGACAGCCTTTGATATACTCCTGCAGACACTAGTAGACGTTAGTGTTTTGAATTAGGAGAATATCAGAGGTCCAGCTGTTCTCCTTTTTGTGGCCCCAACGGTCCAGACAGGTTCTTTGATACTGGAAGTCGAGGCTTAAAGGAGGTTCCTCCATTAGGAGCATATGTTGGTTGGATTCAACGTCGCATCTCAGCCATACATGTGGCACTCAAAGGGACCCTTTCATACCCTATTATCTATTATCAATAATGATATTTGACTAATTAAGCTTCTCCTTTGCAGACCTCGAACCCTAATCTTGTTGGTTCAGCATTCTGCGATATCGACCATGATATTCAAGCTTCAGCACCCCCTATAACATCGAACACAACTTCTGCTCCGCCTCGGCTGTCGCTGTCTTCATGTCGGCATGACTTCCACTGAATAAAGATTCGTATGGGTCACGGAAATCAATTGGGACCGCTAGTATGGGCTCAGTAGATAAAATACTTAACATTCCGTCTTGGAGAATCCGCTGAGCTCTATTACACCCCGCTTATAAATACCTCTGGACAAAGCCCTATGACGAGATATATACAACAAGAGAGACAATAAGAGATAACAAGTTAGAAATGAGAGATCCCACAAGGAGAAGAGAGATTCCCCCAAGAAACATCAAGGACGAAGCTTGTTATCTTTACTTTTCTCTTTTATTAATCCTAAGGCCAAACCTTTTTTGAGCTTTAGTAGAACTTCCCTCATTAACTCTCTGGTGGACGTAGGAGAATTTATCCCTGAATCACATTAAAACTCTGTGTGCTTTTCTAGATAATTATTATACCTCTTAATAATTGAACCCCGGAACCCCTAGGCTAAATACGTCGTGTGTCACTAATTCTCAAAACTTTATCTCTCTCCGTCAACAGTTTACTTATTTATTTTATAACAAACAATTGCTTTAAAATACAACTAATATGATAGTGAAAAATAAATTAGAAAAAGTAAATTACACTTAAGTTCTTAAATTTAAGACATAATATTGCACAAATTTATGATATTAAACTTTTAACAATTAGATTCCTGGGTGGTGACATAATACATCAAATAAGTCTTTTCTCTTATTATTTATTTTTAAAAAATTGGAAGACTGTTTGGCAGAAGGAATCTATTTCACATCATATGGGTAGAATTCACAAGAGTTGGGGTGAAATTGGATTTCATATTATTGATGCGGTGCAGGGGTTTTTTATTATCAAGTTTCAATTTTGAAGGCACCCCCAAAATGGGTCGGCAAGTATTTAATATGTTTTTATTTATTTGATATTTTATTTTCTGTATTTAATATTATATTTTTAAATTTTCTTATAGGATCTCTTTATATAAAGAGGTCGCCTTGAATTGTAATAGTAAGTAATATTTGATGGTTGAAATTATATTTGAGTTTTTTTAAAACTTAAATCTGAGTTACATGGTTGATATTTTGGTGAAGAAAAGGGTAGAGTCAGCCTTTGGTGAGAATCTTCAATTTAGTCTAATTATCATTTTCCAAAAAAAAAAATCTCCTCTATCTCTCTTTTTCTCTCTCTCTGGATCATCTTCGAGCGCCTCTAGTACTTTGCACATTCTCCCGCCTTTAAAGCTCGCCCGCCTCTGAAGCTCGTTGCCCCTTTGTTTCCCACCTTTGATACGCTGCACGTTGCCTCACCGACTAGCGAGAGGTGACTCGTCACTTTCTTTGCCGCTTGGCTCTATATTTCGCTCAAGAAACATGTCACTCGAGCATGCTGACCCAAGCTGCCTCTCTCACCTACATCGCTATTACTTGAATTTCTTTGTCTATAATATAATTTCTTTTCCGAATCAAATTAATCTAATTATTTAATTTCAATATAAATTATTCTCTTAACTTAGGTTATTTATTTGGCTCTAGTTGTGTGACCCGACATTTATTTGAGTGATAATTATTGTTGGATTTAAGTGTGAGACATCTGTCCTAAATTCTTATACCTCAGATCTGGTTTATTGAATTTAAATTGACTTTCTAATCTAATTTAATAAATTCTGATTTATCCAGTTTAATTTTAATTTTAAAATATTTTAATTTGTCGAATATAAGAATCTTATTCATGATATACTTTATTTAGAAAATATTTTACACTTAATTAAAAATAACTTGCTAATTAATTTTATTACATATAAATATAAAATATTATTTGTATTTTTTTCATTCCACGTCAACTTGGTATCAGAGCATGGTTTAGGTAGAGCATTTTATTTGAGCATTTATTTTTATATATTTCGCATTATATCCTAATCTTGTACAAGCATGGGCACTAAAATCAAAATTATATTATCCGATCTTATAGCTAGGTTCGACTGTATATTTACACCTACTAAACCATTCATAAAAAAAGTCGCAATTATTTTTATTTTTTGATGATTCAGATTATTTATTATATAAAGAGTGAGAAAATAATGTGGATTATTATTTTGATCATTGTAGTTGGAACGAGTCAGAAAGGGTTAAGTATGTAAAATTAATACTTATTAGTGAAGTAAAATATTATATTAAAAACTTAGAGGATCAATGATTTTAAGGTAAATTTAGGCTGTTTGAAATATGAGATGAAATTAAAATTTTTTTTAAATATAAAATATTATTTACGTTCTACATCAGTTGGTCATAAAGATTTTGAGTGTCCTTCGCAGTGTAAGTCAACAACAAAGCAACCTAAACTCAATCAAGCTTTAGGAAAAAAGGGCAAGCTTCCTATGGAACCATCAAGGCTAGTGGAAGATGTGGCCACAATAAAAGAGGACAGCGTACCCATTGATCATAAAGAACAAAAAATCTCAAACCAGGAGCAGATTGAGCTATGGACTCTTGTATATAGTAGTAGAACAGGGCCTAAAGCTCAAAGGTCTTTGGGTCAAGGATCAGATCCCAATAGTCGGAGAACCTCACAAGTTAAAGATAATAAGATAACATAAGTCAATATCAATCTGGTAGGAGTTTAAGGGGACAACAGGAGGGTAGGTGGTGGGTTAAGGTTGCCCACTAAAGGGAATCAAGCTTTGGTGCTGATTCAATACCTCCTTCTAAACTAGAATCAGACTGCACGATATAGGGGAGTAGATGGTATGAGCCTACAATCTCAGGAGTTTGGGCCAACACCAAATGGTTCAGTCCTACTGAATGGTGCCACCCTAACCTCTGAAATATGCTATCTTATACTTGTAGATTCTGAAAATTCTTCCCTAAATGGAGGCAATGCTTTGATTTTCAATGCGGGCAAGGCAATGGTAATGGAGTGTAATGTTGAATGGAACAAAATGTCATATTGGTAGGGTTTATATTTCGCAAGATGTATACGCTAAGAGGGAGCTCTGGATTGTTTTAAGCTAATTTTTGAACCACTCCTTGCTAAAGGTGATTGGAGGAGACTTCAACTATATTATCAGTCAAAAGAATAAAAAAGGGGGTTGTCATTCAAAACATAGTAGATCAAGAGTTCCTTGAGTTTATGAATAATTCAAACTTATAAGATGCTGGCTTTGTGGGACCAATCTATACTTAGTGCAATAACAGGGAAAAATTTAATCAATACTTTCAATATTTTAATCAATATTACTACTCTTGTTTAAACTCTTGGCTTGCAATTTACACATCTAGCTTGCATTGGATCTGGTCATGCCCTTTACTATAGAGCTATGGCTCTAGTATTTTCAAGATACAGGGTAAGATTAAGTTTGAGGATGCGTGGCTATTGTATGAGAAGGCTACAATAATTGTGCATACTAGTTGGAGACACCTAGTTAAAGGAAGAGAGGGGACAACTACTAATCACTGATTCATTCTTAATAGAATTTATTGCTGGCAGTCGAAATATGATCATATCGCTTTGATCTGGATTAATTAATATTACGCTCGTTATTCCTTTTGGCTACATTTTATAGCACAAGATCAGTAATAATTTCTTGCATGTATTCATGAAAATGACTATACATTTGACTTGGCCACTCTCGCATAACACCACTCCAACATATTCATCTCCCATCTTTTAGAAACACGACACTTTTAAGTTCAGTTGGCTCTTCACGGAGAACTCCTTCAAAGTTTTCTCATCTAATTTTATTAAAATCAACTTCCTCTCACCACAATTTTCTGATGTATATATAAATGCTCATCAAACCTTTGGCATGACCACTTCACTATTGGAATACCTTATCTAAGATGTTTTCATCAGGATTACTACCGACTTTTTTTATTGAACTTGCGTTATGCCAACGGCTCGATGGTGATTGGCTGGCGTTCACTATTCCTATCTGTTTATTTCATATCATATTGGGGCCCACCTGCTTGTCCTTAGGACTCCTTTTTTAATGAATATAATAATAAAGTACGGTTTTTTATAATTATTAGGAGAAGAGGAGCCTATGAACGACATTATTATTAAAAATCTATATGTATTATATGCATTCCGTGCATTTTCTTCTAAATAATTAAAGTAAATTATGGTTTTATTATTTAATTTCACAAAAAATATTTTTTTTTAAGTTTGACAGTGACTTTATTAAAAATCTCTCTCTCTCTCTTTAATTCCGTCACCTATTCCATCTCTAACTCTCTCCGTAATTATTTTTAGGTTCTATTTGGTGCGAGAATGATCATTGGTTTGATCTTGAGTCTGCTTGATTTTGGTGAATATTCTGTCTATAAAGTTTTGCCTAGAAGTATTTATAGATGGGCTATAGTGGAGTTTAGCAGAATTTCGGGCTGGAATGTCATAACCGTTGACTCCATACTGTCGAACCTATTATTGTCGGCTCTAGGAAAGCCATCAATAGTGGTAAAGGCACCTGGTCCTCAGTCTGTTTGACTGGAGGGAATCTGCACTTAGTGGGAATCGTACTGACGTGACAAGTTTCATTAGGCTATGGGGCAGCGACAGTTATGGATGGACAACGTTTGTGGGCGATGTTACTAGGAGCAGTGGATGACCAAACACCAAAGCCGATGTTATTGGGGGAAGGTAAATAGCCAAACATCGCGACTGAGGTTAGAAATCTGCAAAAGTAAAACTGGTTAGTAAAATATTATAACCGATGAATGAAACATCGTGCACGATAATAAAAAATGAAAGCTTTGAAATATCACGTGTACGGCTAAGATTCAATATTGAATCAAAGTGTTAATATGTCGTCCCGTTTTCCCAAATGCCAGTAATTATTATTATGTTTTAAATCTCAAATCAAATTCTTGGATGTCGCGCAATTAAGAATTACCTTTAACTTCTCTTTCCTTGTCCCGTGATCTTTCTAGTGCCACATCTGCCACCAAAAATAGCAGGAGTATATTAATACAGACTCAGTAGATAAAATAATATCTCAAATAACAATTATCAGCTTAACACTACATATAGACAGAATAAGTATCATGTAATTAGAATTAGACAAGAAATAAAATCAATATCTTCTTATAATAATTTCAACATGCAAGATATACTCTTTATGTTATACACTAGAATCAATATCATAATTATCTTTACTAGAATTTAATAACTCCACTATTTCGTTTATGGGCCCTAGGTTTCTCAACCAATCACTCAAATGCCTCAGTCATTTTGGATATCGTCACCTCCCCTTAAGTAACCCTTTCGAATTACATCACGGGATGTTGTTACATCAATTTATCATAAGGATCGTTTCACAATGGCTCTCATTAGCCATTTTTATGAAGTCGTCACCCCATCAGCCCAAAAGGGCATTGGATGTCATCGCGCCAATATCATATAATTTAAGCTCGAGCTAGGCATGTATGATTGCTTGTGAAAAACCTACCTTTTAGTCATTATCATTGCCTTTAAATCATGAATGCAAATATCTTTTCTTTCTTTACTTGATCAATGACTTTTTTGTAATAACTCATCATTTAATTATAATATTTATATTCTATATCATAAATCTTAACTTCTTGGTTATTATGGCATTCCCAATATCAAATGAAATACATGCATTAATTATCATATTCTTCACGTACAACATCCTTATTCTTCATATTAAAAATTAAGCATAAATATTACAAATATCATACATAAATAGAAATACACTTCACATAATAACTGAAAAGATATAAATTACTTTCTCAAATCTCATCAATTCTTTTCTCCACTTATCTTAATAGCATAAGAATCAATCTTAATAATTTTCTCTACTTCACAATAAAGGAAAAGATTATCTATCTTACCTAAATTATAATTTTACTTTCTCACCACTCTTCTACTCTCACACTTATCCTCTTTCCAAATTATTATAAACTCCTATTTATATTAAGATGAAGAATATAGTTTTTCTTTTCTATTCAGCTCACGTATAAAAATAAATATAAATCTCTCCTCTTTTTATATACATAATCATAAACTTAATTCTTATTCAATTCTAAACAAATATCATCTTTCTCTTTAATCAATCATCCGAATTCAAATTAAAATATAAATTATACTTAAATTAAACCTTAATTTACCGTCCAAACTGACCACTTAAGCCAAGCTATTGCTTATTTAATAATATAACCTTCAATTTGATCCTATATATTTCCAATCAATTTATATCTAATTTTTCTTAGTTTTTACATCATATATTTCATAAAAATACGTCTACTAAAATTTCTTTATAACTTGGAACCCACTTAATAAATCAAAACATCACCACACATATCAACACGTCACACTCATAACTTCTTCTTCTTCATTCCCCCTCCTTTGGACAAATGGCGGAACAAAGGGCAGGGGCGCAAAGCAGAACAAAACAGAAACTTAATTCCTTCTTTTTTTTATAAATCTTTGTCAGCCACACGGTAGAGAAAAGAAGGGAAGGGCGGTGGTTGCTGGCTGTTGGTTGCTGCAGCAGGCAACCATCCTTATTCCTTTTTTTAAGATAAAATTGTAATTTAGTCTTTAATTTTTATATTTTTATAAATAAATTTAAAATTATTTATTTTAGGTCCAAAATTATTCATTTTAAATCTAAATCTGCTGTAATTTTTAAACCTCAAATCAAATTCTGTTTCAGTTTCTTTTAACTTCAAATCAAACTCTCGAATGTCACAGTTAATATATATA
>JAEMOT010003414.1:64615-88115 GCA_019297695.1 Apostasia ramifera
TGAAATTTAGGGTGAAAAATGCAATGAAGGGCCTGGATTTTTTTGAGCTTAAATTATTTTAAAATCTGAGAAAAGTTAGGGAAATACCTTAAATCTCTTTAAGGTATTTAGGGATTTTCACCCAAGGCCCCAACCTTTCCCTTCACCGAGATATAACACGCAATAATTCAAACTCAAATTGATTTCATTCCCGGATTAAAATAAATAGTACTAGTTCTTGCCATTATATAGGCGATTACAATCGAAATTTAAATTGCAGAAATAAATGCGGAAATAAAAAACTGATTACAACATGCCAATGTGAATATCTAAAAATAGAAGGAAATAAATGAGATCAGCCAAAAAATTTGGAATATTCCCATTCAAATTAATAAATTGATTTAAATGGGGATTTCCAATCCGTTGATCAGCCACCAATCGTGCCTGCTGCCAAATCTGCAGATATCAATCCTCCATCCAGATCGACGCCACGTGGTGAGATCTCAGGCGTCGAGTGTAGACCATGTCTGAAATAAATCGACGGTCTGATATCGTCGTGTCCCCACCATCTTTACATTAATGTAAGATCATCCACTCTTATGGTTAGTCGCTTGTCAAATTTGGGGTGTTACACCTTATTCATATCATATGTTATAATATAATCTAAAACTTATGGATTTAAAAATATCTAGTTGAGTTCAAGTTGATTAGTTCCATTTTGACTAACTTGACTTAGAGTTATCATGAGAAAAACAAGTCGAGTTCAAGTTGAGCTAAAATCGAGAAAGTTTTGAGCAAGCTTTTAGTTTCAAGCAAACTTTACAGCTGTTATACTAATATGTTGATATAAACTCATAATTTTTGTTATTCCAGAGGTTGTTTATCGTGCTTTCTGATTCTTTTTTTTTAGCACCCTTGGACTGTGAATTTTAATGCTTGTGAATTTTCCTTCGTGTTTGATAGCCAATTTACTGATTCATTTTCCCTTGTGTAGGTCCTAAGCAGTCTTAAGAACGCTTTCTGGCCATTCCAGAATGATAAGAGTAGTTTGTTTCTGAGAGCAGCACAAGCTGCAAGCCATGCATATGGACCAACGGTTTCTGGAAAAAGTTTTTCCAAGTATTCACATGGGCTTGATACTGCAGCTATGGATTCCAAGCATATTGGAGATATGCGGCGTACCTTAGCAGGTAATATAGGTTGTGTTCATATGAGTTTTTATGTTGGCTGTTAGCTTTTATTTGATCTCGATGTTAATCAAGTCCTGAACTTCCCGATCAGTTTTTGTATTTAATTAAACCTTGGGACAAGGAAGGAAATGTTAGGGACCTCGTGGAGCTCTGTATATAAGTTAATGAACATTTATCAACCCAAAAGTCATTGCCTATGATAAGTGCCAACAATTGTATATTAATACGACTTTGAATGAACAAGGCCCTATCTTGATTCGGGATGAATGCAAAGAATGCAAGTTCAGAGATCAACAAACTCAAATAGCAAATTAATCTCAAGTTAATGCTTCATAATCGGAATAAGTGATTTGCTCAGGCTCGAGTTGGCGACACGAAGCAAGAGAGGGCTCAGCATAATTGTAACTCGCAAATTCAACGAGCTGGAGGGCCTGATTCATCAAGGCCTGCTGCAGGGAGTTCTGTCCCAAACTTGTTTGGCTAACGGAAACAGAGGATCTCTTGTGTGAGTGAGCGAATCGAGGTGGAGCGAACAGTGGGCCGAGTGAGTAGATGGTGGCAAAGATGACAACTGTAACTGTGGTGCAAATGATGTGGACGTGACGAACAAGGATGAACTTGATTCAGAGGAGACGAGCTTGAGTGTATGGATAGAATTTAGGGATTCTTACCCAAAACCTAAGCTCTTTCTTATCTAAGATATTGATTCATTCCAGAATTAGATAATCTCTCAAGGTAGGAGGCAAATATTATTTTATTCAATATTAAAAAAATACAATAACAAGAAGGCGCTTATATAGACTTTTATACAATCGACTCAATAAAAAAGAAAATACATCATGATATAATTTTTTCATATAAATAAGGTAATACTAACATCATACCTCATAAGACATATTAGGAAATAACTGAATAAAATAACTGAAAATAAAAATCATCTCAAATTGAAATATTCCCTCAATTGTATCAACAAAATAAATGAGATATTCAATTTGCCAAATCTATGATTCATCTGCATCAGCATAATGACATCCATCCTCCTAAATATGTCCTAACCATTAGTCAATCCAGATCAAAGCAATGCAGTCACATCTTAGCCGTCAGCAATAAACTCTATCAGGAAACGGTTGATCGTGGTGTTCTCTCCAACTTTCCTCTAGTGGGAAAAACCTGACCATGTCATGTAAGGGTCCTCTCTACTATGATATATCTATAATAGATATGGATCAAGACTCTGAAGCTCATCTCTAGTAATTCACAAATTCTCAAACTAAAGTAAACTCTTCCAACGAATCAAATAACGTTGGTATCCTCAATTACTAGTGAAAATTATCTGCTCATCAAGGATGTGCTCTATTTGCTTTTGTTTATAACTGGATTTAACTTATGGACAATTAAGTAAAGGTCACGAATGGTGAAGGCTCAAATGGATCATTAGTATCATTGTTGGCTCCTTGTATGCCTCCAAGACTGAAATATTGATGGTTGAATTAATGCTATACTTCAGTAGTAAATCAACAACATTCGAGCTAATTTTCTTTAAAATTTTAAATGGACCAGCCCTCGATCTTGTAATTTCTTAACAATTCTTATTGAGAATTGCTCGGGTCGACTTGAATTATCACACAATCTCTTTTTATAATTTTTTGCATTCTTTTATGACAATCTTTTTATTTTTTGTAAGTGGCATTACTGACACTTATTTTCTTTCTGGTCTCTTTTGTAGTTTCCTAACATGCTATGCAAATGACTATGCTGACTTAAACATCCTAGTATGCATAGGTAGTGAAATGAGATCTATAGGAATCATAGGCTTAATCATGCACAATGTTAAATAGACTCATGCCTATAAACTTATTGATAGAATTGTTATATACAAATTTAGTATGAGGTAAGATAAGATTCTAATTTGTCATTTTCCTATACCAAGTTTTCTAAATTCCTATTAACTACCTTCATTTTACCATCAATCTTTTGGGTAAAAGTTAGTAGAAAATTTCAATTTGGTGCATAACAAGTGCCAGAAGGTCTTCTAAAAGTAATTACTAAATTTTGTATCTCTATTAGATATCATAACTTGGGTATGCTGTGTAATCTAATGGCCTAACCGAAAAATAAGCGAGTAATCCTAAAGACATCAGAAGTTTTAGAGTAAGGTAAGAAGGTAAGCCATCCTCAAAAAGTGGCCAACTATGACACAAATAGAATCGTGTTTGTTAGCTATCTTAGCCAACTCGAGGATAAAATCTATGCTGAGATCCTGCCAAGGGCAATCTGGAACAAGTTTAACACTGCCAAACTATGCACGTGACATCTATTTTGAGATTTGGCTGATAAAATTGGCTCTTTATAGCCTCAATCGTTTTATTTTAGCCAAAGTAGTCTGCTAGTCTACTCGCGGGTAACTTCCGTATAAGAAAGTCTCTCACAGATGTTTGTGGTACATATAGTTAAGGATCACAAAAAAAAAATATCTTGGATTAAGAAGTCAATGAACTTCTTAAATTGATCATCTTTTATGGTAGTGTAGATGATTTCGAAGTCAGGACATTTCTCGTAAAATTCAATGAACTTATCGAATCCCATAATCTCTACACTTATAATAGATAAGGGTAAGTCTCAACAACTCAAAGCATTTATGACCTTTCAACTCTAGCTTTATGTTTAAGTTCAAAGGAGTATTATGTAGGAACTTAACTTATTTTGCATGTCTTGAATTCAGCTTCTTCTGTGAATTCAGATATCTCAAGGCCTTGTGATAAAAAAACAGAACGAACTCATGAGGTAAAAGATAGTGTCGCCAATATCTGAAGGCTTACACTAAAGCATAGAAGTCTTTGTCTTAGGTTAAGTACTTTTGCTTAGCTTCGTTCAATTCTTGCTAATATGGTGGTTCTCTTGGGAAAGTACATCACATATGATAACTCCCAAAGCATCGCACGAGATCTTAAAGTCCTTCAAAATTCTGGAAATCTCAAGATAGGAGCTTCAGTCATTTTTGTTTTTACTTCTTCGAAGGCTTTAGTAGTAGACTATGAAGCATGGATACGACACGGCGACACGACAATTTTTCAAAATATAGAACACAAACACGGCATGACACGCCAAATACAATAATAAAATTAATAATTTATACTTAATATATATATATAATATAATTTAAATTTAAATTTTTAAGTATAAACAACTTGTAAGTAGCACTGAAGTTTCATAGAATCAAGATGAGAATTTGAAAACAAACATGGTCGGCATTAAAAAAATTTGAGATATAATTTAGGGTTCACTTTGAACAAGAGAAAATATAATTTTGCTTATTAGGACAATCACAGTGAGGACGACAATAAAAGAAAGTAAGAGCTCTAGGTATTGAAGATGAAAAAAGGATAAAGGTGAAGCTATAGTTCTAAACTTTTTACGATTGGTTCATTTTCATAAGGCTTAAGGGCAATAAAGAAGGAAAAAAAATTGATTTAACTTGGTTAATTTAGAATTTTGACTTATATTAGGTAAAATTTTAACAATAATAAGAGGTATATTTTTAATTTTATTAAATAAAATTTTAACGATAATAAAAAAATGAAATAGATATATTCATAAATTTTATTAAAAATATATAATATTAATAAATAAATTTAATATTAATATTAAATATATTCAATTCTATTTTATGTATGCTAGAAGTGTCTTGTATCTCAGAAGTATCCTAGAAGTGTCTCAGAAGTATCCTAGAAGTGTCTCAGAAGTATCCTAAAAGTGTCTTAGAAGTGTTCTAAGGTGTCCCAAAGTGTCCTCGCGTATCCAAGAAGTGTCCTTTAGTTTTTTTTTAATATTATTTTATTAAGACACGTCACGTGGCGTGTCCGACACGGTGTCCCCGCGTGTCCTCGCGTGTCCCTGAGTGTCCGTGTATTCGACACGAACACGACGTGGTTCTTGAAGTGTCCATGCTTCGTAGGTAGTAGAATTTGTCCGCTCAAATGATCCCTTTCGAATGCAGTTAGTGATCGAGGACACAGTGGTATTAAACTCACGGTTAAATCTATGATAGAAATTTATCAGCCCATGAAAGCTACGCACATTATGAATGCTTTGAAGAACTAGTCAGCTAACTATGACATTTAGCTTCTTAAGGTCAACGGATATGCCCTCAGATAATACTATAAAGCTCAGAAAGATTAGTCATAAATGATCAATCGCATGCTGTATATTTTGCATCTGAGGTAAGCGATCAGGAAGATCATCTGGGAATACATCAACAAACTCCTTAAATATAGGAGTCACTTCGGGCGGGAGTTCAACTAGATTATTCTCCTTTACTTCTATAACGACAACGACCCAAATTAAGGAATTTTCATCTGCCCCCTTCTCGAACTCTTGAGTTAAGTGAAGGTCTAATCAAGTGACGGTCTTTTTTCTTTGAAGTATATTTCTTTTTTGAAATTCCTTTCTTGCTAATGGCCTTAAGAGGACCTATCCAATCTTGATACCTTTATAAGTGAACACATATAAATTGGATTTTCCTTGAAAAATGACATTCAAATCATGCAGTTATGGCCCATCAAAGATGATGCTACCAACCTCCACAGGTAAGATATCACACCAAACTTTGCCCTAATAAGAATTTAATTGAATCAGAACTTGACAATGCTTAGTAACATTTAAGGAGGAGGAATTAATCTATTTTATATATAGATTGGGGTGACTCGAGAATTAGACCAATTTTAGACACAGTAGTAGTGGCGATCACATTCATATAATTCGTACTATCAAGATGATCTTACACATATTATCATTGATTTTGATGTAAGTATGAAAGATAAATGTCCTGCGTTAATCACCTCTCTTTGGGTTAGGTCAGGGCGCACCTTACAACTTAAATTATGGGATAACTATACGGCTCATAAGTAAATCTAATATATCCTACATTCTCATTTTCGAGATCTTTGAACTCAACCTATGAAGCATGGACACGATATGGGAACACGACACAGTACATGTCAACACGATATTTTTTTAAAATATAGGGCATGGACACGGCATGATACGTCTAATACAATAGTAATAAAAGTAACAATTCATTCCTAAAAAAATATATAAATATAGAATAAATTTAATTTTTTGAGTATAAATAATTTGTGAGTAACAGTTCGGTTAATACTTTTTAGAGCTCTGGATTCATACTAGTGGTTTGTTTAAATTTTTTTTTTATCAATGGCTTATTTGAAGTCAAAAATGCGATACTCAGAATAAGAATGGGTTTGCTTGTAATGCAAAAAATAAATGTAATCTAAGTAATACAAATGCGAATATGCCCTACCTTGACCTAATGCTCTAATACCAAATATGATGTGGGACATATGTAAAGAATATAGGTTTAGAAATCAGTAAACTCAAATAACAAATTAGTCTCAAGTGAATGCTTGATAATGAGATTAAATTTTGTGATGACTAAGAAAATTATTAAACTCGTAGAGATAATTCGTTAAAATTTTAAATAAAGCGGATTGAAAGTAAATGAAAAATGACCAGTTCTGTTTAGGGATCAATTCGAGTTTCAAAAACTCAGACAAAGAAGAACAGGATTCAGGTTCTTGCATTATAAACCAACAGAGTTTATTTACTCTTAGTAATATTTGGTCACTTAGTGGAGCAATTTTAAACAATTCTCAGGCAAATAGAGAAATCCAAAGTAATTGATTAATTAGATTAAAAGTTCGCTGAAGTTCGTAACTAAGTTGAGAAATCTGAGGACTGAAATATAAAATTTCCTTAATTGGACTCTGATCGCGAGATCGGGCTTCGACTAGGGTGAGCGGTGCAAATTTGAGCGATGACATGATCAATGCGAGCTGAGTGATTGGCGAGCTTAGGGATGGGCTAGCACGGGTAATGTGAACCAGGCGGCAGTGTGGCTCGAGTTATAGGAGTGGGTGACGCGGAACAGTCGGCTGCGCGGGCTCGATCGATTTGTTGAAGCTTGAGGATCTATTGAGTTGGAGTGCCGAACTTAGCGAGGTCAGTTGTGAGGAGTTTCAACCCAAACTGGTTCGGTTGACTGGAGCTGAGAATCTCCTGCATGGGTGAGCAAATTTAGGCGGAGCAAGTAGCGGGGCCAAGTGAGTAGAGCGTGGCATGAACGAAGTTGATGTGATGAAGTGAATGCTGAACAGGGATTCAGGAAAAAAAGGAAGAAGTCAATTTGGAGGAGACGAGCTTGAGTAAATGTATGGAGTTTATGATTCTCACTCAAGGCCTTAGCTCTTCCTTATCTAGGATATTGATTCATTCCAAAATTAGACAATTCTAAGGGAGATGGCAAACAATATTTCATTCAACATAAAAAAAATCAAAATATCAAGAAAGCGTTTATATAGTTCTCCATATAAACAAATCAATAAAGAAGAAAATATATCATGGCATAATTCCCTCATGTCATACATAATAAGATTCACTTGCTAGGAAATAACTGAAAATAAAAATTATCCCAAAATGGAATATCTCTTTAGTAATATCAACAAAATAAAGGAGATATCTACAGTCTATCAGCATCCATCAATCTCAACACAGTCAACAATTTGTGAATCCTAACCATCAGTCGATCTAGATCGAAGCAATGCGGTCATATCTCTGTCGTTAATGATAAACTCTAATAAATCAACAGTGTGGTGTCCTCAGTATTTTTTGTTGTAATTTTTGAATATTATTATTACTATGCCCCTATCTTGCATAGAATTGTTTCCTTATTTTGGCTCATCGCTCTATTTACGATTCTCCTACCCATCTCTCTCTAAGCAGTTAATAGGTTGAATTTATGTGGATATTTGTAACAGTAAATTGAAACCTGACCTGCTATATCTGCTGATGATCATGCTGAAAGGTTTAGACTGGAACTCCGAAGTTTTACAGCTGCTTTTGTTCATTTTAGGATTTAGTTTATCCAACTAAGAAAACTGCATCATTTACATATCAAAACCATTATATTGTTATTTATGTACATTTGAAAAGGTTCTGTATTAAACAAAATTGCCACTCACATTACACCTGTCATGATATCAGAACCTAATTTTGATTTTTGTTAACAGTTAGATACACTAAAAAAACCTAATGTTGCTTTTAATATACATTTTAAAAAAATCTATATGAAACAAAATTGCCACTTCCATTACTCTTGTCAGAATGACATTTTTGTATGGACTTTGCTACACATCTCAATAGATTGACCAATAAATAATCCCACTAGATTATTTAATAGATTATGGGTTTAATCCACAGGATATTCTAGTGATTAAATCTCTCACTCACTATTGGTCAATCTATTTGTTTGTGAACCATAGATAAATAGCTAGTTTTGGGTTCAACTGTTGATATAATTTTCCCACATGGTACCATCAAGTATATTTATATCATTGTATGTGGAATGAAATCCTCTTATTTTCTGAGATCCTTTTGACAGCCTGTGAGCGTTTGATTATACTTGGATCCCAACCTGAGGAATTAAGAGATTATGCAGTCCTCTTATACCATTGTGGCTACTACAAAGATTGCTCAGAGTATTTAAAGTTGTACCAGAACTCAAAGGTAATGGTTATTCTGATCCGACAATTAACATGCTAATAATCATTTTCTGTGCAAAGCATAAAGTTTTCTGCACTCCTGCAGAGTTCAAATTCAAGCAAAAGCGATGACTTAGAGGAAGAAGATGCTGTCAAAAACCTATGGGCTCGAGTGAATCTGATATTAGCAGAGAGAGCTTGGAGAAAGCAAACAATTCAGCCAAGTTATTGAAGCAATAACAGCGAACCATGGTGGAATTACATACATCCCAGGGAATTTTTTATTCTTAGTTTCTTACCTTATCTACAAACTCTTTAATCAAAGGTTGACCCTTCGAAATTATCCCTAGTGGCATAGTTTCTAATGGGTCGATGATCTTCACAAAGAGCTTCAGGAGAGCAGCAGCACAGCCCTATAAATAATCTCTGATGTTATATGCTCTAATGCCTCCATTTTGGATCCTTCAAAGCCTCATGTAATATTGACAGAAGACAATAAGATTTCCCTCTTTTTGTTGTTTTTAACACATTTTCCTTTTGTTATTGAATGAGTCTGCAAGTCTACAAGGATTTTGGTGATTAGCTAAACTTGTGAAGCTTGTGCTCGTAGGTCGTAGCTAAAATTTTAACAAAACATTTATAGGGCAAATGACAATCGGGTTTTTCTGATTTACCCGCTAAGATTGCGTAAATTAAAGGGACTTAATTACTACCTTTAAACAATAGAGATTTAATTATACTTGAAGGCAAATTAAAATGACTCAATTAATGTTATACAATTCTTATAAATAATTTTAAATATTAAAATTTTTTATATGACATTATTATCATATAAATATTTTTTTAAATTTTTTTATATGTGACTATTACAAAGCATTTCTCCTGGTATAATCAGAAAAACGCTCTGCTTCCATAGAACACTCTGGATCCATCCTTCTTCTTCTCTGACTCCGTCTTGTTGATTCCTCCTCCTTGGTCATGGATGGCATCCCCACTACCCAGTGTTTTCGGGCTGTCAACATCCATGGGGAGCTTCATCTTCGCCAGAGACTCTGTGAACTGCTGCATGCTCCTCATATACATGTCGACTATCTGCTTCTGCATCTCACTTTGCTCTTCGTCAAGCTTATTAATGTTGCCCATCGGAGACTTGAACACAGATCCCAATTCGCCATTGTCGCAAATACCCGAATTCCGGCCACTGCCGGCGCTATCTTCGCCTTCCTTGGCTGAGATCTTACTCCCCCTCTCGGTTCTGGAAGTTGGGGTACCGGGAGAAACCACGTTAGAGCTGGAGATGATTTTCTTGCTTATTGAGTCTTCGCTGATGCTGGTGGTGGTCGATACGGTGAAGGGGGCGGAGCTCTGAATGCTTCCATCAGGGGAGTCGCGGGAATTAGCAACCATTTCACAGTCCTGTGACGAAGCTACGAGATGGAAGAAGGGGATGGTGGCTTCTCCGGCGGATGCCGCCGTGGATAAGTACTCGGAGACCATCTCCTGATTCTCCTTCACTAGATTGTAATCCGGTATCTCGATTGTTCCGTACTCGGCTGGATCGAGAATAACGACGTCCGAGCTGATGGATGATGAAGTCGCCGTGGCGGACTGGAAACCGCCGGCGGCGTCGAGGGAGAGGGAAAGCTTCACGGTGCCGGCGGGAGAGTGGAAGAGATCGGTGGACGAAAGAGCGAAGTCCTGGGTGAGCCGGCCGCCGCCGGCGGCAGCCACGGACGAGATGGGGACGAGGGCGAATCCGAGGAGCTGATCGTCGAGGTAGTTGCGTGCGCCGCTCATCATCCAGATCTCGCACTTGAGGACGGCGGCATCGCGGCTCGGGATCTGGAGCTGAAGCCGCTCGTCGAAGTTAGGATTCTTGCCGCCTCCACTGACGACGCGAGTCGAGATCGCGTCGTCGGGGCTGCAGGTCAGCGAGAACTTGGCGTAGACGTCCTGATTCGCGTAGATGCAGATGTTGTGGATGTTGCGGGCGTGGTGGATGTAGATCTCCAGCACGCCGCAGAAGGCTGCATCGCAGCCGTCTTCGGCCTCCGGATCTGGCCTGTAGCAGAAGGATTCCATCCTTGAGGGGAAGAACTGCTGATGGATTGTGGTAGATTGCTCTCTCTTCCCTCGTCCTCCTCCTCCTCCTCCGCTACCTTCTGCTCTCTCTCTCTCTCTCGCCTCGTTTGCTAGTTGCTTTAGGGAGGGGTATTGATTTGAGTGGAGAAAAATGGTGATGGTGGTGGTGGTGGTGGTGGTGGTGGTGGTGGGTGAGTGGTTGAATCCTTTTTATGGGTTGGCGCTGCAGATTGCGAGGGAGATGAGCGTCAGATTCACTAGAGCGAAGCGGGTTGTGGGATCCCCCGCGCAAAAAATTCTGGCTTGCGCAGTTGCGTGTGTGATGATCAGATCCGATCATCATTTTGATTTGATCTCCAGTTTTAGCAGCCCTGCAAAATTATTGGGTTCCATTAGCTGGCACTCCACCTCAGTTTTTCATAAAATGATTTTCTTTTTTAATCATTTTGGCTTTATTTGATTAGTGCTAGTAAAATAATATTTTAAATTTATTATAAATTTTAATATTTTTATTTTATATTTAACTCAAATTTTAATTTTAAAAATTAATTTTATTTCACGTTATATCATATAGGCCTGTCAATGGATCGGATCATGATCCGATCCGATCCGAGTTCCGATCCAATTAACCCTCCAAATAGAGTTTTTTTTGACCCGTCAATCCGATCCGTTTACTAACCTGGTCCGATTATATTTAGAAGGATTGGATTTGGATTACTATTGACCCGATCAGTTAATGACCCGATCCGTTTACATATTTAATTATTACATATTATTAAGTAAATTTCAACATATATTAACTATTGCATATCATTATTTTTATTGATCATATATTTAATTAAAATTTATATCACATAAAATTAAATTAATAACAAAGCTGAAAGTGTAAAGAAATAAACTTTAAAAAAGGAAAAGAACATGAAGGAAGGCATAGAAGACCAAAATTGAAGATATTAAAGATGCTTAAGACTATTTGAAGTTGCTATCAATATAAGAGCTTTTCTAGTTTTTTGTAGACATAATGCTTTAATATTTTTTGCGTTATTCTAGTTTAATTTAATATCATCTTCAGAAGTACTAGTATTTAATCATATTTTAGATTGCTATGAATATGAATATCTTTATTAGCTTGAAAATATAGCTTCGTCAATTTAGTAGTTTAGAAATCATGAATTCTGTTTATCTATTCTATCTATTTTTCCTTCATCTGTTCTGTCTGCTCATCTATTTTTTTATTTTTTTAATAGTTTGTCTTGAATAACTATTTATTCTTACTGACTTTATTTGTATTTTATTTTTCATAATCTCTTTGAGGTGATTTTTTAAGCTAGTTATCTCATTATTTCAACTTTTTCTCTGCTTAATTTTGAGAATTTTGTGATTGTGTATATTATTTGTAATCTTAGTAAATGGATCAAATCCGAAAATCCGAGTTCCGACCCGATCCGGGTTTCAATCCGAAAGGATCCGGGTTGACTATGACCCGATCCGATGATTGACTCGATCCGTGGTTCATGGATTTGGATTCGGGTTGAGGTCGATTCGATCCAAATTCGATCCGTTGACAGGCCTAATATCATACACATCTAAAATGATGTAAGCCGTTGGCCCGGCGGCAACACGATTACCAATTTCCTCACCAAACCCCCAGTCCCTTTCCTTCCTCTTCCTCACCTTCATTCCTTCAACCTGTCGCCGGTGGCGGCGGTCACCGCTCTGAGTGGTGATACCTTTGTCTTGCTTCCCATCGTCCTCTTCCAAAGCTTTCTTCTCCTACTAGTATATCACAATACCCCACATTAACGAAATCCCTAGCCAGCCAATCGCAATCACTAACTCCTAACCCTCTCGCCTTTGTCCTCAACGATCAAAGATGGCACCGGAAGCAATGGAGGTATTCTGCTAGTGCTTCCACTGCCAGCGTTGGATCGTTTAAAGCATGGGCTCGTCGTAGAGTGAGCTGTGGTCGGGGATGGGTGATTTCCGGCGAGGAGAAAGCAAAGCCCAACTCGCCAGCGCAATCGGCTGCTCCACCTCCTCCGACGGTTGTTAAAGACGTGAGCTCAACGGAGTTTGTCATTTCCCGGCTCTGGATTCTCCGACTGATTGAAATGATTTTCACGGCTGCGGATGCAATGCGGTTCCTACCGAAAAACAGGACGGGCAGCGAAGCCTGTACCAAGCGTTTGTTTTTTTGCCGATTAGCTATGCGTATGCTGCCAGTCTTCAGGTTGCTCTGTTTCTTTTCCTTTACTCTTTTCCTCCGTGTAGGTTACCTTCATAGACGGCGTTGGTTTGAGAGGAGGACATGCCCATCCCCCCTCTCTCTCTCTCTCTCTCTTGTTCGATTGACGAAGAAGGGTAAAGAGAGAGCGCCTTTTAGGTAGTATGACTACCTCAGTATGGATTAATAGATATATTAAGAAAAGGTTTTATGTGAAAACGGTGGTTGAGCAAAAAGATTGGATGAAATGATTCTAACAACATGAACAGTTGTACAAAATTATCCTAGAAATGTGGTTGCAGTTTATTCAAAAATAACATAACACAAAACCACGCCTTTTGAGTTATTTTTTCCAGTTCACTTAAGAATTTTGGCTGATTGCCTGCCCAAGTTCAAAGAAATCTTCTTCTAAAATTAATTTCTGAACACTTTTTTTGTGATTCAGCCAATAGTTCTTGGATATATGCTGGTATAATTGATGTGACAACTAGACCTTCAAAGCTTTTGTGATGACGGAATCATGTCATGGCAGGTGTGAGGTGCTTGATGTAGAGTTGATGCCAAGCAACTCCAAAAATTACCTGCAAGTTATAATTGCTCTTATTTCAGTTAGCTTTAGAGTCATCATCATTGTTAACTACAAAGTCATCATCATTATTTGCTTTAGAGTTTGGATGGCCTGCTGATCAATTATCTCCATTTTTTGAATGAAAACAAGTTTAATCTTTGTCTATGTGTGGATTCTCTTTAGGGGTTGCACCTTTACTAGTTGCTATGACAGTTGATGTAATACCCTGTAATCCAAATATAAAGGTGTTGATGTAGGATGTAGGGGATCCCAAGGAACACCAAAAAAGAAAGAGAGTTCCAGGAGGCGGCGGCGCGCAAGGGGGTAAGCCTGCTTAACGGAAGCTTAAGGAAGAGAGGGAGAGAGAGTTCGGGGCATCCAGAAGAGCGCACAGAGATTTAAGGTGGTTCAGGGAGGAAATCCTCTACGTCCACCGAGTGATCAGCGAAGAAGGTTCACTAATGGAAGAAAGTAGCCGCGAGGGCTAATACAATGCTTCTGAAAGAGAGGAGTTGGTCCTCAGGGAGTCTCTTGTAGAAAAAAGGGGTCCCTCCGAAAGTGTAGGTCCAGAGCGCCCACTAAAGAAGGCGAGGAGTATGGAGGAGGAAGGCTTTGCTGCCGGGGGGGAACATGATTAGCAGCAGAGCGTAGAGCCCCCCTTTAGCGCCAACTTCGCCGGACTCTTCTGGGACTAGGGTACAAGGATGTTGGTGAGAACGAAAGGGAACGACAGGAGATTGACTGTTGTTACTGTGCCAACCGCGAATAAGGGTTGTGTCTACCGGGGAGAGGTAGGTCTGGCTCTAGGGGGTGGTCTAGTATCAAGGGATTTGGAGGATAAATTAGAGATGACTTCCACGCCAGAGCTCTATTCGGGTCTCGCCAATAGAATAGCCTCGGTGAGGATCCCCTCTCAGGCCTTCCCTCCCGTTATTCTCGTGAGCTGACTTGTGTTTGTTGTAGGTCCTCGCTCGCTTGCCGTTGGCTTTGAACAAGGCCATGAGGACCGAGGAGCAGGTGCTGGAGCAAGGACGTCAGCTTCATCAGAGGGATGAAGAGATCGAGGCCTTGAGGGTCCAGCTGGTGATGAAGTCCTCTCAGCTTGACACCGCCCAGGAAGAAAAGATTAAACTGCAGGAAGAAAAGGCCAAACTGCAGGAGGAACTTGCAGTACGCCAGTCTGCAATGGCGTGCTGGAGGCTGACAATAAAGCCCTGCAGGAGAAGCTTGCCAAAGTTGCCGAACACCAAGAAGTCGTTGTCGCAGAAAGGTCCACGGCTGCTGTGGAGGCTTACAAGATGAGCTTACCTTGCAGGAGATTAAGATTAGAAGGGATTAAGCGGTCATGGGAGGGATTGTCTTCCACTTTGATCCAAGGGGGTAAAGTTACTGCCGCCGATCTTGGAGAAGTGGATCATTTTCCTTGCATGGCCGCTGATCCTACTTTCAGGGATGAGGGTTTCGACTTAACTGATGACCTCATCCATCAGGTGTTTAACCTTTTGGATGGGATCAGTAAAGGCTGATCCCTTCTCCCGGTAAGATGAGTAAATTGTAATCCCAATTGTTGTAATTTTTGAAAATTAATAGAAAATTTGCTTTGCCTTTCATACTTGTTTTGTTCTGATGTGCATGAAATGAACAGGTACTTTTGTATGGAACTTGATTCTGATTATGATTTTCGAGGAAATCCCTTGTAATAAAATAATAAGGGACTTTTGAATCACATAGAACACCCCCAGTTTGAGCCTTGAAACTTCGTGTCCAATGATAACAAGAGAAATCCTGCCTAAAAGGTATTGTCTGACCCAATGCCAAAAGGACTAAGTGTCTGAAACATTGCGTCCGATGTTTGTACTTAAGGCATGGGCTGACTTCGGGGGTTTCATAATTTCGGTTATAAGTATGTTCCTTTATACACCTGCACAGAAAAGAAGTAGTAATAGTAGTGAAGATCCTGCCTAGGAGGAGTTATCTGTCCCGATGCCAAAAGAACTTGATCGTCTGAAACATTGTGACCGATGTTTGTACTTGTGGCAAGGGCTGACCTCCGTTAAAGTGGCAGATCCTAGTGGGAAGCGAAGGCACTCTGTTTAGGGGGGGCCTGTTTCATGAGCAGATGACAGAGATTGCCCTAAGATTATGAGCAGACCTTTAGACCTTCCGCTAGCCGGATGGGCTTATGGACCGCCTGCCAGGCGTAACTAGGCTCAGTGACAGCCATATATGGAAGGTTAGTTATGATAACCCATCGTGTGCGAGGTCCGAAACCTCGGGTACGATGATGGAGGTTTGAGGTTTGAAATCATACCTGAGCGATGGATGTTAGGCTGATATGAATACCTTAAAATGAATTAATAGGTGTGAGATTCACTGTTGCAAGACTTCTGAAGTCTGAGATACAACCTCTGGGATATCATAAAGAAATTCAGATATTTTGGAAGAACTCAGGATGTCTATTAATAAAGAATGTCTTGAGAACTTTCTGACAATCTGTGTAATAAATTTCTGAATGAATCTATACAAACGAATATTGTATAAGGAGTATAAAGACGAACTGTCACCAAGAATCAGGCATAGACTTTCTTTAGATCATTCCCACTCCAAGTTCTGGGGATTTGGATGCCTTCAGAAGTCATAAGATAGTATGCGTTCGGTCCAGCAACCTCACGCACGATGTAAGGGCCTTCCCAGTTAGGCTCCAGCTTGGGAACCCCCAAATTGCTGCCAGCGAGAAGCCGCCGCTTAAGTACCAAGTCTCCTTGAATGAAAGCCTTGGGGTTAACCTTGCAGTTAAAATATCTTTTAATCCGACATTTGTGCTCCAGGGGCTTGAGTGCAGCCAGCTCTCTCCTCTGTTCTAAGAGGTCCAGATCGATGCGTCGTGAATCATCGTTTTCGCTCACCTAGGTCTGCATATCTTTGAGATTGGCTGCAGTTTCTACCCTGAGAGAGTAATGCTCCAGTTCAACTGGTATGACAGCGTCCGCCCCGAATGAAAGGGAGAAAGGAGACTCCTGGGTGACCTAGGAAGGAGCTGTATTGTAAGCCTAGAGAGCGCCTGGTAGTTCTTCTGGCCAACGGGCTTTGGCGTCGTCAAGGCGTTTCTTTAAGATGTTCAAAATATTTTTGTTAGCGGCCTCTGCCTGCCCGTTGGTGTGGGGATGCCAGACGAATGCATACTTAAGATTGATTTGGTGTTTGCCGCAGAAGTCGTGGGTCTGTTGATTAGCAAACGGGGTACCATTGTCAGTGATGATCACCATTGGTACGCCGTATCTGCAGACTCCCATTGGGCTGGTCAGGAGGATCCCAGCCCCCTGGGATTGTGATCCGGATGCACCATCGATGTGAAGGGACCAGGGATTTGCCCTATGTCTGGCGAGTGGTGGCTCTGAAGTAGAAAGCTCAGCGACGAAGTCTGCTAGGGCCTGAGCCTTGATTGCTGTCCGCGGGACGTATCTGATGTCGTACTCACCCAACTCAATGGACCATTTGAGCAGTCTTCCCGAGACCTCGGGAGTGTGCAGTATCTTCAGGAGCGGCTGGTCAGTGATAACCTGGATAGTGTGAGACTGGAAGTACGGGCGTAGCTTCCTCGCCATTACCAAAAGAGCCAGGGCAAGCTTCTCTAGCGTGGGGTACCGACTTTCAGTATCCAGGAGAATGTGGCTGATGTAGAAGATTGGATGTTGTACCTCCTTAGCGTCGTCCACGAGGTCTGCGGAAATTGCAGTGTCAGATACACCGAGGTATAGAGACAGGACCATTCCTTCCTTTGGTGCTCTAATATCGGAGCCGAGGTTAGATATCTCTTCAGCTCTGTGAAAGTCGCTTCGCATTCGCTGGTCCACTGGCCGCCCTTGTTGTTGCGCAGGCACCGAAAGAACGGCGAACATTGGTCCCCGGCCTTCGAGATGAATCTACCCAGGCTGTTTATTCGCCCTGCTAGCTTTTGAATTTCTTTCGGCGTTTTTGGAGAGGGCATGTTTAGGATCGCCGATATTTTATCTGGATTGGCTTCTATTCCCCTGGCTGAAACTAGATAGCCTAAAAATTTTTCCGAGGCAGCGCCGAAGGTGCACTTGGCAGGATTAAGCTTGAGGATGAACCTTCGGAGGGTGTCGAGTGCCTCCCTGAGATCGTTGAGGTGTCCCTCCAAGGTTTTGCTTTTGACCAGAATGTCGTCTACATAGGCTTCAAGATTCTTCCCCCTTTGGTCTTTGAAGATGGCGTCGATCATGCGCTGGTAGGTAGCACCAGCATTTTTGAGACCAAAGGGCATGACGTTGTAGTAGTACATGCCGAAGTCGGTGATGAAGGCAGTCTTCTCTTCATCTTTCTTGGCCATCCGGATCTGATGGTACCCAGAGAAAGCATCCAGGAAGCTCATAACGTCGTACCCGAAGGTACGGTCTACCATCGTATCAATACGAGGGAGAGGGTAGGTGTCTTTGGGGCAGGCCTGGTTCAGTGTTCGGAAGTCCACGCACATTCTTCATTTCCCATTGGCCTTTTTCACCATGACCATGTTGGTGAGCCACTGAGGGTACTGAACCTCCCTGATATAGCCTGCTCCGAGCAGTTTGTTAACTTCTTTTATAACGTCCTGCCTCTCTCCTGCCATTACCCTTTTCTTTTGTGTTATAGGGGAGGCAGCCTTAGAGATATGTTCAGGTGATGTTCGCAGACGGCCCTGTCAACACCTACAACGTCTTCGGGAGACCAAGCGAAGATATCAGTATACTCAGAAAGCAAGGCGGTGACCTTCGCCTGCTGCTTGTCATCATTGAAGATGATATATTTATAATTTTAGAAGAGTCTTCCCCCCCTAAGGTTACATTGACGATCCCCTCCTGTGGTACAACTGGCTGAGACTCTCTGGGGTCCAGTTGATCGACAATGAGTTACGCCGCTATCTGGAAGCATCGGGTGGCCTACCTGGAGTCTCCTCTGAGAGTGACAACGCCGCTGGAAGTTGGGAACTTTGCGCATAGGTGAGGCGTGGAAATCACCATCCCGAAGGAATTGAGTGTTGTCCTTCCAAGGATGGCGTTATAGCCTGACTTAGCTCTGATGACAGCGAAGTTCACCATGTTCATAGCATAGCCGTTGCCATCGCCAAGGGAGGTAGGCAGGGTAATGAATCCCAGAGGTCGAACCCTCTCCTCGGAGAAACCGAGCAAGGTGGTTCCAGTGCGGGCGAGGTCTATCTCTTCGAGTCCCATCTGGAGAAAGGCAGATTCAAACAGGACGTCAGCGGCGCTCCCCGAGTCGAGGAGCACTCGTCGAACATCGAAGTCAGCTATACGGGCGACGATCACGATCGGATCGTTATGTGGATTGCCCTGCTGGGGGAGATCTTCTTGGTAGAAAGTGAGAGGGATGGACGAAGAATGTTGCTCAGAAATACCGCCGACTTCGGCTTCATGGCGTCGAGCAATAGCGGGGTCAATGCTAAAGATAGCATTGATCGTCCTGGCGAGAGGGGGCTAAGGACGCTCTGGTCGACTAGGACCTGGAGGCGGCACAGCCTTAGCAGGGGCTCCAGCAACTTCAGGGGCCTTCCCCTTCTGGGTAGCAGTGTAGGTTGGCGCCATCTGCATAAATTTCTCGAGTTTGCCCTGATTCATCAGTTTGTCAAGCAGAGCTCTGAGGCCCCAGCACTTATGAAGTTTGTGCCCGTAGTTCCTGTGGAACTCACAATAATTGTCGGGATCCACTCCGACCGGAGGCGCAGGCTTGGGCTCGGCGGGTCGGACCCATCCTTGTTTAACGGCCGCCGCGTAGACCTCAGGGAGTGGCCAAGAGAAGGAATGCCTCTGGACGTGTCGTGGCTGCCCTTTTCGGTCACGGCCTTTGGTCACATGTATCTTCGTGGCCGTGGGTTCATTGCTCCGATGCTTTCTCTTTCTTTTCTCCTGCTTAGCTCAGAGGTCACGGCCTTTGGTCACATGACTCAGCGTCCTCCAGGAGCATAAATTGACTGGCTCTAGCCATCAGCTCTGGGTAACTTCGAGGTTTGGCCATCTGTAGGGATTTGGACAGGTCCCCCACCTTGAGTCCTATCTGAAAATTGTGCATGGCCACCGCTGGGTCTACGTCTTCAGCTTCTGCCGCAGCGGTGAAGAAGCGGTTGGTGTAATCTCGGAGACTCTTTCTCTCGCCCTATTTAATACTAGCGAGCACCATGTCGGAAACAACCATCCGGGTCCAACCGATGAAACGGGCGATCAGTTCCCATTTCAAATGCTCGTAGGAAGAAATGTGACCCCTGGGCAGCTTGACGAACCAGCTGAATGCCGCCCCTTTGAGAGTGTTGGCTAGGAGGTGGCACTTGGTGGCTTCGTCTGACTGTCGGTAGCGGACTGCAGCCTCGAACCCCTGAACGTGTTCGCGGGGGTCAATCGCACCTCTGTAAGCCTCCAGTCTGGGCGACCTAAAGTCCTCTGGAATCGGGGCCAGCCGGATGGTGTCGGAAAAAGGAGCGTTCCCGTCCATCGGCCCGAAAAAGGGGTCAGGCCCATGATGAGGGGTCTGAACGCCTGGAAAGAGGGGATCTCTTCCGGCGAGAAAAGAAAGGAAAGCAGGTGGAAGGAAAGCAGGCTACGGTAGCGGACATGGTGGAAGAAGATTCTGGTGAACTTCCTGGAGACAGAAAGGGCGTCTGGGCGGTTGAGAGGAGTCAGACGTCTGAATAGAAGGCACTGCGGCAAGAGGCGCGGGAGCAGGGGCCCCAGCAACCGGAGGAGGAGGTACAGGGGCCACTGCTACTGGCGGAAGAAGTCCTGCGGGAGAGGCGCAAGAGCCGCCATGACCGGCGGAGGGGGCGCAGGAGCTGCTGCGACCGGAGAAGGAGGAAGTACTGCGCATACCGGCTGGGTTTGCTTGAGTATCATGGCCTGTTGGGATGTGAGGCCAGTGGCCAGGTCAGTAAGGTTTACCAGCATCCCTTGGAGCTCTGAGACACGGGTCCCTCTAGAAAAGGAAGCAAATTCGACGTGACGTCGAGAAGTGGAGGTCGAAGCTCTGTCGTTCGGCGCCCGAACGGAAGGCTCTCCTGCATGCATACTGTGAGCAGCGGAGTTGGTTTTGCGCGTTATGGCCACCATCTTCCTGAGATCTCAATGAAAGCACCAGAAGATGTTGACGTGGGATGTAGGGGATCCCAAGGAACATCAAAAAAGAAAGAGAGTTCCAGGAGACGGCGGCGCGCAAGGGGGTAAGCCTGCTTAACGGAAGCTTAAGGAATAAAGGGAGGGAGAGTTCGGGGCATCCAGAAGAGCGCACAGAGATTTAAGGTGATTCAGGGAGAAAATCCCGTACGTCCACCGAGTGATCAGCGAAGAAGGTTCACTAATGGAAGAAAGTAGCCGCGAGGGCTAATACAATGCTTCTGAAAGATAGAGGGGAAGAGATAGCTCCTCAGTTGGGGCTTTGATACAATGAGGGTGGAAGAATCTGAGAGGTTCCTTGCACCCTGGATGCCCCTCTAATTTCTGATCTCCAATCTTCTCTCCGATCGATCGATCTCCTGCTTGGAGACTGTTTAAGGGTATTTGTAGGCGATGGATTACATAGCTTTATCCTGATTTTCCGGAGAAAAGGAGGAGGACAAGCTCTGGGTTCGCGCCGCTTGTCGGCCGTCGGAGAGACCAGAAGCCGCAAAAGAAGGGTGCTACCTTTTAATATTGGTACTTCTTCTGGGGATCCATGACGGCTGGAGCATGCGGATCCTTGATTTGTGGGTCTGGAAAAGGTGCTTTGTACGGGGAACGGCACGGTCAGGTCAAGCTGATTGTGACGGGCACCGCTCTGTAACATCGTGCCCGACGTTACCAGGGATGGTCCTGGCTCGTCGTGGACGAGGCTAGGCTGCAGCCTCGTGTCCGAGGTTTGACCGGGTCAGGAACCTGTGAGAACAGAGGAGTTAGTAAATAAGTGAAAGTAGCTGGAGGCCAGCCAGGCGCCACGTGTACTGCCGGGATGCAGTGCAGGGACCACGTGTTAACAAAAGGCATTGTCCTCTTTAGCTTTAGAATATTGCATGACTTGAATACTTCCGAAGAGATCATCTATTTTAGTATTATTCTAATTCAAGCATGCTTAATTACAGAATTTCTCATCATTAGCCTTATGGTTTTGCCCTAAAAGATGTCTCTACATTTGGGATCATATTATGTACTTATATAGTTTGAGATCTTCCCTCCCTATCTAATGTAGGATGACTTATTTCTGTGCCCCTCTCATCATTATTTATCTGCCTAAAGGCCAACTATGAGCCACTTTGCTCTAATGATTCCTTTATCTTGGGATATCACCTGACGTTTACTTCCCGCTCTCTTCGGCCACTGGAGCCACAATCAGATTTGAGTCATTGTAATGATTTACCCCATGTTGCTACAACTTTTTGTTGATTGTTGCAACAATCACCACATATGATATTATGTTTTATTAACTTGCTCTTAGTTGTTGCAATTATCATAGCTTTGTACGGGGTTAACCCTCGACTTTCCCCTACATGCCACTGCGGCCATTAAAGACCTTTGCCTGATTCCATGTTTGTACCTTTTCTAGTTGCATTCACCCTAAGTTGTTGCTATCGTGCGACACTATCTTGCACCATGCACCCCCAACCTAGTATTCACCATCAGTCGACGCCTCCTCAGAATTGGTACCCATCCACATATGCCGCATGCTCATGGCTTCTCTGCTCATTCGTGTTACCTATGCGCCCGCAAGCATTGCACGAAACCTAGCCATAGATAGAGCGAGCTTGTTTTTAGCCCTGCTTAGACTCAGTTGATTTGAGGTAGGCAAACTTGACCCTGAAATGGACTCACACCCGAATCATTCTGATTTAGGCATATTTCTCTCCAACTAAGGTATTATCCTAGAATGGTTTCAACCTATGGACATACATAAGGCCAAGAACTTTCATAGATTAGCTACATTGTACAAGTTATTTATAAAAGGTTCTAGTACTATTATAGCTCCAATTACGAGCTGTTTTTGTAAGTGTGAGTTCAAGTGGACAAAAACCATCTTTATTAATTACATTCCTTGATATTAAGGAGAGGTTGACTTACACACCTGTATTGCATGTCCAAAATTTCTCGAAAGTCTTTTAAGGCAGCATGTGATACTTCGGGATTAAGTATCGAAGGAGTTTTAAATCAATAAGATCATCTAGGTTTTTACTTCGATGAGTTATTAAATGAAGCCTAACAACAATTCTTAATCTATGATTGAAAACTTTTATGCCAAAGTCCAAGTACTATGATATTAGGGTCAATGCCTATTGCTTAGAGAGTTTGTTTGATATTTAGGTCACTAAATACCCTGGCATCTAAATTGACAGAAATAACTGAGTCATAGAAGTCTGAAGTGTGTTTTATTCAGGTGCATATGTTTGTTCTATTGCAATTTTCAAATGTTCGGAATTGATCGTGGTGGGGACACAGATCAGCATCGAATTGGATGGCTAGGATGACGTTATGTACTGAATCAAAATTCAAATTCAAATTAATTAGAGCTATTAGAGATTTTCATATTAGCTTTATTTAGATTTGATTTGATTTGATTTAATTCAGAGCATATCTGGAAGATTTGGAGACTCACCACATTTAAAGCTGATTTTATTTTATTGTAATAGAATTAGTTTCATATTTGCTTTTATTTATTTGGTATTTTATTTTCTGCATTTAATATTGTATTTTTAAATTTCTACATGGGATCTCTCTATATAAAGAGGTCGTCTTGCATTGTAAAGAATAGCATTTGATGAATGAAATTATGTTTGAGTTTTCTCAGAGCCTAGATTCGGGTTAAGGGATTGATATTCCGGTGAAGGAAAAAGTAGGGTTAGCCTTTGGTGAGAATCCTCAAATTAGCCTAGTTATCC
>JAEMOT010003414.1:88193-146870 GCA_019297695.1 Apostasia ramifera
CACGCCCTCCTGTGCTCATGCCTGCGCGCCGTTTGCGCTTTGTCCGCGCATCGCCCGTACTCGAGATTAGTTAATCATCGCAAGTGACTCTTCTACGATTCAAATTGCTGGTAAATTCTTTCCTGAACTCAACTAAGCTGATTATTTGACTTCAACACAAATTATTCGCTTGACTTGGGTTATTTATTTGGCTCTAATTATGTGACCCAATATTTTTTGTGTGTCAATTACTGTTGGATTTAACTGTGAGACGTCTGTCCTAAATTCCTGAACCTCGGATCTGATTTATTGAATTTAAATTGACGCCATAATCTAAATTAATAAATTCTTATTTATCATACGATCCAGTTTAATTTTAATTTTAAAATATCTTAATTTACGGGATTCAAAAATCTTATTTATTATATAATTTATTTAGAAAATATTTTTCTCTTAATTAAAATAATTTGCTAATCAATCTTGCTGAATATAAATATAAAATATCATTAGCATCTTTTTCCGTCCCGCATCAACTTGGCATCAGAGCATGGTTTAGGTTAGGACATTTTATTTGATCATTTTTACATATTCTGTATTATAATTTTTTTTATTACTACCTAATATAAATATCATGTGAGTATGGACCGTAAAATAGAAACTATATTATCTGAGCTTATCGCATAGTTCGACCGCATATCTACACCTAATAAACAACATGACCCTAGATTAGTACCATTTGCTCCAATTCCTACTCTCATTGCCAGACTTATTGAGACTATAAGTGATCAATCTAGTTTTTTCGTGAAATAAGTTTTGAATGAGTTCTCCACGGAGACCTTCATTCTTCTTGAAGCATTGGAACTTGATTCCTTACCTATATCATTTATATAGCAGATCCTAGTTTAGCCGAAAAGTATGAAAAGTATGAGCATAAGATGCACGAGGAAGATAGTTATATGATAGAAGTTGAAAGTCAAGTTGAGAAAATAATTATAGAGCTGAGTCATAAAGAAAAACAGATCATAGATTTGATAAAAATCACTAAATCATCTTACTCTATTGATAACACTATCGATCACATTGAGATGATTATAGGCTACAATCATTATGAGGTCAATAGGTTCGATCTACTTAAGCATACTTATACATATCCTAGATTTAGTAAAAACTCGACACCTATAGAGCAATGTAGGCAGATAGCGCATGAGACTGAGTGGTTGGCTACGCGAATATCTAACTGGTGTGCTGTACGGTTCGCCAGATATTTCTGGAGAACTTTATGACACCTATTAGGAACCGCATCTCTCATGACTCTAACCTATTTTTCTTATGCCTATAATCAGAATTAATTATTCCGTAAGCATTAGTAAGGTCATAAATCTAGTTTGCATATATATATATATTTTTTTAATATCTTAGGTTTGAGTGTAATCAGTATTTGTATTTGTATTCATCTAGTTGCTCTCTAGATGGATAACTATTCCTATGTGAATACTTAGACTTATATGTCATGCTATAAAACCTTAATGGATATACAAGATAAGAATGCAATGAAATACACGAAACGAAAAGTGTACTTAAACGAAACAAGGATCGGATGCTACTAAGAAGTGGCATGCAATACTTGCACTGATACCAAGCTGATGCATCGAGAAAACAATGGACCTTATGTTTCTAAATACAAATAACGCAACTTGATTAGGGAGATTATTGATATTGAATTTGTTGAGCTAATTTACTGATATTGTGTTCTGATGAAATGTTCTTTTAGTATGAACTTTGTCTACTCAGTACTTTGAGACTAATGCCTTTTTGGCAGGTACTTTTTCACTTAGTCAAACACAAGATAAGGGCAAGGGGATTGACGAGGCTTGAACTGTCACCTTTTTTTCTTTTTTTAAAATTGAAATAATCATGTGCGATATTTGCTAAGTGAGTAGATAAATGATCTGTAATAGATGTTTTATTTTATGCTGAATTTTGATATCGTTGAACTCGATGTTTCCTTGCCTAGAATGTTTTGTCACACCACTACCATCAAATGTAAGATGGTTAAGGTTGTCGGTTGTGACATCCTCAGTGCCAGTACTACGCTGATATGCAAAGGCACCTGCAAGGTACCTCAGGCTTATCAATTCGTCTTGGCCTTTCGCTGTATGGGGGATTAACTTTTTAGGGCTAATGCCCATGGCTATCAAGAGCTACAAATGGGTTTTAGTCGTAGTTGACTACTTCACAAAGTGGATATAAGCAAAGCCTTTAGGTCAACCTACTGCTCAGAATGTCGGAAATGTTCTGTGGGCAAACATTGTTTGCAGATATGACGTCCCCATGGTGATTATTATAGATAACGGCACTCCATTTGCCAATCAGCTGGTTCGTGATTTCTGTGGCAAACACCAGATCAATCTCAAGTATACATCTGTCTAGCATCCTCACACGGACGGACAGGCCGAAGCTGCTAACAAAAATATCCTAAACATTCTGAAGAAACGCCTGGACGGTGCCAAAACTCACTGGCCAGATAAACTACCAAAAGCTCTCTGGGCTTACAATATTGCCCCATCCGAAGTTACCTAGGAATCCCCTTTTCTCTGGTTTTTGGAATGGACGTTGTTATACCTGTTGCACTCGAACAGTACTCCCCCAGAGTGGAAGAAGCGACAAACTTTGATCCTGAAGATTTGCAAACCTGGATGAATGAGAACGATGATTCACGACGGGTTGACTTGGATCTTTTAGAACAAAAAAGGCAATTAGCCTTGCTCAAACGTCTGGAGCATAAACGCCGAGTTGAACGATATTTCAATCGCAAGGTTAATCCCAAAAGCTTCACTCAAGGTGACCTGGTGCTTAAGCGGCGACAGCTTGCTGGCAGCAACTTTGGGGTTCCCAAGCTTGAACCTAACTGGGAAGGCCCATACATCGTACGTGAAGTTGCGGGACCCAATGCATACTACCTTATGACTTCTGAGGGCGCTCAACTCCCTAGAACATAGACTGGGGATGATTTGAAAAAGTTCTATGCTTGAATTCTGGCTTCTTTATACATCATACCTGGAATTCATTTGTACAGATTCATCTGGGATTCTTTTGCATTAATATACGTTCAGAGATTCTCATTTGACCATGGTTTTCTGAAAAAGTTATAAAATTCCGAAACTTCAGCTACTTTCGATTCATGATCATCGTTACCGCAATTAACAGAGGTTCTTCTCTAGTGCAAGGTCCTTTCTTCGGACATTTCATGTTCTAGAATTCTTATGCTATTCGTTTTTGAAAGTGCATTATCATAATTGGTCTTCAAATCCCGATATTGATGATTAATTCATTCTGGGTACTCATATTACTTAAAGCGCGAACAGCTTTTCATTATTTAGGCGTCGCGTGACAGGTATGATTTCAACCTTAAAATTCAAGGAAAGGTTGGTCATAAATTTGGAGAGTTTGCTTCCACACGGAGACGAAGACCTGAGAGAACAAATAAAGGAAAGGGAAGAAAGGGGAAAAAATAAATTTCCTTTAACCATCGCACTTGAGGTTTTATCACCTCGACTACGATGGCGCATTATGCTCACAATCCATATGCGGAGGTCACTGAGCCTAGTTATGCCAACGACAACCGGGGTCTCCTCTAAATGTTTGGAACCTCTCCATAATCCCACCAGTCTAACGGAGGGCCAGAAGAGCCTGCTCGTAATCATAGGATAGTCCCTATTGTCTACTCACGATACAGGTTCCCCCTAAGTAGAGTGCCTTTGCTTGAGCGGCTGGGGGCTTCCCTCTCCTGGCCCTCTTCATCAGAACTGTGCCATGGGGAGGGGTTATCTCCTTGAAGATGGTATATCCTAGTGCTTTGGCGTACAGGGATATATCATTCCTCACGTGCTTGAGGAAGTCCTTTAGAGGCCAGTTCTGCCCCTTCAACTTCTCCAGGTTCCTGAGGGTCCCTTCCCCAGCCATTCATCTGCATCTCTGATGAATTCAGGTGGGCATACCCCAGGCTTCAGAGGGATGCTCAAATCCCCTCCTGCGAAGAAGTTGTAGTCCCTCCAGTCAGAGTGAGAACTACTAGCCCTGGAGAACATTGTCTTCTTCGACTTCGACCGGAGAGCTAGGCATTCTTTGTATCCAGGCACCGCCATCCAACTGAACAGGCCCCTGAACAACGTCAAGCTCCATGGCATTTCCTGGGCCTGCAATAGCTTGGTGAAAGAGTATATGTACGCGACGGAGTTGGGGAAGAGCTACGCCGGCACAATTTGGTAGGAGTTAAGGATTTACCTGAACTCTAATTGAGGAGGCAACATCAGACCATACTCCACCTGCGCTTGGTAAATGCACACCGCTCCTTCAGGGGGTATGTTTGGCCGGAGCTCGGTGGTAGGCTGGATAACGATGAGGTCGGGGTTCTCCTAAACCCCCTAGTCGTGTTGAGCACTTCGTGCTCCATCAGGAGACTCTCCTGGTAGCTGGAGTCGCCCATGAACTGTTCGACTAACTCAGCCCATTCGATCTCTCTTCCTCCCATGGTGAAATTTTGCGGCGAGCAAACATAAGGAAGATTTTCAGGGTTTGAGATAGGTTAGCGTTTCAAACTTCCCTTCTTAGGCCAGGCCTTTATGAGAAACAGTCGTGCCTTTTCATCTTCAGGCCATTTAATCTTTCAGATCGACAAGCAGGCCTAATCCGGCCATTCATTTTCTAACTGTTTCGAAATTTGAAGCGGCGCACGGATATCGAAGCGACTTTTCACTTATATTCTTCTTGAGATCGTGCACAGTGTTTTTAATATCGGATTGCATTATTCCTCAACTATCGTTTCTCAACATTTCACCTGTGTACATAACGTCGTGGACGGCGATAGTTTGTTTCTTGTTTGCAGAAATCCTCGTTTTTTCAACTTTTACTTGTGGTTCAGGGATTTTATCACATACTTTTTACCTTTATTTACTTGTGAATTCCTGTTCTTTTTCCTTCTGATAATTTCAGAGTATCTTTTTCAAACAATAGAGAAAGAAGACAAAAGAACAAAAATACAGTATAAAACAGAATTCATCCAGAGTTAGCAAGTTTTCAAAGAAAAGATATTTTTCATTAACAACAAACTTGTTACAAATTCTATTTCTTTGTACTTTACTAATCACAGTTAACATTTAATTTTTCAAATTAAGATCTTTATTATATATTTGCACTGATATAGATGATATTTAATAAAAAAAAATAGTATGGTAATTATTTCTTTTAACCGTGGGATTTTATTATTAATTACAAAGAAATCAAAAATATTTTTAGAATGCAATCTAAGACTATAGAAGATTAAAGGAATTTAGCTATGAACCATAAATTAGAAATTGCAATTCCCTTCATAAATTAAGATTATTCCATTTTATTTTTCTTAGCCAATTCCGAGCAATGAACATGTTCTGTTCTGACTATTGACACATTATCTTCGAATCATTATTATTTTAATTTATATGCATTGTTCGAAATATCGATTATTTTGTCATCTAATTTATCGTTCAACCAACAACTGCATTTCTACCTCTACAGCTTGGGCATACATTATCGATCAATTTAAATAATCTTATAATTGAATGTACATTGGTGAAATAATTTATTAATTATTACTTCATTAAGCAAATTTGCTAATTAATTAAAATTTAGGTTAATCATATAATTTCCGCTTCAACTCTCCTTTCCGCATAAACTTTGCTAGAAAACTTTCTATGAGACCGACCGTATTATTATAGTTGTGCGGGCGTCAAAAACCCCTTACTATAGTAAGGAGATTTGGGTAAAATTTGGCAGTACAATTTGGCTTGCCCGCATAAAAAGGAGAAAAAAAACTTCTATGCGAGAAGTTAAATTTGGGCTAATCCGCGCAATTTCTATTCACTTTTTTTTTAAAGAAATGGCCTCTTAGCTTTATTTTTTTAAAAAAAATGTTGTTATTTTAAAACCCCGTTTTTGTTATCATATATTTTTTTAAAAAATCCCTTTATATTATAAAATTCCTGTTACATTCTTCTTTCTCGTTTTTGTTAACATATATTTTTTAAATAATTACCAATATGCCACACAATTTAATTTTATTTATGTCTTACCCATCCATTTTTAGCTAATTACGCTATGCACACTCAAAACATTATAAAATTTTACATACACACATTTTAACTTATTTCTATTATAATGAGTAATCATAATTTTTCAATAACCTAATTATAGTTAGATTACAAAAAATCTGGGCCGTTCATCATATTATTTTTAAGAATATTTAAATATATTTTGAGTAAAAAATTTAAAATCTTAATGTTTAGGTGGCGGCAAAGGAAGGAGACATCCATGACGTGAATTAATTTAAGGACAAATCAACACTTTAGTGTGGTATTGAGGAAGAGAAAATATGTACTATTAAGAATAAAAATATAATTTTAATGATTTACTAACAGAATATTTTTTTTTTAAATAGATTTTGATTAAGTTTTAACTCAAATGTGTGTATGTAAGATTTTATAATATTTTGAGTGTGCATAGCGTAATTAACTAAGAATGGATGGGTAAGACATAAATAAAATTAAATTGTGTGATATGTAGGTAATTATCCCTATATTATTTTTAATTCTTTTTTTTTTAAATCCCTCTATATTTTAAAATTCCTGTTACATTCTTTTTTTTTTCATAAATGTACTGGCCTACTTTTCTTTTTAAAATTTTGTGTCTTTTAAAGTAACAATTGAAAACAAAAATTATAGCACATTTTGTTGCTTATAAACCTAGTAGTATAATTACTTTGTTGTAATTATATATATTTCTAAGAGACAAATTGCTTAAAACTTCTATTGTCGATGTGCCTTTTAATTTGATTTTAATTTGAGCAAATTTTAATATATAATTACTTCTCATCGAGGCTTTTTCTGAGTCTATTTTGTTGAATTGGCATGTGACTCACAAGCTACACGACATTAATTTTAGTATCATTATACTATAAAATAAGTTTATACACAACATGGCTGAAGTACAATCATATATAGAATAAAATCCGTAGTACACACGAAGCATCTCACAAGCTTATCATTCTAGGTAGATCTATTAATAAGCCAAATTCAAATCGAGCCAATTCCAATTTACTTTATCTTCGTCTCTTTAGTTTCTGTGGGCCGCCCGCTGCCAATTGTCGTCATTTAATTGGTGTATAAAGAGATGACGTGGCGAGCTCTCCGAATCCAATAATTTTTCCATATGTAGGCAGGATTGAAGAATTCGTAGCACTTTATCGCATAGAAATATTTTTACTCTCTTTTATGCGAAACTGGCAAGAAATTCTTCCAAAACTCCTGTACTATAATAAGGGGATTTTGACGCTCGCATGACATATATTATGCGGTTTGTCGCATAGGATATTCCTGAGAAACTTTTATGCGCAAATCTTTGCGCCACGTGGCGAATAAAAAAATACCTGGGATATTTATTATTAGATTTATCATACCATTTAAATTATAAATTTTATTCGCTTATATTTTTAAATTTCTTATTCTATTAATTATTAAAATTATTAAAATCTTAAACGTTTTTTTTTATTAGTTAAAATCTTAAATGTTAATTATATATAACCTTTAGCAAAGATATTTTTTAATAAAATACAATAATTTATCTTTTGGTTAATTAATTTATAATTATTTGGTCAATTTTTTAAGACATTTATTTAAGTTTTTAAAATTTAAAATAGACTTAAAAATAAAGTAAAATCGTGACTATAGTCCCTATAATTTCAAAATTAGAACTAAAGTGAAATTTTATAAAATATGTATAAAAATATAATTATTAAGTAATTTTAAGAACCTATAGTATTCTTATATTATGCAATAGACAAACTATTAGGCTTGGGAATTTTTTTCGAAAATCAAAACTTGCTCGTATTTTGCTCGATTTAAAATTGACTCAAAATTTTTTTTTTCTGATTTGAAGCTAGCTTGCTTGAAAAAAAATCGATTCAACAAGAAATCAACTTGATATGTATATAAGCATCCATATTCAGAAATTTTCAAAGTAAAAATGAGAAATTTAATGTATATAAATACATTGAAATAACTAATTATTGACGTAAGATGTAGGGGATCCTAAGGAACATAGAGAAAATGAGAGAGAGTCCTGAGAAATGGCGGCGCTCAGAGAACTCTAACAACCAGAACAGCACACAAAAGTTTAAAGTGGTTCAGGGAGGAAGTGCCCCTACGTCAAACGAGCAGTCAGTGAGAGGTTTTACTAAGAGAAAGAGAATGACTGAAAAGACCAGTACAATATTTTGGAGAGAGAGAGAGAGCTCCTCCGTTGGAGCTTGAGTTCAAGAAAAAGGGGGAGTCGAAGTAACGCTACTCCTGCTTCGGTTCTTCTTTGCTTCTGTTAATTGTTCTCTCTGTTTTTATGTCTGCTTAGTGGCTTTAAATATTGCTGAAAAGAGTACTTTATCTCAAATTTTTCGAAAAGAAAGGAGTTGGGCCCGTCCTGACGGTCCCTCAGCTGTCGGCCTTTGAGGGAGCCGGAAGTACTGGGTGGAGAGCTTTTTCCTCCTTGGTAGCAGTGATTCTACTAAGAGGTCGCGCCAGCTAGAGCACGCGAGTCTTTGATTTGCGTATCTGGGAAAAGTGTTCTGTACAGGAAACGAAGCGGTCGGGCGACGCCGACTGCGACAGGTGCAATCGGGGAACATTGCCATCAATGTTATCAGGGGCGATCTTGGATCGTCGTGGATGACGGTTGACTGAACACATGTGGCCGACGTTTGACTGAGGTTTGAGTCCTGCGAGAATAAATAAATAAAAACACATTAGTGTCACTTGGGAGCCACGTGTATGGCTGGGATACAGCGTCGGAGCCACGCGTTAACATCAACCCCTCACATTGTCAGCGCGCGAACATTAATATGGGTCCTAGAATGCGAATCGTCGTGACGGTGAACGCGCTGCCCGAGACCTGTCAGGATAAAGCTGGGGCGGCGTCCCGCCGATTCGTATCCCACTCCACAAGCTTCTGAAAATCCTGCAAAGGGAAAATCTGTTAGAGATGGAGGGTCGTCGCGAATGGAAGGCTTTGTCCGGCCGCTCGAAGAGGAGGAGGGCTGGCAGTTCTCCGATCGGCGTTCTTCCTGTTGAGAAGAGGAGGCAGGCAGAGCTGCCAGCTAAGGGGGCGGTAGCAGCAGAGGTGACCGTCAAGATGCCCCAAGAAGGAGAAGTAGGACCCCTGTCGCAATTCCTGCTGAAGGATACTGATGTCCTAGTAGAAGCTCTGGAGCCTGTACAAGACTCTGCAAAGGAAGAGGAAATGATTGCAGTGGTGGATGTTACTGACTCGCCGGTCAGGCCGTCTCAGAGGGCGGAGGTGCAAAAACAGGTGAGCGTAGTGCGCCAGAGGTCTGCGGGGGTGATCCTCAAGCTCGAGAAGATTCTGCTCAAGGATGAAAACAATGAACAGTTCCTTCCCCGTGTTAGGATAACCCTCACGAAGGAGCCGGCGAAGACGCCCTTGGTAATTTGTGGCCCTGCCCTTTCTGAGAAGCTGATTCCCCCACCTGTTGAAGTAAGGAGACCCTCTTTCCCCCGTCTCCTTCCGGCGAGTGCCCGGGGAGAGGAGAAAAAGGAAGAAAAGGAAAAAAAGGAAGAGGGCATGATGGAGGAGGGGATTAAGGAGAAGAAGGGGGCTCCTCAGGTTGTGTCTGAGGTCGCCCTCGACATTGAGGGGACGATGAGCGACCTGGGGAACAAATTATTCGAGATAAGGAGGGAAGAAGAGAAGGTCCTGAAAAATACATCCCAGATCCTGGAAGTGATAAAAAATGTGAAGGGTCAGGAAGAAGGGGAAACTCACCTCTTTGGGAAAATGGTAGAGTTGGAGGGTGCTCTTTTGCAAGCTGCGGAGCGCTCTCAAGTTGGTTTAAGGACGGAGCTAGGGGAGTTGAAGTTAGAAGATAGGTTGGCTTCCCTAGCTTCAAGCAGCTCAGAATGGGCCAGTAGAGCGGAGGCTGCGAGGGTAGAGTACCACCGCACTATCCTGGATATAGGGCAGGCTCACTCTTCTCATGTTAAGGACCTCCAGAAGAGAATAAAAGAGTTAGACGATGAAAAGGAGGCCTTGCAGTGGGAGAGGGAGAAGTTCAAGAAGGAGGCCGTGGATGCCAAGGAGGCGGAGTCCAAGGCAAAGCAAGCGGCTTTCGAGGCTCATCACGAAAATGAGCTGCTGAAAGCTGAGATGCACTCCATGGTGGAAAATAGCGCTGGATGGAGGGAGCGACACATGGAGGATCTGGAGGAAGAGGTGAACATCATCGGCGCCTCGCCGGTAGGCCACCACGTGAAGAGTCAGGTAGCCTTTGATTTTCTTCTCCAGATACTGGTTTATGTAAGTATCTTAAATAAGAAGAAATTAGAGGTCCCGCAGTTCTTCCCTTTTGTGGCCCCAAGGGACCAGACATGATGTTGGAAGCCATGGTCCAGAGGAGATTCCCCCCACAGGCTCCTACACAGGCTGGGGATACTATCTCGCTCCTCCACGTAGAAGTCTTAAAGAGGGCCAGAGTGTTCCCCCTGAAGCTCAGCGGCAGGATCTGGCTTGGAGCCAAAAATGACTTGTTTCCGTCCTCTCCTAATTCCTCAGCCTCATCATCAACATACGTTTGAAGGAACGATCGGAGAGGAGAGAATTCCTGGTAGGCCCTAGGTGATCTGCTTCTGGTTTGAAAGGAGTGTAATAGGTCAATCTAGAGGGGAGCCCTCCTCATATTTCAAATTCATACTATTACTCCAGGTATTTAAGTTCTGAAGCCTTGTATTTTTCTTTGACTCCTTTGTATGTCCTGTATCTAACAGAGAGACATGTGAGAGAGCAAGGAAAATGAAATTTGTAATAAGTTTTATCCTTAATGAAATGTATTTTCTTTCAAAAACTTGTTCTGGATGAATCTGGTTTACTATGCATTCCATTCATCTCCTCTTTCCTTTGTAAAAAAGATAATAAGAGATTGAAAAGAATAGAACAGGGATTCATAAGTGAAATCATAAAGCCAATGGTAAAAACAGAAGTTCAAAAGTTTCTGGATACCATCGTGGATGATGTTAGACTGAGGCAAAACATCGGTGAACGATAGTAGGGGAACAAACCTAGGCAGCGTAGCCTGATGTTTAGAAACATCGGACACGGGCATAGGAAGAGTGTAGATAGAGGGACGCTTAGATATCCGTGCGTCATTTCAGATTTTGATACTGTCAGAAGAGTGAACAGTTTGATCACACTTGCGTGTTGATCGAGGAGATCAGACGGCCAGAAGGCGAAGAGTCGTTGTCGTTTCCCATAAGACCGCAGATCAAAAGAAAGGGGGAAGGGAAAAAAAGGGAAAGTCAAATCATTCGTCCTTGCCTCCATCTCTGATAGAAACCTTTTCCTGCTTGCTCTACTACGGAATCTGATCATAGGGGGAAGAGAAATCGAGTGGGCCGGACTGGCCGAACAATTTCATAGGGATGTGAGCTATCAGGAGTCTTTCTTGATGGAGCACGAAGTGCTCAACACGACAAGGGGGTTCAGAGGAAACCCCAAACTAGTGATCATCCAGCCTACCATTGATCTCCGCTCGAACAGGCCTCCCGAAGGGGAAGTGTGCGTGTACCGGGCACAGGTGGAGTAGGGATGATGCTCCCGCCGCAGCCGGAGTTCAGAGAAGTCCTGAACTCCTAGTAGATTGTGCCGGCGCAACTTTCTCCTGACGCCGTCGCGTACATGTACTCTTTCCTGAAGTTGCTGTAAGCCCAGGAGATACCATGGAGCTTGACGCTGTTCAAGACCCTATTCAGCTGGATGGCGGTGCCGGGGTACGGAGGATGCTTGGTCCTACAGTCGAAGACGAAGAAGGCGATGTTTCCTAGGATGAGTAGCTCTCATTCTGACTGGAGAGACTACTACTTCTTTGTCGGGGGGGGGGGGATTTGGGAATCCCCCTGGAGCCCGGAGTCTACCCTCCTGAGTTCATTGGCGACGCCAAGTGGATGGCCGGAGAGGGAACCCTGAAGAGGCTAAAGGGGCAAAGCTGACCCCTAAAGGGCTTCCTCAGACACGTGAAGAATGACATATCTCTGTACGCCAAGATGTTGGGATATGTCGTCTCCAAGGAGGTTGTCCCACCCCCTGGCGCAACTCTAATGAAGAGGGCCAGAAGAGGGCAGCCCCCTGCCATCCAGCTCAGTAAGGAGGTTACTGAAGTGGAGGAGGAGCAAGTGATAGAGGTTCCGGAGCCTGTCTGCGGCAGAACCGCCATCAACGTGGTGTCCTCACCTGAGGACACCGTAGATGACAAGATGACACTGGCCGAGCTATACGCAGGCAAGGGGAAAGAGCCTGCGGCGGTGGCCGAACCCAAGACTGTTCCCAAGAGTGATAAGGGAAGGGGGATCGTCATTGGGGGAGAAAAAGAAAAGGAGAAGGACGAGGGCCAGGAAGGAGCCCGAAAAGAGAGGGCAGAAGGGGAGACTGCGATCCCTTGTCTGGACTTGGTACTCAGTGAAGCCCCCAAAAGGAAGAGGGTCTTCTTGAGAACGCTCGTCGAGGGTCTCCTTCGAAGAAGGGGAAGACCTTGGCGGAACAAGAAGAGACTGCCAGAGAGGAGCATGATTGGCAGCGAAGTGTGGAGCCCCCGTTCAGTATTAACTTCATTGGGGAGTTCAGAGGCGAAGGTTCGAAGGTTGATTTGAGTGCGACAGGGGAAGAAAGAAAGGTAACCATCATCTCCCAGCAATCATCTGACCGAAGCAACACCGTCTGGGGAGATTTGGGGCTGGCCATGGGAGGCGGACTGGTGACCAGGGACCAGGGGTGGAAAGATCCTCCACAACGGACCTCTATGCCGGCATCATCAACAGGGTGCCCACTGTAAGAATTTCTTACGTCTTTTCTTTCTCTGTTAATCTGCCAGAGAGGTACTAACTTTGTTCTGCTCATCAGATATTTGCTCGTCTACCTCTGGCTCTGAATAGGGCTTTGAGGACAGAGGAGCAGGTACTTGAACAAGGAGGCCAGCTTCAGCGACAGGTTGAGGAGATTGAGGCCTTGAGGGTGCAACTTGCTGTGAAGTCTTCTGAGCATGACGCTCTACAAAAGGAGTTCACAATCTATAAGTCCGCCATGGGAGCGCTGAAGGCTGACAATAAGGCCTTGCGAGAGAAGCTGACTAAGGCTGCAGAAGACCAGGAGGCTGTAGCTGCGAAAAGATCTGCCGCAGTTGTAGAAGCCTACAAAATATGCTTGTCATGCAGGAGAAAGAGGTTAGACGGAATCCGACAGGCCTGGGAATGTTTTAACTTCCGCTTTAATCTGCAAGGGTAAGATCACTACTCATGACCTTGCAGATGTGGAGCCCATCGGATGCCTAGCTGAGGATTCTATTTACAAGGAAGAGGAATTGGACTTAAATGATGACTTTGTCCATCAAATGTTTGATCTTTTGGACAAAGCCAGCGAAGACCAACCTGCTCCGATGTAAACAGAGGTGTAACATCAGCTCTGTAATATGAATGTATATGAATGAAAAAGAAAAAAGATTTTTCGCATACCTGCCTTTTGTATTCATAAGATAAGCAAGTACCTTGAAATGAACGTAAATTGCTTTGTATGAGGCTTGTTTGGAATTCTGATTTGAGCAATCTAAGCTGAGCATAAGTTGAGCCTCATAATTTCAAGATGTATGAATGTGAATACCGGTCTAAGAGAACGGGCTCCATAATAAGTTGAATCTTTATAGAGCACCATGTGAGATCTCTTCTCCTTACATATTTGTTGACGATCTCAAAAAGGGTTCATCAGACTGAATGTTAAGAAAATGTGAGTAGCTTGAAACACCATATTCAACATTTTGAGTTTGTAAGATGACTGATTTGAGGGTATTTGGAGCTTTGACCCTCAAACCACATTCCTTCATACACCTGTGTGGAAAAAATCACACAATAGTGGTGATGATCCAGTCTAGGAGGAGTTATCTGACCCAGCACCAGAAGGACAAAACGTCTGAAAACATCGTAGTTGATGTTTGTACTTCAGGTGTGGGCTGACCTCCGTGGGGGTTTGATCTGGAGATCCATTTTAGAGTTACACCTCTTTACAACCCTGCACAGGAAAGAAGTAATGATAATAGTGGAGATCCTGCCTAAGAGGAGTTGTCTGACCCGATGCCAAAGGACTTGGATCGTCTGAAACATCGATTTCGATGTTTGTACTTGAGGCATGGGCTGACCTCCTTCAGAGCGGCAGATCCTAGTGGGAAGCGAAGGCACTCTTCTTAGAGGAGACCTGTATAATGAGTAGATAATAGGGACTGCCCTAAGATTAGGAGCGGGCCTTTGGGCCTTCCGCTAGCCAAATAGGCTTATGGAAGGGTTCCAAATGTAGATAGGAGACCCCGCCTGCCAGGCGTAACTAGGCTCGGTGACCTCCGTATATGAAGAGTGAGCATAATGCACTATCGTGCACGAGGTACTGAAACCCCGGGTATGATAGCGGAAGGTCAGAATCATACCTGGCACACGATGCTTGAACAAAAGATAAGCCGATCGTGCTTTAGATAATATGAATGCCTCAGTATAAATATCAATTTCGTACGAATCCCAGGACATAAGATCTCTGAACAAATGGAAGAAACTAGGAAGAGAATGTCCCATGGATTTGTATAAAGAATTTCTGAATGAATCTGTACAATTAAATTCTATGTAGGGAGGATAAAGATGGATTGTCATTCTGGATTAAGCATAAAACTTCTTCAGATCATCTCTGCTCCAAGTCCTGGGGAGTTGAGTGCCTTCAGAGGTCATAAGATAGTATGCATTGGGCCCAGCAACCTCGCTCACGATGTAAGGACCTTCCCAGTTTGGTTCAAGCTTGGGAACCCCCAAATTATTGCCAGCGAGCAATCGCCGTTTGAGCACTAAATCACCTTGAATGAAATCCCTGGGGTTAACCTTGCGGTTGAAATATCGTTCAACCCGACGCTTGTGCTCCAAGCGTTTGAGCGCGGCCTTCTATCTTCTTCGTTCTAGGAGGTCTAGGTCAACCCGCTGCGAGTCATCATTCTCATTCATCCAGGTTTGCAAATCTTCAGGATCGAAGTTGGTTGTTGCTTCGACTCTAGGGGAGTAATGCTCCAGCTCAACTGGTATGACGGCATCCATCCCGAAGGATAGGGAGAAGGGAGACTCTTGAGTAACCTCGGATGGAGCTGTATTGTAAGCCCAAAGAGCGCCTGGTAGCTCATCTAGCCAGCGAGTCTTGGCATCATCCAAACGTTTTTTTCAAGATGTTCAGGATATTCTTGTTAGCGGCTTCCACCTGCCCATTGGTGTGAGGGTGCCAGACAGATGCATATTTTAGATTGATTTGATGTTTGCCACAAAAGTCGCGAACCCGCTGATTGACGAATGGGGTGCTATTGTCTGTAATAATCACCATGGGCACGCCATATCTACAAACGATATTTGCCCGTAGAAAATTCTCGATGTTCTCAGCAGTAGGTCAAGTAAGAGGTTTGGCTTCTATCCACTTTGTGAAGTAGTCGACAGCAACCAGAATCCACTTGTAACTTCTGACAGCAGTAAGCATTGGACCCAGAAAGTCCAACCCCCAAACAGCAAAGAGCCATGATGAATTGATAGGTTTGAGATAGCCGGTTGGCCGTCTTTGTATATCGGCGTAGTATTGGCACTGAGCGTCTTTGTGAATATTAGACCAAAAGAATCCCTGACGTAGGATCCGCATGACCAAGCTTCGGCCGCGAGCGTGGGTTCCACATTCCCCTTTGCGGACAGCTTCCATGACTTCTTGTGCCTCTTCTAGCTCAGGCACTTAGTAAGGGGTCTGGCGTAAGACCTTCTGTAGAGTTCTCCGCCGATAAGGATGTATTTGGCGCATTCAAGCTCAGTTTTTTCACCTCTTGACTGCCATCAGGTTGTGTCCCATCTCTCAAGTAATTAAGGATCTTATCCATCCAGCAGGATAGATGCTCCTCAGAGTGAATTTCCGTGCACTCAAAACTGGGCTTGTTAAATACTTGATATCGGCGGAGGTCGAGAAGCCCCCTTTTGCGAGCTGGTCTGCAACTTGATTTTCTTCTCTAGGAATGTGTACTAGGGAGAACTCTTCGAACTGAGAGATCAAGGACTGGGCTTTCTGCAGATATTTTTCGCTAAATACTTGTATGTACCTTACGGCCATGCTGAGTGCGAAATTCAGGCCCGCGATGAGGGCTTCATACTCTGCTTGGTTGTTAATGGCCTTGAACTGAAGGGTTACTGCCTGGTGTAAGGCGGTTCCCATTGGACTATTTAGGAGAATTCCAGCCCCCTGGGACTACGATCCAGATGCACCATCGACGTGGAGAGACCAAGGCGTAGTCTTGCTCTTAGTCGGTGATGGCTCTGAAGTAGAGAGTTCGGCTACAAAATCTGCCAGGGCTTGAGCCTTGATTGCTATTCGTGGAACATATTTGATGTCGTATTCGCCCAGCTCGATGGACCACTTGAGAAGCCTTCCCGAAACTTCGGAGTATGCAGTATTTTCAAGAGCGGTTGATCAGTGACAACTTGGATAGTATGGGACTGGAAGTATGGTCGCAGTTTCTTTGCTGCCATTAGGAGATCTAGAACGAGCCTCTCCAGCGTAGGGTATCGGCTCTCAGCATCCAAGAGTATATGGCTGATGTAGAAGATAGATGTTGTACCCCACTATCATCGTCTATGAGGACAGCCGAGACTGTGGCGTCAGATACGCCCAAGTATAGAGACAAGATCGCCCCTTCCTTCGGTGCCACTAGTATCGGTGCCGAGGTAAGATATCTCTTCAACTCTATGAAAGCAGCTTCGCATTCATCAGTCCATTGGCCCTTTCTGTTGTTGCATAGGCATCGAAAAAGTGGTGAACACTGGTCCCCAGCCTTTGAAATGAATCTACCCATGCTGTTGATCCGTCCCGCAAGTTTCTGAATTTCCTTCATCGTTTGAGGAGAAGGCATGCTTAGGATCGCCGAGATTTTGTCTGGATTGGCCTGTATCCCTCTGGCTGATATCAGGTAACCCAGAAACTTCCCTGAAACTGTGCCGAAGGTGCACTTGGCGGGGTTGAGTTTGAAGTTAAACCTTCGGAGGGTATTGAGTGTCTCCATGAGGTCGGTGAGATGCCCCTCCATGCTCTTGCTTTTTACCAATATATCATCGACATATGCTTCAAGATTCCTGCCCCTTTGACTTTTGAAGACAGCGTCGATCATACACTGATAGGTGGCGCCGGCATTCTTGAGGCCGAAGGGCATGACATCATAACAGTATGTATCGAAGTCGGTAATGAAAGCAATTTTTTCCTCGTCTTCTTTAGCCATCCAGATTTAATGGTATCTGGAGAAAGCATCTAGAAAGCTCATGACCTCGTATCCGAAGGTTCGATCCACCATTGCATTGATGCGTGGAAGAGGATACGTATCCTTGGAGCAAGCTTGATTTAGTGTTCGAAAATCTACGCACATTCTCCATTTCCCGTTGGCCTTTTTTACTATAATAACATTGGTAAGCTATTGAGGGTATTGAACTTCCTTGATGTAGCCTGCTCCTAGCAACTTGTTGACCTCTTCTTCGATAGTGCTTTGTCTTTCTCCTGCCATAACCCTCTTCTTCTGCTTTATGGGAGTGGCAACAAGGGATATGTTCAAGCGGTGCTCGCAGACAGCCCTATCAACACTTGAGATATCTTTGGGAGACCATGCAAAGACATCGATGTACTCAGAAAGCAAGACAGTGACATCCGCCTGCTGCTTGTCATTCATAGAACAGGATATGTTTACAATCTTAGAAGAATCCCCCCCCCCAAGGTTACATGTATAACTCCCTCTTGTGGTACAACTGGTTGGAATTCTCTAGGGTCCAGCTGGTCAACGACGAGCCGCGCAGCGATCTGGAAACATCGGGTGGCTTGCCTGACATCTCCTCTAATGGTGACAACGCCACTGGAGGTAGGGAACTTCGCGCAGAGATGCGGTGTGGAGATCACCATCCCAAAGGAATTAAGAGTTGTCCTTCCAAGGATGACATTGTAGCCTGATTTAGCTCTGATGATGGCGAAGTTTACCATGCTCATGCGTAGCCGTTTGTCATCGCAGAAATAGACGGGCAAGGAGATGAATCCCAATGGTTGGACCCTCTCCCTAGAGAAACCTAGCAAGGTGGTTCCTGCACAGAGGAGGTTTGCTTCCTTAAGCCCAATCTGGAGGAAAGCAGATTCGAACAGGATGTCAGCTGCACTCCTAGAGTCGAGGAGTACCCGCCGAACATCAAAATCGGCGATGCAGGCGACGACCACGATTGGATCGTTGTGAGGGTTGCCTTGCTGGGGGAGATCTTCTTGGCAGAAAGTAAGCGGAGGAAGAATGCTGGTGCGAGATACTGTCGACCTCAATTTCTTGACGGCGTGCGGCGGCGGGGTCAATGCTGAAAATAGCATTGATCGTTCTCGCCGCAGGAGGGTAAGGACGCGTTGACTGACTAGGTTCGAGATGGGAAGCTCTAGCCAGCGCACTGGTGCTTTAAGGAGCTTTCCCCTTTTGAGCGTTGGGGTTTGGCGTCATCTGCATGAACTCCTCCAACTTGCCCTGATCAGCTAATTTATCAAGCAGGGTTCTGAGGGCTCGGCACCTGTGAAGTCTGTGCCAGTAGTTCCCATGAAACTCGCAGTAGTTGTCAGGGTCTACTCCAGTTTGAGATATCAGCTTGGGTCCGGCAGGTCGAACCCAACCTTGCTTGACGACCGCCGCATAGACTTCAGGAAGCGGCCGAGAGAAGAAGTGCCTCTGCTGCTAAACATGCCACGGTTTCCCCTAATCTCTGCCACGACCTTTGGCCATGTGCATCGTCGTGGACGATCGTTCGTCGCCCTGATGTTTCCTTTTCTTCTCCTTCGTAGCTCCGGAAATACCGGGGGGAGAGGACACGGCATCCTCCAAAAGCATGAATTGGCTGGCCCTGGCCACTAGCTCTAGGTAGCTTCAGGGTTTGGCTAGCTGTAGGGACTTAAACAAATCCCCGACCTTGAGCCCCCTCCGAAAATTGTGCATGGCCACGGCAGGGTCGACTTCTTCAGCTTCTGCCGCAGCGGTGAAGAAACGATTGGTGTAGTCCCGAAGACTTTCCTTCTCGCCTTGTTAGATGTTGGCGAGCACCATATCAGAAACGACCATTTGGGTCCGGCTGATGAAGCGGGCAATCAACTCCCACTTCAGATGTTCATAGGAGGAGATGTGACCCCTAGGGAGCTTGATGAACCAGTTAAATGCTGCTCCCTTCAGGGTGTTTGCCAAGAGGTAGCACTTGGTGGCCTCATCCAGCTGGCGATAACGGACCGCGACCTCGAACCCTTGTATATGCTCGCGGGGGTCAGTCGCCCCCTTATAAGCCTCAAGCCGAGGCAGTCTGAAGTCTTCTGGGATTGGGGCCAGCTGGATTGCGTCAACAAAAGGAGCATTGTTGTCCCATTGGGCCGAAAAAGGGGTCAGGCCCATAGCAGGGGGCCTGAACGCCTAGGAAGAGAGGGTCCCTCCCGGCAAGGAAGAGAGGAAAGGCAGGTGGAAGGAAGGCAGGTTGTGGAAAAAGACGTGGTGGGAAATGATTTTGGGGGACCTTTTGAGGAAGAGGGCGTCTGGGCGGCTGAGAAGAACCAGATGACTAAATAGAAGACGCTGCGATATGAAGCAAAGGAGCTGGGGCCTCTGCGGCCAGAGGAGGAGGTACAAGGGTCGCTGCTACCGTCAGGAGAGGCACAGGAGCCGCCACGACCGGCGGGAGAAGCTCACGGGCCGCCGCAACCGGCGGAGGAGGAAGCACGGCGGCGCAGACCGGTTGGGTCTGCCTGAGAATCAAGGCTTGCTGAGCGGTGAGGCCAGTGACCAAGTCGGTGAGGTTCGCCAGCAACCCCTGAAGATCTGAGACGCTGGTACCCCTGGAGGAGGAAGCAGATTCGGCGCGGTGCCGAGATGTTGAGGACGAAGTCCCATCTCCTGGCGCCCTGACAGAAGGTTCACATGCATGCGCACTGCGGGCGGCAGAGTTAGTTTTGCGCGTCCTGGCCACCATCTTCTCGGCGGTCTCAATGAAAGCACCAGAAAATGTTGACGTAGGATGTAGGGGATCCCAAGGAACACAGAGAGAAGGAGAGAGAGTTCCGAGAGATGACGGCGCACTGAGAACTCTAACAACTAGAACAGCACACAAAAGTTTAAGGTGGTTCAGAGTCCCCTACGTCCACCGAGCGGTCAGTGAGAGGTTTCACTAAAGAGAGAGAATGGCCGAAAAGACCAGTACAATGTTTTGGAGAGAGAGAGAAAGGAAGAGAGAGAGAGCTCCTCCGTTGGAGCTTGAGTACAAGAAAAAGGGGGAGTCGAAGTAACTCTACTCCTGCTTCGGCTCTTCTTTGCTTCTGCTAATTGTTCTCTCTATTTTTCTGTCTGCTTAGTGACTTTAAATATTGCTAAAAAGAGTACTTTATCCTGGATTTCCCAAAAAAAAAGGAGTTGGGCCCGTCCTGACGGTCCCTCAGCTGTCGGCCTTTGAGGGAGCTGAAAGTACTAGGTGGAAAGCTTTTTCCTCCTTGGTAGCAGTGATTCTACTGGGAGATCGCGCCAGCTAGAGCACGTGAGTCTTTGATTTGCGTATCTGGAAAAAGTGTTCTGTACGGGAAACGGCGCGGTCGGGCCACGCCGACTGCGACAGGTGCAACTGGAGAACATTGTCATCGATGTTATCAGGGGCGATCCTGGATCGTCGTGGACGACGGTTAACCGAACCCGCGTGGCCGACGTTTGACCAAGATTTGAGTCCTGCGAGAATAAATTAATAAATAACACATTAGTGTCACCTGAAAGCCACGTGTATGGCTGGGATGCAGCGTCGGAGCCACGCATTAACACTAACATAAAACATGAGATTATAAATATATACATAAGCTTTAGAAATGAATCTACAATATTATATGCTAATATACCTAATATGCATAATATATATTTTATATGAAAACATGGCTTAAAATTAAGCCCAATTAACCTCGAAAATCAACTCTAAATCGAAAATTTAAATTTCAAGTTGAGCTTGGCTCGCTCGAGATCGACTCAAAGCCACCCCTACAAACAATAGAATGTGGACAAACTACAACAACAAATTATAAAATTAGTATTGATATATCTGAGGCCACCTGAAGGTCACCAGATGAACAAATGGCTTTGGGCCGAAAATTTTCGTTAGAAATAAGCGCTTCAATGTCATCATCAGATGCCCTCTGGGAAAGAAAAAAAGAGTAATTACTTGCACTGTAATGAAATTCTCTATATCTTTCATACCCATTATTTCAGGATGAACAACATGTCGTTCATTCTTTGCAATGGATCACATCTTAAACTTCAAATAATTCATAAATCATCATTTCATCTTCAAGGAGATTTTAAGCTCATGAGCTTAAGATGCTTCAATAAGATAAGAGACATAAGACTGCATTTGTTTTCCAGACTTTGCGGAAGATTATAAAAAAGAAGACTTATTATAAAGATTTCACAGCTCAGTAATTAATGTAAAAACTTAGATTATGGCTTTTGGGTCTGTGGCTGGGAAATGATTTCCTGCATATATGACCATGCAAACAATGATCTATCAGCCTATCTATAGAATAGTTATTTGAGAACATAGACTACTGATTTAATGTAAGGGTTTTCTCACATACAGAAAATATGAATGCGCCAGAAGGATAAGAGACTTAGTAAGCCAGCAGCAGATTTATTTAAGACATGAAATATGATCATAGCTCATCAGCCACTTCTAAGGTTCTACTTTGTGTACGAGTTAGAGATTCCCAAGCACAGTGGATAGCCTAATGTTAAAGGTTGCTAACTTGAATTTTCAAGCAACAGTTGAAGCACTAGGCCAAATACACCACAATTATTACCTTGCCGTTTGCTCCGGCCAAAGCCAGAAGAACTGCTAAAAGAGCTGATCACATTCACTGCCCATGTGGAAATCTTTACTATTCCATCCGATGGAGATATCTGAAATCAAACAGCTTAAGAGTAACATATTATTTTAAGCGCGAGGATGAAAAGCAAAAATCATAACAAAATGTTGTAGATCTTGTTTAAAAAATGGCCTAAATAAGATGCATTGAAAGCAATCCAAATGCTTCATCTATACACCATAAGCCTACACTATTAAGCAATAACTCACAAATAAATCACAAGGCTTGAGGGACACAAACTGAATAAATGCTCAAATCAGTGAAGCAAGTCGAGCGAATCAGCGAAATGGTTTTAAGGAAAACACAACATAATCCAAGTGGTAATTTCTTCGTGCCTTTTGTCAGATAACAACAAGCATGACGAACTAAAATTTGTTGAAGGAGCTATACATGAAGAACTTTTATAATTTCATTTTACACATTATCTGAAAAACTTAAGAAGTTAAACCATATATAGCCCACAATCTGGAACAGCTTCATCAAGCAAAAAAAAAGCCGCATGCAGCCCACAATTTAAGTAAATTATCCTTTTGAGTAGAAAGAAGAACAATTTACGTAAATTTAAAACCCTTCAACTTCATTTAATTCGCCTAAACTAGAATTATGTGTCATTGTGATTCCAGAAAGTAGCCTTTTGTTAGACAAAGTTAAACCCAGGTAACCTTTGACCGAGACAACTTTTGCAGTCTACATTATATAAGCCTGGCTATAATAATACCACGTAAAGGAAAAATCATCAAGAAGAGCACAATAAGAAAAGTTTAAGCTAGAATAAATAAAAGTCTCCCACATTCCTCTTATGACTTCAAAACAAAAACCATCCACTCTAAACTGAACAATCTTCAAATATGATGCATCTTATTAAGTTGGTTGTTTTCTAGTTTTGAAAGCGACATGCAGTACAAAACGTTTTTAAAAAATATCAACCGAAAATCAAATGTGTAGGCATGACCACTATAAGAAGGAAGAAACTCAATCCTGACTACATCAGACAATAAAATAGCTCATCCACAAATCCAAACTTATTGAGCTTTGCTTAAAACTCAACTTGTAGCACAGCTAACAAAAAAAATTTCTTTTAGCACAGCTCGCACAAGAAATTCAAAAATGACAGGATTGTATAGTAATTCAGGAATATTCACAGCATAGTTATTGAGTATAGGAGGTTACATTTTCTTGCTAAATGCAGGGAAAGAAGCCATTCTGTCAGGAATGACAAAGCAGCTGTCCATGAAACGGATCTAGTATACATTAACTGAAGGAGCCTTCATGCCTACAATTCCAGCTTCTACTTTCAAATTACTTCGCAGTGTTCATTACACTATTTAGCTTTCCCCTAAATGTTTTATAACGCATCTGGCAATGCCAACTTTCAAAAAAATAAAAATAAATGTTTTATACCACATCAATTGATAGATCAAGGCACAACAAATGAATCCTGATTGGGCCTGGGCTCACCTTTTTCTTCTCTGCAATCTCTTTGAACTGCTTAAAGACATCATCTAGCTCCTTCCCCGATAAATCATAACCAAGCTGAGAACAAACAGAACATCTCACAGTTAAATATTAATAAATAGAAAATATAAGCATGACAAATTAAATTCACACTGATCCCAAGTTATTCGCAATGTTGTTAGTATTTTGCATACCAAAAAAACCATTGTCACTTTTTAATGAATACTACAACGAACTTTCTGATGACTTCAAATACAACATGGAAAATTCTACTGAAATTCTAGAGGCAACTATTCATAGTATAGACATCTTTTTTTTACAAAGTATGGGCAAACAAATTGCAGATTATATGATATTTCCTAGAGTACAATTTCATGAACAAACTACAGAACATTTCAAAGAAGTGAAAGATGAATTATCAATACAACCCTTAAAAGAAGAACTAAATTTGGTATTGCAATTAAACTTAGAACAGCGTAACATCTATGATACTATTCTAAATTCAATTGAATCAAAGAAAAGCATTGCTGTTTTCATCGATGGACCTGGTGGTACGGGAAAAACATTTTTATACAGAGCTTTATTAGCCACTATCAGAAATAGAAAGGAAATTGTATTAGCTATAACAACTTCTGGTGTCGCTGCTTCTATTTTACCTGGTGGTAGAACAGCTCATTCCAGATTCAAAATTCCATTAAATATAAGTGAAGCTATTATTTGCAATGTAACTAAGCAATCTGCAACAGCAGAACTCTTACGACGAGCTAAAGTCATAATATGGGATGAAGCTACAATGCCTAAAAAATGCTATATAGAAGCTCTTCATAAAACATTACAAGATATAATGGAGTGTGATGTAATATTTGGTGGCAAAACTATTATTCTTGGAGAAGACTTTCGACAAGTTTTACTTGTCACTCTAGGAGAAAGTGAAAATGTCACCGTAAATAATAGCATAATAATGTCTTTTTTATGGCCACTACTTATAAAAGTACACAAAAATTAACATGTTGATAAATTAAATGACATAATAATTAATGAATTTGCAGGAGAACGTGTTAAATATTATAGCTTTGATTCACTTATTGAATCATATGAGAACACATTAGTTAACACAGACTTTCTTAATGATCTATCACCAGCTGGTTTACTACCACATAAACAATACTTAAAGAAAATTGTCCAATTATGTTACTACGAAATTTAGATCCTTCATCTGGATTATCTAATGGTTCTCGCCTAATTTGTAAAACGTTTAGCAAAAACGTAATTGATGATGAGATCATTAGCGGAAATTACAAAGGAACACGTATTCTTCTACAACGAATTCCTTTACAATCTTCAGAAGTATCGAAACTTCCATTTCAATTTATTAGAAAATAATTTCCAATTCGACTATGCTTTGCAATGACAATAAATAAATCACAAGGCCAAACTTTAAAAAAAGTTGGAATTTATCTACCTGAACCTGTTTTCTCACATGGACAATTATACGTTGCATTGTCATGTACATCAACAGCTAGCGCGATAAAAGTACTTATAAAACCAACACAGTTACAACATATACCACCAAATGGAATAAGAAATGTTGTAAACAAAACTCTCCTTCTTCATTATACGTAAAAATCAAATCACAAATGGCTATCGGTATACTTTTTTTTATGTCTTATGCTATAAATGCCTTACTATTGTATTTCATATTTATGTTTTACATTAAATTAGAATAGTTATATGAGATCTACAAAATAACATAAATAAACTCAACAAGTTCATCATTATGTAACTATGTATGTAAATACATATTATTATCATTGTTACACTCATAGTAGATATTATATATACTCAATATCTCGTAGTTTTCAATCATGTAAAGCCTTAAAAAAATATAGTCTCTTTTGTCTTCCTAGAAAGAAATGAAATTAATTGATTATAAGCCATTCTTAGATGGTTTTTATATTTTTTTAATGAACAATTATAAGTTAGTCTCCCGCCTTTCATGTCCTTATAAATTATTCTAAAAATATTTATTTAAGATCCAAATTCATTCATTTTGTGTTCAAATCAACTCAAAATTTTACATCTCAAATGAAATTCCTAATATCACAATTCTCCCTACCTTTAGAAATTTCGTCCCCGAAATATACATAAATAGTTTCACGAATTTCATTATACATTTGAACTGATTTATAAGTAGGTGAAAAAGTTGAGACTAAAATGCAATTATTGTTGTTTATGTGAGTTTTTAAATTTTGAGACTAAATTGCAATTGTTACTGTTTTGTGGATTTTTAAATTTAAAAAATACAGATAGGACAAAATATTTTTTCTCCTGCTTAACTTGTATTTTTATATATAGTATAGACTAGTAATGTGACACGTGCGTTGCATATAAATGCAAAACCAAGCTCACAGGAAGGAAGCTCAGAACGGAGGCCAGCTGGCCCAGCTCCCGCCGCTCGCGTAGCCGAATCCTAGCACGCTGCGCCTCGGAGACCGAGAGGTCCACCGCCAGATCACCAACAATGTCCTCTTCTCCATCAAAGGTGCGTTCTCTGGAGTCCCTCCACCATCCACTCCCCCTCGCCATGCGGGAATCCCCAGTGGAGGTGCAAACGCAAGTCGAGGCGTGGGGGAGCAGGTCAAGCTATCAAGATGCGCAATGGCGGAGGCCAAGCTCGTCCAAGGGCAAAAGAGGCGACGCAAAGAAGGAGAGAGACGAGCCTGGGAATATGACTCAAAGCTTACAGCTGTTCCATGGCTAGATTGCACGCTCCAGGAAGAGGATCCGTCAGAGGCGTCGCATCGGCCTATTCGGCTTCCCGTTAGCACGCTCCAGGAAGAGGATCCGTCGAGGGCGTCGTCTCTTCGCTCGCAGGCCTGCAGAAATCATCGCTCGCCCTTTGAAAAACCCTCGCATCAGCCTGTTCGGCTTCCTGTTCGCACGCTCCAGAAAGAGGATCCGTCGGGGGCGGTGTATGAAACTCCAAACGAAATGAGTGATGGGAAACGCACTTTCTCCTCCGAAAAACTCCCACCATTAAGAATAGATAGATAAAATATAAATCATTGCTGGCAGTAGAAATGGAAGGTAAAGTTCATTTTTTTTCTTTCATTGTTTTATAAGGAGGGCTGAGTAAATATTAGGTTCTTCCATAGCATTCCTCCTCACAAGCTTCCATCAATGCACGAACTTCCTGAATTTTTTTTTTATGGAAGCAACCACCGGATTTTATGATCATTTTTTGACGAAAAAAAAACTAAGTACACTGTTTTGAAGGTAATAACTACACTGTTAACCAACTATTTTTTTTAATATCTTGTTAGCCAAGGATATAAACAAAAAGCAGAGAAGAGAAAGAACTCTCTATCCTTAAAAATAATTAAAGAAGCATTTAATTTAATATTATATCATATTATTTGAATAATAATTATTTGAATTAATAACAAGTATATAATCTAAAAATAAATTCATAAAAAATTATAAAATAAATATTCAAAAGATAATATCTAAAACATCAAAATATTTAAAATTTAGGGGGATTTACATACAGAACACTGAATTCATCACAAATTATGCATTTCACCATTTTTTAGTAAATATTACATATATCACACTCTGTTTATGAATTTTACATTTCTATTGTAATAATAGAAATGTAAAAAGAGTGTGATATGTATAATATTTATTAAAAGATGATAAAATACGTAATTTGTGATAAATTCAATGTTCAGTATGTAAATCCTCTCAAAATTTATAATAAATTTAAAGTATTAATAAAATATTAATTTAATTATTTTTGAGCTAATGACTGAATAAGGAGCTAAACATCAAAATATTTAAATAACATAATATAACATCAAAATATTTAAATAACATAATATAACATAAAAAATATATAAAACTGATAATAACTTAAAACTTGAAACTTTATTCACAGATAATATTTATACAAGAAAACCTTATGTTCTAGAGCACAACAAAAAAATCTCACAGAGAACAAAATTTTATTCATAAATAACATTTCAAACACAACTTAAGGGCTATTTGATTTGATATTATTATAAATATCATATCTATACGCTACTTTTTAAATGATAATTTTATAATTTTTAAAATTTATAAATACATATCATCAAATCAAACAATTATATTTCAAACACAACATGAGAGAACATAAACAAAATATTAAACCAAACACTCTCATAGTCTAATCAAATCACAGTTCACTCATCCGAATTACAGGAGATTCAAGTGCAATAATGTTGGTTATTGACGATGACAATGACCCATGGGCGATTAGCAGAAAGAAACCTCGACAAATCCAGAAGAACACCAAAACTAAAACACTAACTCTTGCTCTTGAGCCTGAGAGTAAAAGCCTGCAGAGACAATAAAATCTGCTTCAGCCTCTCTTTTATTTCAGGATCAATGAGATTTCCATCATCATCAAACTTCTTGGGAGGCTGGAATGCCTGAACAAATAATTCAGGCCTGTTGATGAAATGAAGGTCAAGAAAAACCCCAACTTGGCGCAGGTGGTATTGAGATCTGCCACCTCCAAAGCCTCCCCCTGCACTCACTACAGCTGCAGTCTTGTCTGCCCATACATTTGGAGGCCTTGATGCCCAGTCAATAGCATTCTTCAGAGGAGCTGCAAGTAATAATATGGAAACCAGATATCAGAGGTACACATAGGGATGTCAAATATAAATAAGAACAATGCTACAGAGGTCCCACAGCGACCCCTAAATATTCTAGAATCTTTGGGTATGGGCTTTATCCACTAATTTAGGGAATAATATATTGTATCATTCACTTAAACTATTGGTTAAAATCAATGCCTAAGTAGAACTTTTGAAGACTAGTTTTGAGGCTCCATATCATTTTTCTATAAATAATTCTTGGATCATAACTTATAAGGTTAAACTTTTAAGTCACTGGTAACTAAATGTTCTAAACATGATAATAGAGCATGATCTCAAGTTCAAACTATAGTAACTCCCAATTATCTTTAGCATAAGACTAATAAAAAAAGAAGTATAATGAATTAATTCCACGCAGCAAAGCAAATTGGTTTATGCATGAGAGCGCGTGTAAGAATATAAATAATTCCTAGAGACCATAACCTACAAGCTTAAGCTTTTAGATGGTGTTGACGTAGGATGTGGGGATCCCAGGAAACACCAGAAGAAAGAGAGTTCCGGGAGACGGCGGCGCGCAATGAAGGGGTGAGCCTGCTAACGAAAGCTCAAGGAGAGAACCAGTTTTTTGCATTCAGAGAAACACACAGAGATTTAAGGTGGTTCAGGGAGAAAATCCCCTACGTCCACCGGACGGTCAGAAAAGAGATTTCACTAATAGGAAAAGAATAGCCCTGAAGGCTGTACAATGTTTTCTTAGAAGAGGAGAGGAAGAGGAAAAAAGGAGACGAAAAAGAGAGGGGCTCCTCTGTTGGGGTCCTGATACAAACTACTCTTTTCTTCTCTGTCTCTGTGTCCGTCCTCTTCTTTTTGAGAACTGTTCAGCGGTATTTGTAGGCAGGGATGGTGAAGCTTCACCCAGGTTCCCTGGTTTTCCGGAGGAAAAGTGACGGATGAGCTCCGTGCGCCGTTTACCTGTCACTGGAGAGATCTGCCTTTCGTACGGGAAGATGACATTCTTTAATGCTGGTACTTCCTCTGGGAAAGAACGTCTGTACGGCGATCGGCGGGGGTAGGGGGAGTTGATTGTGACAGGCGTTGCCTCGTCCCCTCGTGCCCGAGGTTACGAAGTTTAATCCTGGGTCGTCGGGGACGATGGTAGGTTGAACCCTCGTGCCCGATGTTTGACCTAGGTCAAGAGTCCTGCAAAGCCTGAAGCTGAGTCAGCAAATAACCAATCGAGTACAGGCCTGTCGGGCGCCACGTGTTCGGTCAGGATGCAGCGCAGGAACCACATGTTAACTTCAGCCCCCCGCATTGTCAGGGCGCGAATATTAATATGGGTCCTGGAATGCGAACCGTCGCGAAGGTGGATGCGAAGAGTCGAGGAGTACCCGCCGGACATCGAAATCAGCGATGCGGGCAACGACCACGATCGGATCGTTATGCAAGTTGCCCTGCTGGGGGAGATCTTCACTGCAGAATGTAAGGGGGATGGACGAGGCATGATGCTCAGAGATGCCGCCAACTTCTGCTCCTTGGCGCTGGGTGGTTGGGTCAATGCTGAAGATAGCATTGATAGTTCTGGTGGCCGGAGGATAAGGGCGCCCTTGCTGCCTAGGGCCTACGGGTGGTAGGACCTTGGCGGGAGTTTCAACAGTTTCGGGGGCTTTCCCTTTCTGGGCGGCAGTGAAGGTCGGAGCCATCTGCATGAACTCCTCAAGCTTGTCCTGATTCAGCAGTTTCTCGAGCAGGATTCTGAGGCCTCGACAGCGGTGAAGCCTGTGCCCATAGTTCCCGTGGAACTCGCAGTAGTCGTTGGGGTCCACTCCAGCTGGCGGCGTCGGTTTAGGTCCAGTGGGCCTTATCCAGCCCTGCTTAATGGCTGCCGCATAAACCTCGGGGAGTGGCCTAGATAGAAGAAGTTTCGGGGTTTGATCTTGCCGGGGCCTCTCCCCTTGTCGATCGCGGGGTCTGGCCATTTGCATCCTTGATCATCGCCGCCCCGATGTTTCCTCTTGCTTCTTTCCCCGAAAACGCCTGCGGGGGAGGATTCAGCATCCTCTAGTAGCATGAACTGACTGGCCCTGGCCACCAGCTCTGGGTAGCTCCGAGGTTTGGCCAACTGTAGGGACTTGGACAAGTCCCCTACCTTGAGCCCTCTCCGGAAGTTATGCATGGCTACCGCAGGCTCTACATCTTCGACTTCTGCCGCAGCGGCGAAGAAGCGGTTGGTGTAGTCCCGAAGGTTCTCTCTCTCGCCTTGCTTGATGTTGGCGAGGACCATGTCGGACACGACCATACAGGTCCGCCCTATGAAACGGGCGATCAACTCCCACTTCAGATGCTCATAGGAGGTGATGTGACCCCGGGGCAGCTTGATGAACCAGCTGAATGCTGCCCCCTTCAGTGTGTTGGCCAGGAGGTGACACCTAGTGGCCTCGTCCGGCCGGCGATATCGAACGGCGGCCTCAAACCCCTGCACATGTTCACGGGGGTCTGTTGCGCCTCTGTAAACCTCCAACCTGGTGGACAAGGTGGAAGGGGGTTTTGATGAACCTCCTGGAAACGGAAAGGGCGTACGGGTGGTCTGGAGGAACCAGAAGATTGGATGGAGAGTGGTGCGGCTTGGGGCGCCGGTGCAGGGACTTCGACCACCGCGGGAATTGGAAGGGGCGGAGCCGGGGCCACTGCAGGTAGCGGAATCACCTCTGGGATCGCCGCAACCGGCGGAGGAGGAGCAGGAACTGCCGGTACAGGCAGGCGAGGAACAGGGACCGCCGCTGTCGGCGGGAGAGGAAGTACTGTACAGACCGGCTGAGTCTGTCTGAGGATGACGGCCTGTTGTGCCGTAAGGCCAGTAATCATGTCAGTGAGGTTTGCGAGCATCCCTTGGAGCTCCGAGACACGGGTGCCTCTGGAAGAGGAGGCAGATCCGGCGCGTCGCCGGGAAGTGGAAGTTGAGGCCCCGTCATCCGGCGCCCGGACAGAGGCTTCTCCCACATGCGTACTGCGGGCAGCAGAGTTGGTTTTGCGCGTTCTGGCCACCATCTTTCCAGGTCTCAATGAAAGCACCAGAAGATGTTGACGTAGGATGTGGGGATCCCAGGAAACACCAGAAGAAAGAGAGTTCCGGGAGACGGCGGCGCGCAATGAAGGGGTGAGCCTGTTAACGAAAGCTCAAGGAGAGAACCAGTTTTTTGCATTCAGAGAAACACACAGAGATTTAAGGTGGTTCAGGGAGAAAATCCCCTACGTCCACCGGACGGTCAGAAAAGAGATTTCACTAATAGGAAAAGAATAGCCCTGAAGGCTGTACAATGTTTTCTTAGAAGAGGAGAGGAAGAGGAAAAAAGAAGGAGACGAAAAAGAGAGGGGCTCCTCTGTTGGGGTCCTGATACAAACTACTCTTTCTTCTCTGTCTCTGTGTCCGTCCTCTTCTTTTTGAGAACTATTCAGCGGTATTTGTAGGCAGGGATGGTGCAGCTTCACCCAGGTTCCCTGGTTTTCCGGAAGAAAAGTGACGGATGAGCTCCGTGCGCCGTTTATCTGTCACTGGAGAGATCTGCCTTTCGTACGGGAAGATGACATTCTTTAATGCTGGTACTTCCTCTGGGAAAGAACGTCTGTACGGCGATCGGCGGGGTTAGGTGAAGTTGATTGTGACAGGCGTTACCTCGTACCCTCGTGCCCGAGGTTACGAAGTTTAATCCTGGGTCGTCGTGGACGATGATAGGTTGAACCCTCGTGCCCGATGTTTGACCTGGGTCAAGAGTCCTGCAAAGCCTGAAGCTGAGTCAGCAAATAACCAATCGAGTACAGGCCTGTCGGGCGCCACGTGTTCGGTCAGGATGCAGCGCAGGAACCACATGTTAACAGATGGGTAACAAGGTTTACAGATGTATGACAATATAGGTTCAAATTTCTATAATCTTTATAATTAGGTTCCTTTGGTTTGAAGTTTAATTTCACTGATTTCTATTAACATTTGATTTATTAGCAAAAGCATGATGATCACGTGGACTAATGAACAAAACTTTTCAGTTTCAGTCAAATAAAATCAGCTTAAATTAAATCCAACTCAGCAAACTATATGTCAATAGCAGGTAGTAAAATCTCAAGTGAAATAATTCAAAAACATGCATGAATCAAAATCATATATCCAATTCTTTAAAGACCCACAAATAATTAATTAATAAAAACATTAGCTTTTTTCTTCTGCAAGAATATAATGAACTACAAAAAGATCCAAAATTCTTAACTCAATGAATCAGAAAAATTATGGCTAAGAATTTTATGAAAATTTGAGAATTTTAGGCACTTGAACTAACCGGACATTGTGGCAAGATAAAGTGTTGTATAGAGATATATAGTAGAAATCCTCAAGCTAGAGTATATGATTATGAAATAAGGTTTGGTGATGGCTATGGCAAATATACAGAGAAACAAAGAAATAATAAGGTATAAGTCAAAATCGACAAACATTTAGTTGGTATATGTTTTACAAAATAAAAAAGGGGATAATCCATCAGGCTCGCAAGATAAATCTCTGATTTCATACAAGTCCACAAACATAAAATAATATCATTCAGATTCCTTCTGCCCAGAATTTTTTTCACATGAGCATTTTTGACAAACTCCAATAAGTTTAACATTTAAGTAGCTATTTTAAAAAAAAATTAAAATATATATTTAAGCATTGAAAACATATTTAAGTATTTCCAATATCTATTATAACATTAATTTTATTTTCTTCTCTATATCGTAGACTGCAATATTAATTTTAATATGTAAACACATACTTTTAATTTTTTAAAAGAGCAACTTAATTGTCAAGCTTGACGAAATAAAAAAAAAACTCACGTGGAAAAACTTTTTTGGGTGAAAAGACCCAGATAGTATACCATCATTTTTGTGGATGGCATGAAATCAGGAGACTACATTAGGGGATCGAAAGAAATTACCCCTAAAAATAGCATAACGCTAATTATCTTAAGCCATCAATCGTTATTTGTGGTTTGGATTATTTTTAAAGCACTCATTAATTTGAACTTATGCATAAGGATGTTAACAATTCAATTTCGAGTTGATCCGACCTCAGCTCAATATTGAATTGAAAGATTTCAATTTGATCTCGATTCAATCAAAAATATGAATGAGAAGAGTTTGATTGAATCATGATTCAAGCTAGTCCTGACTGGTTTATTAGTGATTCAAGCTCGATCTGAGCCAAAGCAAATATAACTTTCGATTAATTTTTCATCTTTCAGATCTTAGATGTCTTATTGAACTTCAATTATGTGTCTATTTTGATCTAATAGTTAGAAATAGAAACAATAAAGTTAATCTATAGTCAATAGTATTTGAGCAAAGGCCATAAAGAAAATTATAATATAGTCATCCAATAGGCTATTACAAAAAAACTAATATTTTGAAGCAAGTTATACATATATTTATAAATTTTAAATCGATTTGATTTCGAGTTACCTCGATCTGATCCTATGCCGACTCAAGATTGGATTGATAGAAAACTCGTGCCATAAAAGTAACTCGTTAGTCGGCTCGTTTGGATAGAGCTGATTTTGATTTGATTCAAAATCCGATCCAACTTTCGATCAATCTTCAATCTTCGAGCCAAGATAATAGCCTTATGAATTTTGTTTCCCGTTCTTGATTATGGATGTATTGAACATAAAAAAATAAATAAATAAACAAATATCCAAGAAGATGACATGAAACATGTAATAAAAATATATTAGATGTGAGAAGTTCTTGAACATAAGTTACATGAGGTATGTATTAAAACTATCCAAAATGTGGCAAGTCGTTAGAACATAAGTTACAAGATATCCTACCACAAAAAAAAGAGAGTTGCACAATATTCATGTTCAAGAATCTTTTTGCAGTTTTACAACTATTTATTATGATAAAAAAAATTACATCTATTTAAGGTTTTAAAATATTTGATTTCAAAATTAAGGAGAAATAGCAGAAAGAAATAAAAAAGCTTCTAAATTGAAGCTTTGCTCCATAATCAATTTTCTACTGCATGCAAAAAATTTCTATCAGAAAGGGGATTGAAAATATAAGAAACATGATCTCAAATAAAGGATTAACTCACTAAGGTTTATATATTAGCCAACTCATTCCAAGCACATTAACAGAAGTGTTGAGCCCATGTCAATTTGATGACAAACCTTTATATATAGAGTATAGAATCATTGTAGGAAACAAATTATAATGCTATATTTCTGCTTCAAGTGGAACAGTTGTTCATTTTACTGTTATTTTCTGCTATTTGCACTTTGATTGGAGTTATCTACTACAAAGTTTCTGTACTATGTATAAAAGATTTAAGGTCCCTAACCCCCTTCATCACATCTCCTTTCCTTTTACAATAGTGATGTTTTATTTTGTGTGATTAAAAAAATTTACTCAAACTTAAAGGAAAATTTTATAGAATAGTTACAAGACCATTAATGTTATACGGTGATGAATATTAGCCCACAAGATAGAAACATACAAATAAAATAAGTATCACAAAAATGAGGATGATAAGGTGAATAAATGGGTATACGTAAAAAGTTAAGATGAGAAATAAGTACAGCCGCGAGAAAGTTGGCGTAGCCTCAATTAAATATTAGCTCACAGAAAGTCGGCTCATATGGCTTGGATATATAAATCATAGGACAATAGAAGCTCCAATAAGGAAAGTTAAATTATTAGACCTTACCCATATAAAAAGAAAAAAAGAAATGCCAAAATAGCATGATAAGAAATTATAAAAAAATAATTTTATATACTTGAAATTAAATGAATATTTGTTATTTGATAGAGTGCAATAAAAACATAGGATTCATATAGTCAATCCCACCTAGCAGGGTAAAAACTTGATTGTTATTATTGTTATTTATTTTGAATTAGTTATATATAGTTCAGATGAAGTAGCTCAAATGCATGATTATGTAGCTACTGCAAATCATGATATTTCTCTTATTTCTTTGATATATTGGTACATTTAAATGCCTAAATAGACATTGCAACTTTCATTTTTATTTGAATTTTTACATAAATAATTGTATTTATTTAACATGACAAAGAGTGTCGTGTCCTACTTTGTAAAAGGTTGTCGTATTCTCATATTCGTGTCGTGTCGTGTCGTGTGTATCATCTTCGTGCTTCATAGGTTAGAACTTAAGCCAGTGTAAAAGGTTCCAAGAGTTTAGATCTTGAGCCCAAAAAAATAATCAGGTACGTTTGTGTTTAGATCCCAAGTAAAAGGCACATTTTGGATTTTGAGCCTTGTGCCTAGAAAAAGGTCTTAAGCTTCCTCCTTATAATTACGAATTGAGCTTAGGCAATAACAAGCTTGACCTAGTAGAACCCCAAAGAAGAAACTAGGAGAGTGGAGTAAATCCTTTGAAAGGCTGAACTACTATATGTCATTGTGTTCTTCCGTGTCATTGTTATTGTGTTTTCATTCATACATACTTCAACTTTATGCTTTTCTAATTCAAATCGGTATTCATCAACTAAAAAAATCTCAAAAATAACACCTTATCAAATAATTGATAAAGTTTGAGTCAATTAGTCAAATGATCTTAAATTGATCATAAAGATCAATCTTTCCGAGAGACCTTTTTTTTAACACTATAACTCACTAATATTCTACTAACATGCTTAATTCTATTTATTTGCTTATTTACTTATCGTATCTAATTCACTAATATTTATTTTTTGTACTTCATAACACTTATTTATTATACACATAATATTTATTTTGTACTAACTTTATTTTTCTGTAACTTTTTTTATAATAACTACTCATATAAACAAACTGTAATAATTCACTAATATTTTCTTTCTAACACATATACATATTACATACATATATACTCATATTTATAAGCATATATAACAACAACAAATCAAATCTTTATCCTACTAAGTGGGGTAGGTTACTTGAATCATTTATTTTTATTACACTATCAAATAATAAGTATATACATAAAGATTATACTTGTACTTATACATAGCTTTTTTCTTACCAATTATAAATATCAAGACACCTTAATCATATTGCTACTACTATATAACAAAAGGCTCACAACAGTATGTTTTAAAATTGTCCTAAAATTTTTTAAAACACCTAATCCAACCTCCCTCTTGGGTGTGCCACACAGTTCAACAAGAAGTTCCTTGAATACTAATCTAATATATGATCCTAATCAAGTACCTTATAACATCCCTACACAATGATGTGCACCGTAGAAGCCTTCAAGCGTTTGGTGAGCAAGGGGATCTAGCAGAAAGCACCTCCCAGCACGTTCTCCTGGAGGCAGCTAATAGACAAAAAATCATTTTTCTTATATTTGTTTTGGAGTAAACAGTCGCATGCTGTCCCCTCTTCCTCTATATTTTGAGTTATTCATCTTATCGCTGCCCAAGAACTTGAACCCAATTTGAGCTGAAATTAACCTCTAATTGCATGAAATCTGAAATACCAAATACAATAAACAACAAGAAGGATAAAGAACAAGAATACACAGATTTATATGAAAAACCCCAACATCAGGGAAAAAACCATGAGTAGAGATCACTATATTAAAAAGAAGAGTATAGAAAGAGGGTTACTATCAGTGGCTATAAATTCTTTAGAATTATTTCGCCCTGTGTGTGTATATACATATATATATTGTAATAAACCCTAGACACAAGATTGGATCAAAAAGAACAAGTCTTTTTACCGAATATCTCACACTGCGAGCTCTTTGAGTCAGACAAAACAAAATTCAGATCACCAACTATAAAAAAATCAATTTTAGTTGCTTCTAGAGCATAACAAATTACTCTGGTTCATTATGTCCGTTGAATTGACTTTAATAGACTTAAACTAAACACTGTTAATGAATTGGCTTCGAAGCTATATTGAACCCAGAAAATATTCACAGCCCTAAATCTGAGGGCAGAATCTGATCAAAACATGCATAGCTTTGTGACAATTTCAAGTCTTCCAAGCAAATTTGTTTTAAATTTGTGCTAAAGTTACAATCTGTTGCCTGCTAAACAACTCCCAAACGTAAGCTGAAAACATGCTCCTCGTTCCAAAAGAAACATCAACAGCTGTGATTGAACGGAGGAGGGAAATAGAATTTTACCAGCAAAAGAATAATTGTTCTCCGGGGAACCGAAGAGGTAGCTGTCTGCTGCAAGGATCTTCTGCCGAAAGGTCTCAACAACGGGAGGATAGGTGCCTTTGACCTCGAGATCGGTGTTGAGTAATGGAAGCTGCGAGACGTCGACGTACTCGATTTGCATCCCTTTTATCGACTCATCGCAGATCTCCATCGCTTCGCAGATAACAGAGAGATTTACAAACGCTAATAGCTGAAAAAGGGAAAGTGAAGGAAAGAGAGGAAGAAGATACCGCTTCGGATGAGGCCGCGATTGAATGAGGCTCTGCGGAGGGAGCCGCAGATGGCCACCACTTTGATCACTGGATTGGCTGAGGTCGCCGCCGCTCCGGCCATTGCTTCCTTCTCCTCGTTCTCTTTCTCCCGCCGGAGCAGTCTCTTCCTTTGATTTCGAGCGAGCTCAAGTCAATTCGAGTGTTCTAAAATTTTAAATTTTATAAGTGAATTTTCAAATTAAATCGAGTTAAACAAATAATATATACTTTTATAAAAATATCTATTATTTATACTAAATATATTAAAATATAATATTATAAATTTACTTTTAAATTTATATATATATATATATATTTAATATCAATTCTTTTATATAAAATATTATCATATTTAATATTTTAAAAAATTCTAAATATATATATTTATACATATATCAAGTCAATTACAAATTGAATTAATTTTATTTCAAGCGAACTACTTCAAGCCGAAAGAAAATTTAATCGATTTTGAATTGAGCAAAATACAAATAAATTTTAATTTTTGCATAAAATTGCCTAGTTTGATATTTTTTTTTTTTTGATAAGATGCTTATTGAAATTTTTTAGTAAAAAAAAGTTATTGAAATTCACATTTATATAATGATTAAATTTACAATTTTAAAAATTTTGCATCCATTCCATAACGTTGAGAATATGATATTACTTCATTTCTCTAATATATCGAGAATATTCAGGATTCTTAAAATGATTTATTTATTTATGTAGCCCGTCTATAAAAATTATATTCTCTCCACAACCTTTCCAAAAAAAAAAAAAAAATATTACTCAAACTTATATCAATCATGAATTCATATAATACGTAATCAAACTTTACTTTCTCAGCAGAGCTATTTACAATCATCACTTGGTCCCTCTGGAAGAAGAGAAACTCGGTCCCAACAGGTGAAATCAAAGGGTCAGTGAAAGCGACTTGAGCTTATGCTCTAAGCTATTTGGAGGACTACATGATAGCTCAATGTTCGTTGGAGGACCAACCCTAATACCCTAATAAGTCAATTTTGACATTGCGGTAGATGAACACCAAGAGCAAATGAAAATTATAGTAACCCGTGATCATAAAGGTGCTTAGCTTACATAGGTCATAGACTTATGGACTCTAACCATGCGAAGACATTAGCAGCAAAATAGGCGATTTTCTTGGCTAATAGATTTATCTGGAAGCACATCATTATAGAAAAAAATGCCAAGGAGGCCGTGATAGCATTCCAAGTAAACGATTTGAAGTTTTCAATCTTTGGACCTCAATTTCTTTTCTTAAAGGCAAAAGTGGAGAGAACGTGTCATCTAAATTAGTCCTTTACTTACTATCAGCACAACCAAGTTGCTCACTAGCTCACTCAATACACCAAAGTGATTCAAAACTTGAAGGAATGAATATACGACTTTCTGAATCTCACCACTCATGAGGTTTCTTTGAATAAAACTTTATATAATTTCTTTTGGAATTCAAAATTTCCTATAACCTATAGCCTCTACTTTTACAAATAATAATAATAATAATAATAATAAACATCTAGAATTAGACTTGCTAATCTAACAAAAAAAATAAAGTTTCTCGCAATAACTATATATATATGCATGCGTAAAATAATGTTATGCCGTGTAATTTACCGTAAATTCATTGACTACTTTACAACTCATCCCTTTCATTATCATATTAGAATGACATTCAGACATCACTAATTTTTTGTTAGCACCTAGGTATAATTTAGAGTATTTATTCTACAAAATATTTATTACATTATCTAAACATATCATAATATCAAACAACTTATTTCTCTAAATAATATAACAAAGCTTTGAATTAAATGTCCCATAAGTATTATCCTGAAAACACTTCATACAAGAAAAAATAAAAAAAAACGCAATACTTTCAACTCAATAATAAGCAATTCGAGTGCAATAAAGTTATTCATGCTGACAACAATGATCAATGGCGGTATCAAGAAGGCAACTTGAGAAGTTCCCAAAAAATCGATGACCAATGGCGATATCAAGAAGGCACCTTGAGAAGTTCTGAAGAAAACGACCGAAAGTAAAATACTTTTTAAGATTCGCTCCTGAGCCTGAGGGTAAAAGACTTGAGAGACAACAAAACTTGCTTCAGCTTCTCTTTTATCTCAGCATCAATGAGATTTCCATCAGCATCAAACTTCATAGGAGGCTGGAATGCCTGCACAAACAACTCAGGCTTGTTGATGAAATGAAGATCCACAAAAACCCCAACTTGGCGCAGATGGTATTGAGACCTGCCACCTCCAAAGCCTCCCCCTGCACTCACTACAGCTGCAGTCTTGCCTGCCCATACATTTGGGGGCCTTGATGCCCAGTCTATCGCATTCTTCAAAGGAGCTGTGAGTAATAATAACGAAAACCAGATATAAGAGATAATTATGGGGGTGCATGCAAATATAATCGTTTCATTTCATGTGATTTGTTCTTTTAGCAATAACAGTAATGTAAGTAGTTCAACTTTTGCATGTTTTTTTCCATCTCGTTTATCTTCTTTTTCCATAATTCCATGACAATCCAAAATTATCAGTTTTTGAAAAGTTGAATCTGCCTGAAACAAATGTAATAAACTCAGGAAACTATATGAAAATACCAGCTAGTGAAGGAACTAGGTGAAATAATCCAAACTATCTCAAATATCCGATTCTTTAAATTAAGATATTAATAGAAACTTTTGTTTCTACTTTCCACAAGAAAATAATGATAAACCTGAAAACGAACCAAACGGCACTTATCTTAAGCCTTAATCTGATCTGTCATTTGGATTATTTTTTCAAAAAAACTCATTAAATTTTAACTGAACACATGCATTCTGTTTCCTGTTCTTACTTCTTAAAACTGGTTGTATTGATAAATATCTATCTAATACGAAAACTATCTCAGATGTAACTAATTCTCAGAACATAAGTTATATGATGTTTATGTAAGAGAAACTTTCTGCATTTTAGCATCAACTTAAGTGTTTAAAATATTTGATTTCCAAAACAAAGATCAAGCATATAAATGAATAAATGGAAACTTCCTAAATGAAGTTTTGCCCCGGAATTGATTTTCTATAGCTGAGTGTACGCACCAAAATTAGTATCAGAAAGGAGAGAATCAACATTTTGTAGGACATTACAACATCTGTGGCTACTCCTACCAGAGAGCATAACAGCACAAGGGAGAGAAAAATTTAATTCAAGCTGATGACACTGAAATCCTGATAAGCAATCAGCATTAACTAATGTAGCTAAAGAATCTGAACATAAAAACATCCATGATCTCTCACTAAGCAACAAAGGATGAAATATCTCATTAAGTTTTATGCATTAGTCAATGCCTTCAAGTTCGTTCTTTAACTGAAGAATTTCAGTCATTCAAGTTGAGTGCCTTGAATGCTAATATGTTGACTTGCCCTAAAAACTAATCAGTATATGATCTTAATCACTCACCCTATCCAAGCCCTAGTGGCCCCTAGGCTATGATGCCAACATATCTGGCGGGTGAGGGCTCTAGAGGGCAGTGCCTCACAGCAGGGTTTCGTGGAGACAGCTGTTGGTTGAAAATTTATTCTATGGGGATTTTAGGGTTCTTTTATCTGCTTTGGAGTAATATATGAAGTCCTACTGGCTTATATCTAGAGAATTGGCTTCTACTGAATTCTGAAAAGCCGAATCCTCTCCCCTCTCTCCCTCTGAATTTCGAACTTTTATACATAATTTGGAGTGATATTGACCTCTGCTGACATGACGAATCGGTTTTAACTTCTTGCACAGATTGACGCATTAGGCCTTTTCTTTTCATGTATCGATTGGTTTTTTCATGTATCGATTGGTTTTTGATAGACTAAGATACACACCGGTAATGAATTTGCTTCAAAGCTGTATCGAACCCAGATAACATTCACAGCCCTAAATCTGACAGCAGAATCCGATCAAGATTACTATAGCTATAAGCAAATATGCTTTAGGATAGGGCTAAAGTTGAAACAATAAGCTGAACACATGCTCATTCTTTTTAACGGAATCATCAACAGGATTGACAGAAGGAAGACGGAGAGAAGCACAATTGTACCAGAAAAAGAAAAATTGTTCTCGGGGGAACCGAAGAGGCAGCAGTCTGCTGCAAGGATCTTCTGCCGAAAGTCCTCAACAACGGAAGGATAGGTGCCACTGACCTCGAGGTCTGTGTTGAGTAATGGAAGCTGAGAGATGTCCACATACTCGATCTGCATCCCATCAATAGACTCGTTGCAGATCTCTATCGCTGCGCAGATAGCAGAGAGATGTGCAAACGATAAGAGTCGAAAAGCGGGTAAAAGGAGGAGAAAGACAGAAAGTAAAGGAAAGAGAAGAAGAAGATACCGCTACGGATGAGGCCGCGGTTGAAGGAGGCCCTACGGAGGGAGCCGCAGACAGCTACCACTTTGATCACTGGATTCCTAAACGTCGCCCCCGCCATCGCAGCCCTCTCCCTGCGCTCTGCCCCTCGCTCTTCCCGCCGGCTCGCTTTATTGCCACATGACTCATCACCATTCAAGCCTTAAATAAAAGCTCATTTTTTTAATGACCAAGGAAAATTATTGGGTTCCCGTTTGTTGCCACTTGTCGAATGTGCACGAGAAGCCCCCGCACATCATGACAATTAAATGGCCGGTCTTCGCAAGATCGTCAAGTCATGAATTACAGCAGTATCATTGTGATGCCCGTGATCGAAGAAGACAGAGAGTGATTGTCGGGTGATATTCTAAGAGAAAAAAATTATTAAGGTAAAGTACAACTCTTAGTAGGCTTCTAGGCCGAATAATGAGTAGTAAGTGGGGCACAGGAATGAACCGTCTCACATCGGAAAGAGAGAGAGATTCTAAACTAATGATGAAAAATTTTCATAATTGAGCGTGCTTGAGCTGGAGTAGCACTGGGATGAGTGACCTCTTGGAAAGTGCTTAAGTCACGCAGTTTTCTTAAAGCCAAAACAGACAATGTCTCTACATTAAGATTACGGGATGTTACAGTCATTGCTGAATCGAATGGTCTACATGATCATATCGTCCGTCTGGACACACCGAATAGTTTGATCAAGCTATAGTATTGACTTAGCCAGTTCATTCAGTGTGACCAGACCTTTCACTGGTTACCTGATCAGACCATCCGTCCGGCATCATTGGATGGTTCGATCAAGGCCAGATGGATGGTCCGGCCACAACACTAATACGATCTTACGGTCCGGCGCTAACACTCTATGATTCACGGGGCCTACCACGCGCACTCGTCCGAACCCAATAGACGTTCCAAGCACAGGCTAGTGAGTTGACTCAATTACCATTTATCAAAATTATTACATATTTTATTATTATTAATTTTAATATTACTTATTAAATATATATATATGAAATTTAAGTTTTGTGATTTAATTAATTAAAATTTAAATTTGTTGACGTAGGATTCGCATAACCAGGCTTCTGCCACGGGCGTGAGTTCCACACTCCCCTCGGTGTACCGCTTCCATGACCTTTTGGGCCTCTTCTGGTCTCAAACACTTGGTGAGGGGCTTGACATAGGATCTCCTGTAGAGCTCCCCGTCGATGAGGGTGTACTTCGCACAAACAAGTTTCAGCTTCTGTGCCTCTTGTCTGTTGTCTGATTGAATCTCATTTTTTAAGTAATCCAGGATCCTGTCCATCCAGCAAGGTGGTTGTTCCTCAGAAGAAACTTCGGCGCATCGAAGCTAGACCTTTCGAACACCTGAGTCCGGCGGAGGTCAGGGTGTAACGACCTCGGCTTTTACCTCGGCCGTTACCCAATTTTTTTTTTTTTTTTATCCTCAAATAAATTTACTATATCTTAATATAAATCTGTCCTTAATATATAATTAGTACATTACACCATAAATAATTATAAAATCCTGAACACAAATAATCTAAAATAATCTTCTAATTGTCTCTCACCCATGCCTCTTATGCTTGTGCTAAACCTGTAAAAATAGTGCCAAAAATGGCGTCAGTCCACTAATAGGACTCAATAGGAGATATCAACTAGTTATGGGCTACATAAAATATTAATAAGATTTCATGATCACAAATTTATTATTTTGAGATTTAAGAGAATTATTATATACATACACAGCAACATTCATGAACTTATATCAAATGAATAAATAGTATGATAGCAATGACTGATAATTATGCTTAGTTAAATTGTATAACAGAAGATATAAAATAAGAATTTATAACATGAATTCTATCAAATAAATGAGCATGTATATCATGAGTTTCTTATGAACAATTGAACAGTATAAACGCATGATAGATAATTAGCACAATACGAATACTAAACATAAAAAAGTGCACATAATAATTATAATGTACACATGATAACAGAATAAAAATAAAAATATAATTAACGAATAAATTCTTTTTTAATTAATTTCTTTTACTCTTTTGGGCCCGTGATTTCTTGTACTACGCCTCAGCTGTCTTTTACATATTTGGGGATCGTCATCCCCTAGTCCCGTAGGCAATAGCCCATAATGGCAAAAATGTGAGGTCCTCAATCAGTTTTGGGAGTTTTCACCCCCTAGCCCAAAATGGCAATGGACGTCGTCGCGCCTATATATATCATATGCTCGAGCTAAGGCAGGTGCGTAATCCCACAGAAATCACATTTAACTTTTAATCCATTGTCGCCTTTAAAATCTTGATTATAAATTTAGTCACATAGCAAGCTCATACACTTGCTTAAATATCATATTATATCTTTGAATGTGAGGACAAGTCCGTACACTTGCCCTCCCGTAGGTGTCACAAACACAAGTCAATATATTCACATCGAATGTGACGATAAGTCCGTACTCTTGTCCTCCCGTAGGTGTCACACTTGTCCTCCCGTAGGTGTCACAGTCGCGAGTCAATATATTCACATCTAATGTGACGACAAGTCCGTACACTTGTCCACCCGTAGGTGTCACAGTCTTAAGTTAATATATTCACATCGAATGTGACGACAAGTCCGTACACTTGTCCTCCCGTAAGTGTCACAATCGAGGAAAAGAGGCATATCATTATATTATATATTTATCTCTTTATTGAAGAAATAAACAATCAACAATTAATTCATAATAATTTATATGCACTATACATTATTAAACTTTAACAATCCACCTTGTACCTTATAATCTCGATAATTTAATTTTAAGTCATTTCTCCTATTTCAATCAAATTTATATAGTAATCCAGTAATCACCAATAAAAATAATCATGATATCGTCAAAAATATTTTAATCTAAATTAATAAAGATCATTAATTCTTTACATATAATTTGTGAAACCTCAATCAAAGTTTGATGAGAGTATGAGTAGATCTAATAATATAACTATAATCCACATTTAAGTCTCATACTAAAATAAATCAAATTGAATCATGATCAATTCCAAATTTTTGTACCATGAAAGAAGCAAGGAGGTCAACTGCTTTAAATATACAACATGGATTCTGGCAATGCAATGGAGTTGGACCCTCATGTCGATCCGAATGAATCAGTCTTCCCACGGGGGTCAATCTTTGCCTGCTAGGCAAGAGGATAGCAAGTTACAAATTCTGTCTCGGTAGAACATGTATTTCTATTACTCAGCCTGCGATAGAAATCAAAATCATAATAGGTTTGAAATTAAATTTTTCATCGTAATATTAATAAATAATATTTAAATTTCTCTTATTTACTTTTATATGCATATGAGTTCGTATAATTTTCAAATTAAGTAAATTGATCTATCAATTAAATACAAGTATATATGATTTATTTTTTTTATAATGAACATTCCTTAATAACAATAGTCTCATGAAAATAGTAGCTTTTATAATAGAGTTGAGTAAGGAGCAGTCAGAAAACAGTTTCTACTAAAAAAATTATAAAATAATTATTTTTTAAAAAATTTACACAAAAAATGCTTTAATTATAAAAAATTACATATTTCATCGTTAAACAAAATTTTATAAAATTATATATTTAATATTATATTTTTACAAAAATTATTAACTAAATTATGATTTTTTTTATATAAATAATATTTTATTATGTATAATTCACAAGTTCATAATAAAGATTTTTATATCATCAGCTTGAGTTAAAAACAAATTTTGTATACAACTAATTTATAAAAATTAAAATTTTAAATTAAGTTTAAAATTTAAGATTTAGTTTTTAGTGCTAATTAAATTTAGGACATAAAATTGAATATTTTGAATTATAAGTTATAGATTTAAAATTTAAGATTTGAAGTATAATATAATTTATTAAAAAAAATATAAATTTATAATTTTATTAAATTTTAGTATGATATATATAATATTTTATTTTGATAATAAAATATATAATTTTTAATAATTAAAATGTACTTTTATTTATGAAAAAGGACCCATACTTAATAGTTAAGTATGGGCGAATTTGAGGGACCTAAATACTATTTCCCAATATTTATTTGTTTTAACTTGTATATATAACCCTACCAACCCTGCACTCGATCCCATCTCCCTCTCCGGCATCTCTGCGGCTCCAAAGCTAAGCTCATGGTCGGCGCACCGCAAGTTGTCCTACTCTTAGCGGCCCTAGCCGCCGCCGCCGCCGCGGCAGCCCTCTCTCCGCCATCAAACCCAATGCCGGCGTATGGCTGCGCAGGCCCGCCGGACTCCGCCTCCACGCTGCGCATCCTCCCGGCCTTTGGCCCCTGCTCCCCTCTCAACCCTCCCATCTCTCACTCCTCCGCCGACCCCCTCCTTTCCCTCGCCGACCGTGACCTCTCCCGCATCCTTTACCTCACCTCCACGGCCGCCAGCGGCCGCCGTCGCCCCCACCGCTCCTTCGCCCCGATCGCCTCCGGCCGCAATCTCCTCCAATCCTCCACGTACGTCGCTCGCGCCTCTATCGGCACCCCTCCCCAGTCCCTCCTAGTCGCTCTCGACATCAGCAGCGACGCCGCCTGGTTCCCCTGCTCCGGCTGCTCGGGCTGCCCTGTTTCCTCCCCTGTTTTCTCCCCTGCCTCGTCTTCCTCCTTCTCCCCCGTCGGCTGCGGCTCCCCCCAGTGCTCCCATGTCCCAAATCCATCCTGCCCTCCTTCTTCTCCCCCCTCCTGCGCCTTCAACTTCACCTATGGCGGATCATCTATCTTCGCCTCCCTCGCCCAAGACTCCCTCTCCCTCGCCGGCGACTCCATCAAATCCTACGCATTCGGCTGCGTCCGCTCCACCATCGGAACTTCCATGCCGCCGCAGGGTCTCCTCGGCCTCGGCCGCGGCCCCCTCTCCTTTCTCTCCCAGACCCAATCCCTCTACTCCTCCATCTTCTCCTATTGCCTCCCCAGCTACCGCTCCCTCAACTTCTCCGGCACCCTCCGGCTCGGCCCGGCGGGCCAGCCACAGCGGATAAACACCACACCCCTGCTCTCCAACCCTCGCCGCCCATCTCTCTACTACGTTAAGTTGACCGGAATACGCGTCGGCCGACGAACGGTGAGCATACCTCCGGCGGCGCTGGCCTTCGATCCGGCGACTGGGGCGGGCACCGTGTTCGACTCCGGCACCATGTTCACGAGGCTGGTGGCGCCGGCGTACGCTGCGGTGCGCGACGAGTTCCGGCGGCGGGTGAACCGCGCGGTGACGTCGCTCGGCGGGTTCGACACCTGCTACGACGGGCCAGTCGCGGCGCCGACGATCACGTTCGTGTTCGAGGGGATGAACATGACGCTGGCGGGGGAGAACGTGATGATCCACAGCAGCAGCGGCTCGATCTCGTGCCTGGCGATGGCGGCGGCTCCGGCGAACGTGAACGCCGTGCTGAATGTGATCGCCGCCGTGCAGCAACAGAACCACAGGGTGCTTTTCGACGTGCCCAAGGGGAGGGTGGGGGTCTCCCGTGAGCTCTGCACGAGCTGAGAGCAGAGCGCCCGTGACTCTGCCGCCATTGTTGCCTCTTTCATGTGCATTGATTTGAGTACGGATTTATCGTCTTCTTCCCCCCGGCCCTTCGGCTTCCTTGGCCGGCAGGTTTGCATGGGAATTGCCGCCCTCTATGATGTAGCTCTGGGAATTTGAATTAAGAATTAGAAGTTTTTAAATAATATTTGGCACATATATTCTAATATGAAAAAAAAAATATCATTATTTATCAATTATGTAAAATATAAATGATTGAATTTTGGGAATGAAAGGTTATAAAATTCATTATAAAAAAAATATTATAATAAATTAAAAGTGTATTTAATTTAATATTATTTTAATATTATATTATATTATTTAAAAAATAATTATTTAATTTAATGATATTTATAAATATTTTTTTATGAAATTATAAAATTATTAATTAATAAATAATATTTAGATGTTATGAAATTAAATCTCATTTATTAGAGCCTAATTAATGCCACATGAATTAAATTGGAGCTAGAAGATATTAAAAATGGGAAGTTTACTCCACAAACTCGACAATTTATTCAAAGTCAACTATTTTTATAATTTAAAAAATCAATTTTGAGTGTGTTTATCTAGAAAAAAATTAATTTAATATTATTTTAATATTGTATTATATTACTTAAAAAATAATTATTTAGTTTGAGATTTTTAGATGTCTTTGAAAAAATTATAAAATTATCAAATAAAAAAATAACATTTAAAACCAAACTCTCTTATAGTCGTATTGAATTTAATTTGATTAGAAATAATCATGTGAATGGAAAAAAAAAATGTGTCACATTAATTTTAATGTTTTAGTTAATCATATGAAAAAAAGAAAATTACATCATACTACTCTATAAGACTTCTTTTACAAATTTATTATTCTTTGAATTTTATTTACCTTAGTGCTACTTTATAATTTTAAATATTACATATATACCACTCAAAGCAACATCATTAGAAATAAACGAAATACAATAGAAATCATCATTGGCCCAAATATTAATGGACATCCCGTTAGGTACTCCATTGCTATAAATCAATTATCATTAGCTACCATATATTAGTCGTTATTTTTAATTATTTATGGCTACAACTATGCCATCGGACACTATTGACAACCATGTCGCCTGTTATCAACTACTGGGTGATATCTATTGCCAATGCAAATATTCAAGTGATTGAGTTAAATTAGTCATAATTTAAGTAAGAGAGTATCACTATTATAATATTGAAAATTATAAAATGATAAATATATAAATAAATTTTAAAAAATGATTAATATATAAATATGATTTTTCAAAGGGTTATATATGAAATTGCCCCTTTGAAAAACCCATGCCCTAAATTAAGATAATTGTATGATAATTTTTTCTTTTTTTTTTTAATAATGTGATGCATGGAGTTAAATGATGGAGTAATGAAAGTGGTAGACAGAATATGGTGGGGGAATGGTGTGAGCTGCAGACACTAATGCTTGGTGGAAGCTAGCTATAATTAGCTAGTAGGGGCTGGGAAATAAGGACTATAGATGAACGAGTTTTTAAAAAGCAACTCGGTACTTGGCTCGATATAAATTTGTTCGTATTCATTCATCAAGCTTAATCGACTAGATTGAACGTATTTTCAAAAACTTGATTTTTAAATGAACGAGCTTGAATGTTCAACTCATTTATATTTGCAAATAATTATATATATATATATAACACAGAAGCTCACAACTAACTTAATAGCATACTTATTTTGAAAAAGAGTAATTTCTTCTTTGTCATAAGCGATGCATCTCAAATACCAAGTACTCATATAGCCTAGATTCTTGGTGACAAAGTGAAATTCAATGTGAGGCGTGACTTTAAGGATACTATCCTGATCACTCATAACCAATAAACTGTCATGTAATATATAATTAAGATAATTGATCCAATTTGAGTTTATCGAATGAAGATAGAGTAGTCGATAAAGCTACTTTTTAGACCAACATGAGTAGTCACTCTGCTAATTTTTTTGAACCAAGCCCATAGACTTTGTTCGAGATCATATATAGCTTTCAAAAGCTTGCAAATCTGAAACTTTCCTCGATCAACATACCTTGGAGTGCTCCATGAACACATCTTTGAAAAGATCGCTGTAATGGAAAACATTACTAGCATTTGTATAGCATTAATATAATCCATTTTTGATTACTAGCAACATATAGGAGCAAGCAAACTAGAAGTCTTAAAGCAGTCAAGGCTATATCCAGTAAGGTCTTTAATTTCAGTATCTCTTACTATAATAAGCTTGTATATATGTCTTTCTTCTTCTTTGGTATCTAATTTTCTATAAAAATCATCAAAAATCACCTTCTTTACATTACTGGTTGCTTTTTTTTATTCTCGTCGAGCAATTGTGTACTTTTCTAAACCTCTCATTGCTTTTGCATTTAAAATAATCTTTATAACAAATTTAAACCAATCTTTTCTTGTATTTCTTATTTCCACCACCAAGCTTCTTCATTATTCGAAGCTTCTTCTTTAGATTCTCCTAACATATTTTTTACAATCCTGTAGATGCAGCTAGCAACTCATAATCATTAAGTCAACTTCTCATTCAGTATCCAACTGTCTATATTCCAAAACTCTTTTCTTAAAGACATTTGTATTCTCATTCTTTAGATTTCACTATTGAGTTTGAGAACATTATTTCGATTTACTATTCCTTCTTCAGTTCTTTATTTCAAAATCTAAAACCATTATGTCACACCCTCATTTTTATAAACCAATTATCCATAAAATAAGGGGCTACTAACAGTCAAAATCACATAACAGATTATAAAAAAAAAGATATTTTTATTAATCTTAAGACAAAATTATATAAGTTCAGTTATAAAAAAGGTCACTCAAGCTAACCTTAGACTAGAATACAGAAAAATAAAGTAATCAAATTAGGAGGCAAAAAATAAATATCAATGGGGCCATACAGAATGTAGAGAATATCATCCTTGGGGATTTGCGATTTTTTTCTAGCAATAGATTATTTACCTAAAAAATAACAGGTCAATCACACAGAAAGAGTAAAAGACATCTGCCTTACAATAAGCTAGGTGAGGTTTTACAGCTCAAAATATTAACAGAATAAGATATCAAAATACCTTATAATATCATCTTACTATTTTTATAATATTATCATGTGACATGCTTTGTATATAAATTAATATATATATATATATATATTTATATCAATGAATGATTAGAATCAACAGATATACATCACCAATGTGACAACATAAATAGTAGATACGCCACTAGTATAACAACAAGTTCAATAGATACGTTACTAGTCTGACAACAGAATAACAGAATGTACGTATGTCCCCACACAACGCTACGCATCCAAAAGTTGGTTCGTCAACCATCGAGATCTCAACGTATCATATCATCATATATTTCAGGATACATTAGTCCAATATAACCCAGTATAATATCTCCGCATAAAGTCCAACAAAATATCGACATGAAGCTATGCAAAATTTAGTTTACAGAATATAATTAATATTATCTTATATATTAGTTAATTTAATTTAATAACCACGATATCCCAAATTCAATGAAAATCGTTTACCTGGATGAGAGATAAAATAATAGTTCGTTGGTGGAAGTTAAGTCTTATGATTCGGCTAAGCTTATCTTGATGGGCTTAAAAATAAAATGATCACTATTGAGTTTAATAGTTTAACATATTGAATCGGGTTATATAAGTCCATTCAGGTCAAACAAGTCAATATTGGTCAAACAAATTAACTCAGGTTAAATTGATAAACTCAAGTCAAATAAGTCAACTCCGATCAAACAGGTCAAGTGGGGTCAAATGGGTTCAACCGAGTCAACTCAAGTCAAACGAGCCATCTCGGGTCAAATATGTCAACACAGGTTAAACAGGTTGACATGGGTTACATAGGTCGACACAGGTTTATCGAGTTGATATAGGTTAAGAGAGTTGAAATGAGTTAAACAAGTTATTCACAAGTTAAACTCGAGTTAAGCTAACTAAATTAAGTCAATAAGAGAAATTACTGAATATAATTTAAACTCAGTGGGACCACGATACTTACCTTTTCTGGCAAAGTCTCGTTGCTAGAAGACGAAGAGGGAAAGTCATGCCAAAATAGGCTAAGATATTTAGGAAAAGGTATGAGACATAAGATAAGAGTTAAAGGTGTGGTTTCTTCTGTGGGATCTAGGGCCTATTTATAGAAAAAAATGAATTTAATACGGTGGGACTCGATGGTGATTGTGGTGGTGGCAGTTGGGAGGAAGGCAAAGGAAAGCTTCCTATTTAATACAAGTGGGAGGAAGGTAGAGGGAAGCTTCCTATTTAATACGACAGGTAAGAAGAAGGCTGAAGAAAACTTCCTATTTAATGAGAAGCTTCAGAACATTTTCATTTATTTAAATATTTTATTAAAAATGAAGCTTCAAGGAATTAATTTTTAATGCGATAATTATTCTCAAGTCCTTAAGTTATAGATGTATTTATATTAGATCCAGTAAAATATATAGATAAATATTAACAAATATTTCTTAAGCGAGTTATTACAATTAATCAATATTGAGTAGTTAAATACTTAGAATAACCTTGCAATCTTTACAGCCCAAGAACTCTTGCTTTCTAATAAAAAAATAATCAATCTATGAATAGCTTCCCATTCATATATATTATGTGTCAAAATTATTTATATTATACATATAATTTCAAGCAAAATTGAATTATGTTTTGAGCTAAGGTCAACTCGAAATCGGCTCAAAATAAATTTCAAGTCAAAGTCCTTAGCATGTGATTTGATTCAAAAAATTTCAAACTAATTTTAAGTTAATTCAAAAACTGAACAAGTACTGAGTGAGTTTCTAGATTTGGATATTTTAAACACGCTTACTAGGTGCAGCAGGATGCTCCAAGTTATTAGATGTTGGCAATAGAACTGTAATAGGTGGGTTCCACTAATGATGCACTTGTTTGATATAATTAATTAATATATATATATGAAATATTATCATATATAATTTAACTTAGTAGTTTAGTGGTAGAATGGAGAAAATTTAAAGCTTATTCTTCTAAAGGTTCAAGGATCAAATCCCCTAGAAAACATAATATTCTTATATTTTATACAATTATGAACCGATTTGAATCATGATTTGAGTTGGCTCAGAATCGAGTTGATTCGAGCTAAGCCAACTCAAATCATATCCCATTTCGATTTTGGACTGATTTAGAACTAAGCTGACGTCAAAATTTTCAATTTCGAGTTGCCTTTGGCTCGCTCGAAATTGGTCCGATAACATCCCTACCTTGAGTATCCTAAGAAAATACAATAAATTATTTGTGGAGAAAGTTTATCAAGATCAAGACGAAGAGAATGTACAAAGCAAAGACAAAAATCCTAAAAGTCGTAGAAAAGGGAGGTAAGTTAGGATATAATTTAGAAAAGGAGATACACGACTTAAAAGAGTGGTAGTTAATCAATTAATTAGAAAACATACAATTGAAATTTCATCACCCAAAAAAGATTTGAAAACATTTATAAAAAACATCAAGGTACGAGCAACATCAAGCAAATGACAGTGTTTGCGCTTAGCAATACCATTTTGTTGAAATGTGTACGTAGATGATGTTTAATGAATTATTCTATTAGCAGAACAAAAGGAGATAAAAGTGGATTACATGTACCCAGGAGCATTATCTATATGAAGAACTTTAAAGAGTTGAAAAGTGAACTTTTATTTTGTGGCAAAACATTGAAAAATATACTAACAAAAAAAACATTGAAAAACAGATAGAACTTTTGACCTACACTTTCAAAGATAACCAGGTCATCTGAGCGTAATAATCCACAAAAATAATGAAGCAACAAAAACCTAAATGAGTGGGTAATAGACTCGAGCACCATACATCAGAATGCATTAAATCAAAAGGTGCTCGACTAGTAAGGATAGAGATAGAAGGAAAAGAAGCTCTATAATGCTTGCCCAACTCAGTAGTTTCACACTTAAATTTTGAACTAGATGAAGTACTAGGAAGTAGTTATGCGAGATGACTAGGTGGGTAACAAAAATGACAATACCATTGGCAGGAGTAACTGTGAAAGCTTGAAAGAAGTAGAGGTAGAATAACACAATTCAGATAGGCAATACACTCTATTAGCTTCAATACTACTACCAATCATCCTTTTAGTTTGGAGATTCTGAAAGACACGATAAGTAGAATAAATATAATAGAAAAATTATAAGTAAAAGTTAGTTTACAAATTAAGTGAAACTAAACATAAAAAACTATGGAGCATAAAGAATATTAAATAGGTTAAGGAAAAAGAGAGAAATAAAATAGTTTCCACTAACTGGGGAAAGAGAACTGTTGGTAAGTGTAATTGAAAATAAAGACAATTGAGCAAGAAAGGATAATATTTTTCAATTACCAGACATGTATGAAGAAGTTCTAGAATCCAAGATCCATTATGTAAATGAACGTGCGGCAGTAACAAGTAGTGATGAAGTGACATGAGAAGAGAATATAATACCTTGAGACATAAGAACCAATCTATCATAATCTCCTTGAGAAAGAAAAATGAAGCATGATGATGGACACAAAGATATAGTAAATATGATATGCAATAATAGAATCAAGTCGAAACTATAGTCGGCAAGTAAAGTAATTGGCACAAGGCTGGACAAACTTGTGCAAAGAGGAGTTGTCAAGCAAAGAGTATCACATAACTCTGATCATGCGTAGAGGTAGAGCTTGGCATTGGAGTCACTTCTAGTGAGAAAACATAAACAGCACGTAGGCCAGGCGATATGCTGGAGCACGAGCGCTAAAGCATAGCCAACATAGATACTACGAGGCTAGGCTACCTGGGGATGGCCCACAATTGCACGGGCAAAGAAGTGCTCATGTACACCTCGTGGCTAGAGGTTGTCCTTGTGGAAGCAAGCAAACCCCACACATAAGCTCATTGTCTTCCCAGTCTCTCATGCTTGCACAAGAGTTCCGTTAGTTCGACAGACTGTGCAGAGTTGTGTGTGCAAACAGAGGATGAGGCTTGTGATCTATGTAGGGGTGTGCAAACTATGGTTTAAATAAAAAAACCGAACCGAACCGTTTCAATTTAGCGGTTTGGTTTGGTTTAGAATCTAACGATTTGGTGATAGTTTGATATTTTGAGTATTTCGGTTAATTGGTTTGGGTTTGATTTCACATATTTGGAAACCAAACCGACCGAATTAACCGATTATTAAATAACCCACATATAAATATGATTTTAGGGTTGGGTCGGTTCAATTGTATTATAGTAATTTTTACAGTATTAATTTTGAATTATTGAAGTGAAAGTGTATATGTATATTTATGAGTTTTCATAGTGTATTTTTATGATAATTATTTAGTGTACTTTTTTCAGGTGTGATAATTAGGATGAATTCTTATAAGGAAGACTGTCTGAAAACTTAAAAAAATATTTATCATTTTTGATAAACAAATGAAATTTTTGTTATGTAATTTTGATTATATTATGATATTGATGTAAAGATGTGTTGTAATTGCTTCTGAATTCTTCTACTTTTTTGTTAGTTTATTTTCGTGATGTGATTGAGTTATTAAATTAAATTACTTTTATTGTGCTAAATTACTCTTATATTAAAGCTATTATCTAGATATTAATATAGCAATATTTAATATTATTATAAGAAGATTAAGTGGGTGTTTGGTTCAATGTTATCTTGATATTATGTTATGTTATCTAGAGAAAGTAATCGTTTGGTTTAATGACATCTATAAATAATCTTCTATTAGATTATAAAATTACCAGTTAAAAAATGACATTTAGATGTCATGACATCTACATTACATAATATAACACTAAAATAACAACGAACCAAACGCCCTCTAAAAAAACTTTTGAGATAAAAAAATATGGTTTTAACCAAACCAAACCGATATTTATTTGATTGGTTTGACTTGGTTTATAATCTAATTTGGTTGGTTTAGTTTCATTAAATTTAAAACCGAACTCAATCTTTTTTTTTTGTTTGGTCACCAAACTAACCAATTAAATCGAATGCACAGGCCTAGATCTATATGGTCTCAAGCCAAGTGCACACAAAGGGTGGCAGGCCTACAAACTATGGGTAGAGGATAGACAGCCACAACGAGGCGAGGTTGGGAGATTGTCAGAACAATCTTCGAGCGAGAGGAAATGGAGATAAACAAGTAGAGAGGCTGTTGGGCCTGAGGGATGAACACAAAACCTGCTATGATACTATGTTGAGTGAAAAATGAGAAATCCTGTAACATTAGGAAAATCCTCACTTTACATACAGTGAGAGAAATACAATAGGAAACAAAGAAAAAAATCAATCGAAAAATATAAAATTACTGGTCTAACAAAGATTTTCAATTCGCATAGAATTTACTCAACGTAAAATCATTTTCTAGCATAAATCAGCCTAACACAATCCTGAATCAATATAATACAAATCCATTACCACTAAAAAAAATCAAGCAAAGTTTGATTTTTCTAATGGCATACTTGACTGCACACTTCGGGCCTATTTGTTTGTAAGGTTAAATTTAACAAGATTAAAATTAAACTTAAATAGAAATATTTTTTATTGAAAGTTGTGAATGATGTGAAATAAAGTTAGTTATTATATTGGGATATATGAAAGATGTGATATAAAATTAATTATTATGTTGGAATATGTGAGTGATGTGATATAAGTTAATTATTATTTTAGTAATATGTGTATGATGTGAAATAAAATTAATTTTTAATATTAAATTTTATGTGTGATATGATATGCCTGATTAAAATTAAATCAGGTTAATTTTCTTCGATCAAACAAACAGAGCCTTCATGTTTACGGTTTGTAATATAATATGACTATGCTGCAACACTTCACAGGTATAACATCATTAGATAGATAGCAGACACCCAATAAATACTTATAGACAATTTACAAGCAGACAATATGACATCTAAAACTTATAGACATCATAATATTCAATAACTTTATTGTGCTATGGATTTGGAGCAGATAGAAACGTGGGTCTGGAGGTGAGGGAAGTTCTCATCTTCACTATCTGTTCATGGTCAACGCCCATCCTCTTTGCAGCCAGTCCGGATTCGAAAAACCGTCTGACAGAGTACTCCACATATTCAGTTCCTTGCCTGACGTTCATCTTCTTTATGACCTCCTGGAAGTTGGTCAACAAGTGATCGCCGGCAAGAACTGCAGCAAGCTGGGCGAGCTCCTGCTGGAATTCGCTGAGCTGGGCGTCCTCGTTTGCTTCGGTTTTCCTGATCTTTGCAGGGGTTGGGAGTTGATCTGAAGAGGTTTTAGAGTAATTCTAGTCTTGCTATGAATCATTCAATTCAGGATTCTATTAGAAAGTAGCAGATTTGAGAAAAAGTAATTATCTGGAAAGAATCAGAGGCTTTGAGAAGATCACCCAGAGAATAGAATTTTGAAAAAGTTTCAGTTTACAGCTGAAGCCTAAACATAATTGAGAATACATAAATTTGAAAGTTTCGGCAGAGAAGTTCTGAGTAACAAGATTTAACTCTGTCAAATAACCCAGCTTAAAATTTTCAGGTTAAGGTCAGTAAGACCACTATTTGGGACATCTGAAAGTAACATATATTGTCAAACGCTCAGCAGAAGGTAAGATTCATATGAAACAATATCAATTGGTCAAACTAAGTCAAATCTCTCATTACTAGCTAACCTAATTGCTTAAGATTATGATCTAAAAATAATTTTATATTCTTAACCCCCTACCCCCACCTTTAACCTAATTTGCTCTGCAGCGTTGAAGGAATTCATTATGAGACCTATGGCTTTGACAATATATTAAATTTCTGGTCACCAAATAACCTAAAGATTAAGTTATGACTCATGAATAATTTTATATTCTTACACCTCAGTTAGACCAAAAACTGAAGAGTATAAGTTGCCATAGATTGATGAAACCCAAATAACAATCAAATGATTCACCTGTAATGTGTACAATGAGAAAAAAATCTAAACATGCAGTTGCCAAAAGTAAAGAAATTAGACAGCTGATCTACTCACTTGGACAATCAGTTCTAGGTTCAGTCCTAGTTTGCAGAATGCCTTCAAATGTTCCAGCCCAAGCATCCCTGTTGGTTAGGTAAGGAAAAGGGAGATTATAAATCTTCTTCACTGTTGCTGGTATTGATGAATGCTCATATTCAGAAGTGGGCGTAGGTGAACCACTAGGACCATGAACAACTGCAAGAACGAATGATCAGAAACCAGAATCAAATACAATTATATAATATTCTAGGTGAAATCTTAACAAATAATGACTTCTCACTCACCAGTACCCTTCCCTATCCATGGAGAAACCATGATAGTTGGGACCCTAACGCCCAACCGATCAAATTTGAAGTAGAAAGGGTCCGGACCGACAATTCGGTCAGGGCTCGGAACTCCCTTGTTAGGGGTAGGGACATGGTCAAAGAAGCCACCATGCTCATCATAGGTGATGATAAGGAGAGTTTCGTTCCACTGTGGACTGGCACGAAGAGTTTCATATATCTCCTTTATAAACATCTGTCCTTGATACACATCATGGGATGGATGATCATCAGTAGCAGGTTTCGACTTGGAGTCCATATACCTCTGTTCGATGACAGCATAATTCGGGAGTTTCCCACGTTTTGCATGAGCTTTGAATTCAGTATCATAAGAATGAAACTTGGTCATATACTTGAGCTTCCGAAGATTGCGATAAAAGAGAACAGCAGGAATATTTTGGTAGTAGATGCCAAATGACAACCCAGCGTCCTCAATGTTGTCAAACATGGTTCTCTGTGGATAGCCTAGAGCAAGCAAACTGCAGACCATTGACATATTGTATTGCATGCTTAAATTAACGAATAAAGTATCAGGAGAACCATAAACATGTGATTAGAAGCATATTAGATATCACTTGAATATATGAACAGAGACAAGGTGAGTTATCTAAGACAAGCATCACCATACCTTCCATCTCCTCTTTTTCCATCATGCAAATATATAATATGCAATTATTCAAAATATATATATATATATATATATATATATATATATATATA